>BLBF01000039.1:17034958-17112156 GCA_015471245.1 Laticauda colubrina | reverse complement strand
AGAGAGAGAGAGAGAGAGAGAGAGAGAGAGAGAGAGAGAGAGAGAGATTCTCCAAAAAGAAGACTGGGTCTTATTTTCTTTTGAAACACCCCCCCCCAAAAAAAATGGGTAGGCCTTCTTTTTTGAAAGTTCTAATTAGACTCACCTCATGGTGGTGACACCAACAGCCCCACCTAACAGGAGCCTGTTGCTGGCCCAATTCTATTATAGCTTGCCACCATTAGCGCACATTTCACTGGCCTCCATTTTGCCTTCAAATGCAGATCATAGAGCTCCAGATCGATACAGAGTTCTGTTATTGGCTGCAGATGCCTTCCAATGGGCATCTGAAGGCAAAATGGAGGCTGGGGCAATGCGTGCAAGTGATGGCCACAGAAGAAAGCGAGGCAAGTGTCGGGGTGTGCGAAGTCTGGTAAGTAGGGCAGCTCCACCACCCGCACTCCCACCCTAGCTTATTTTTTACCTGTGTGCCTCACCCCACCCCCTGCATCCTGGGATGAGCAGGGTCTTAATTAGGGATAATTTTGTGAGTGGAGCTTAATTTGATCATATGCGCTCAAAACATGATAGGGCTTCTTTCCAAGGAGGGTCATCTTTTGGGATAAACACAATAAGTATGTGTGTGTGTGTGCACACACGTGTATGCACCTATGTGTCATAATGATAAAATATTGCATGTATATGTCATAAACATAAAATATTAACACCATAGAGTTTAAGAACAAATATATTTATTTTCTGAGTTAAGCTGTGATTGCATCAAAACCAAGCTAGATACAATTACTCAATAAACAAATAAGGATTGCTATAAAAAAGGACAGCTTCCTGATTTGATGCTATTTTTAAGACAGTGGTTCCCAAAGTGGAAAGTACCACCCCCTGGGGGCGGTGGGATGACTTAGGGGGGTGATAAGAGGTAAAGGGGCAGCAGGGGGGGTGATAAGAGACAAAGGAGATGGCAGGAGAGTGCTGGAGATGGGCCCTTCTCAGGGCACAATTCAGGGGTGGGATTCTACCTGTTTATTACCATTCCCAGTAGTTTGGGGAACTGGTAAAATGGCCCCCTGGCTGGCCCCACTCCTCTCCATCCGCTCCTCCATTCCCTGCCCAGTCAGTCCTTATTGCACATGCACGACATCTCACGCATGCGCGACAATTGCTGATGGCCACAGTGGTGTGTTGGAAAAGCACAGCAAACAAAATTGGAGGCTGGTAATTTTTGCTGCAGAAAGCATCTTTTTTTGGTGCAACTGAATTACATATGAGAAAATGATGACAGAGTAAGAGAAAACTGATGATAGAGTAAGAGAAATTAAGATGGTGTTATTGTTATCAAATCCTTCTTTTTTATATACATATATATTAAAAAATGTAATTGATTATTCAAATGATATTAGAAAAACAGAGAATGTGGTAAACTAGAAAAAATAATGCTATTATGACCAAAAAGGATGGAATAAAATTAAATAAATTTTATAGGTTAAACTTGGTTAAATGGAATCAAAAAGGACACTTAATTTTCTCTTTTTTTCTTTATGGTATATTATATTGTATATATATTATATTAGACATGAAATAAAAATGTAATTGATTATATAAAGGATATGAGAAAATAGAGAATATGGTAAACCAGAAAGGATTCCAGTGGAAAGTAAAATATTTGTAACGACAGTATTATATTATGAAATGGTTATATGAACATATCTGGAATAAATATAAGATTTATTGTAAACTGGGGGATATACCATGTGGATCCTGAATATATTAGTTTTATTTCATTTTTACTCTTTTTTGTTTGTTTATTATATATCGGCTTTGAGAAAATTAATGAAGGTAATAATGAATAATGTAAAATAAAATAGGTGGAAAGCTGAAAATGGAAATAATAGGGGATAAAGACTGGAAAATATATGTAAGGATGAAATATTGTTTATATTGAATTAATGAATTGAAATATGAAGTAAGAACTTATTTAAAGATCAGTGGATTAGATAATGATCTGATATGAAATTAGATAAGAAAGTTGGAAATATAATTATGAATGTGCATAAATGTTGTAACCTAGAATCACATTGTTCACTTGAAGAGATGTGTAAAAAGTTTTTTTTAAAAACTGTCCCCTCAACCCTGAGTCATGGCTACATTTCAGTACCATCAGTCTTAGGTGGGTACATAAATTTTGGTTTCTTTCCAAGCCAATCCTTTATTCATTGTCAAATCGGGTTGATGTTCCATAAACCATGGATTGGTGAAAAGTGCTGCTTTCAACTCAGTTGTCAGTTTGTCTGGGGTTGTGCTTGGCTTGGGCTTGGGCGGTTACTTGTCCTGCGGGTTGGGCTTCTGATATCATAGTTTGCGCTACCTCCTCCCAGCGACTGCCAAATTGGGGTTTTCTCAACAAGGCATCCGCCAATATGTTTTTCTCTCCTGGGATATATTTCATGTTAAAGTTGAATCTCTTGAAGTACTGAGCCCAGCAGACTTATTTAGGATAGAGGTTTTGAGGTGTCTTTAGAGCCTTGAGGTTCTTATGATCAGTCCACACACCTCAAAAGCTCCTTCACTCTTTCCAGGAAATGCCTCCAAGATAGTAAAGCCCATTGCACCGCAAATGCCTCTTTTTCCCAAATCATCCACCTATGTTTTGTGTCTGTCAACTCTTTGGACACATAAGTGCAAGGCTTATGTGGTCTTGAGAGTTCTTTTGGAGAAGAATCGCTGTGACAGCCTCATCACTGGCATCATCTTGGATTACAAAATGTTTGGTCAGGTCCGAATGCTGGAGGATAGGCTCAGTAGCAAATAGGTGTTTTAATGTTTCAAAAGATTTCTGACAGTTCATTATCCAAGTAAGGGGTTGATTGATTTTTGATTGGTTTTGATTTGGTCAGGGAAGGCCTGTTTTCAGTAACTCTGTTAAAGGGAAGGCAACCTTGGCAAACAAAGGAATAAATTGTCCATAGAAATTTGCAAAACCCAAGAAGCTCTGAAATTGTTTATGTGTTTTTGGGGGTGGCCAGTCTAGCACCTTCATCTTTCCAGGGTCCATCTCAATCCCCTGGTTAGACATTCAGTAGCCTGGGTAGTCCAACGACTCTCTATGGAATTTGCATTTTGATAGCTTTGCGTATAACTTGGCAGCTAAAAGTTTTTTCAGTACTTGCCTGACTAATTTGACATGTTCTTGATGGTTTCGCTGAATATAAGAATGTCATCCAAAGGATAAATAAAATTATTTAAATATTTTTTGAGCCTCTCTGTCAACATTGACGCAAAAATTTTATAATCTGCATTTAATAAAGAAATGGGTCTATAATTCTTAACAGTCTCTTCTTTTGGAATAAGTATAATGTAGGCTTCTGACCATGTTTTAGGTATCTTCTTCTTTAACATAACTTCATTCATGACTTCTAGCAATGGAAGGTTCAGCAATTCTTGTTATGTTTTATAAAATTCTGCCGGAAGTCCATCTGGGCCTGGTGCCTTCCCATTATTTTGATTCTTAAGTGCTTCAGTTAACTCCATCATGGTTATATTGCTTTCTAACGTTTTTTCAATCTCTTTAAGTATCTTAGGTAGATTAGCATTCTGTAAATACTGTTTAACTCTTTCCTCCTCAATATTCTCTTGCTCATATAATTTCCCATAAAAGTCTCGAATGATTTCCTTCTTCTCTTGACCTTGATCATCTGTTAACTGCAGTATTTTCCTTGATTCTTTTACCTTTCTCAGTTTGTATGCTAACCATCTACCTGGTTTGTTTGCATCCTCAAAATAATTCTGTTTAGCACTTCTAATTCTCTGTGCTAATTCTTCTTTCTCTATTAAACTCATTTTGTGTTTATTTGTATCCAGTTTTAGCTTAATGTCTTTTTTCTGTGGCGTTTTCTGTAATTCATTTTCAAGTCTTTTATACTCATCTTCTAAAGTTTCTGTGGCTTGCCTTTTCCTGATATTCCTTTTCCTTGTGTAGTCTATTATCAAGCCTCGAGCATATGCCTTCATTGTGTCCCATACATTCTGGATTGAAGTGTCTTCTTTTTTATTTTTTATTTTAAAGAAAAAAGCCAATTCTTTCTCCATCTGCTGTATAAAATCCTTCTCCTTTAGAATAGTATTATTTAACATCCATCTCGATCTTCTTTTTTGTCCCTTCCATTTAATTGTCACTGGATTATGGTCTGCCCAAGTACTTGTTTTGATATTTGTTTCTTGAATATTAGATATTAGTTCTGTTGAAGTCCAAATCATATCTATTCTGGACCATGATAAATGTCTATTTGAGTAAAAAGTTATTATTTGATTTTAACATTTCTTTCTCTCCATATATCTTTTAAGTTTATTTCATCTATCATTTTAAAAAAGGATTTGGGGAGAGTCTTTCTATTTTGCTTTGTTGTTGTTGCTATATAGTCCAGTTTATTGTCTACAATTCCATTGAAATCTCCCACCATAACTATATTGACATAGTCCAGTTCAATTATTTTCATGTGTAATTTTTTATAAAATTCTTCTTGTTTATCATTTGGAGCATAAATTGCAATCAAGAGTGTTTTCGTATTATTGTCCATTATTTCCACCATTAATACTCTTCTGTCTTTATCAGTGTAAATCAATTTTGCAAAGATGGTCTCTTTAATATATAAAACCACTCCTCTTTTCTTACACTGAGACAAAGAAGTAAATATTTTCCCTAATTTTGGTTGTATCAACAATTTAATCAGTTTCCCTGTTCTTTGTTCAATATTCTCTGTTCTTTGCTCAATATTTTCTATGCTCTTTTCAGTGGTGTCTGATTTTATTTGAAGGTCTTGGATTTCTTGCATAATCATCTGTAAAGTCACTCTTTCTTGATCTTTGTCCTGCTTTAACATTGTCTGAATTGAACGTTGTTCAATTGTCCACCTTAAATAATTTTATTCATCCTGACCAAAATGGATTTCTGCCAAAGAGACAAATTAAAGTTAATATGAGAGTAATATTGGACACTTTGGAATATTATGAGGCACACCCTGAAAAACAAATGGCTTTGATATTTTTAGATGCACAAAAGGCATTTGATAATGTGAACTGGAGATTCATGTTATTATTATTGGAACAGATGGTCTTCGGCAGAAAATTTATTCAAGCAATACAAGCCATATATTATAAGCAAACGGCAAAGGTAATGATAGAGGGAGAATTAACAGACCCTATCAATATAAGAAAAGGTACAAGACAAGGTTGCCCACTATCACCTTTGCTATTTATACTAACTTTGGAAGTGTTAAATAGAAACATTAGAGACGAAAAGAGTATAAAAGGAATGAAAATTAAAAAGGAAGAATTTAAATTGCAAGCTTTTGCGGATGACTTGGCCTTTATTTTAGAAGACCCTTTAGAAACAGCACCAAAACTATTGGAAAAGATAAAGGCATATGGCAAGGTGGCCGGCTTGAAAATAAACAAAGATAAGACAAAGATTTTGACAAAGAATATGCTACTAAGACAAAAAGAAGAATTGGCAGATGTATTGAAAATTCAAGTCACAAATAAGGTTAAGTATTTGGGGATACATTTGACAGCGAGATGTAGTACACTAAAAGAGAACAACTACACTAAACTTAAACAACAGATAGCACTAGATTTGACGAAATGGGAGAACCTACAATTGTCACTAATAGGGAGAATTTCAACAATCAAAATGAATATTTTACCCAGAATTTTATATTTGTTTCAAACAATACAAATTAGGCTTGGAAAGGACTACTTTGAAGATTTAAACAAAATTGTGTTGAAATATATATGGCAAGGTAAGAAAGCAAGAATAAAGTTAAAAATTTTACAATATGCTAGAATTAGAGGAGGATTTGGTCTGCCTAATTGGGAGTTGTACTACCAAGCTACAAACCTGACATGGGCTAAGGAATGGATAACATTAAGAAATACTAGATTGTTGAAACTAGAAGGACATGATCTGTTTTTGGGGTGGCATGCCTTTTTATGGTATAAGGGAACTAAAATACAGGGTTATTTTAGAAGACATCATATACGGGAGTCTCTATGGTTAAACTGGGAGAAGATTAAAAGACAATGTTGTTTGAAAATTCCAGTCTGGTTATCGTCTATTGAAGCATTTTCTTATCCTATAACATATAAGAAGGAACAAACAGTTAGATATGGGGAAATTTTGAATGAAAAGGGTGAACTTAAATCTATGCAAAAACTAGAGGAACAAGGTATAAAGATGAATTGGTTTTCTTATGTGCAAATACATTCAAGGTATGAAAAACATTTTAAAACAGAAGGATTCTATAATAAATTGACTGATTTAGATAAGATTTTGACAGGTACTGATGAAAAGGTGATTAAAAAACTGTATGGATATTTATTAGAAATTAAACTAGAAGAAAAACAAGTTAAAGAGACTATGATTACTTGGGGGAAGAATTTCGGATATGGGATTGATCTAGAGAAATGGCAAAAATTGTGGTCTCAAAATTATAAAATGACAATGTCAACAGCATTTAAAGAAAATTTGTATAAGATGTTTTACAGGTGGTATTTTCCCCCAACAAGAATAGCAAGAATGTTCAAGAATAAATCTGAAAGATGTTGGAAATGTCATCAGATACCTGGCTCATATTACCATATGTGGTGCGGATGCAAAAAAATATTGGATGTGGGATGCAAAAAAATTTGTGCGGATGCAAAAAAATATTGGACTAATATCCACACGTGGTTGGAAAAAACAACTAAAAAACATATAGATTTAAAACCAGAGATATTTTTATTGGGAATTCTACCTGATACATACAGCAAAGATTTAAAATATTTGATTGTAAATGTATTAACAGCAGCTAGGATTGTATTTGCTAAAAATTGGAAAAATGAGAAAATACCATTGCAGGAGGAAACTATCAAGAAAATACTGGAATGTGCTGAAATGAGTAGATTGACATTTGAAATTAGAGAACAAGAGGATAATCACTTTTACAAAATTTGGGACTTTTTCTATCAATGGCTAGATAGCAAAATATAATAATAGAATATGTAGAATTTTAGAAAATAATGAATATATAAAGATGTATTTCTTTTCTTTTTTATTATTATTATATATATATATAATGTTTTTAGGATAGATTTGGGAGGACTATATGAATTGTTATAAAATAAACTAAGTAAAGGATAGCTATCTCACAAAGTATGAATGAACAAAATTATAGTCAAATGATTGATTAATAATACTAGGATATTCAACTTTTGATTGATAATATGAGTTATTATGTAATGTAATTGTAACTGAGACTATGAAATCGAAGCACAAAACATTTGCAAACCAACCGACACACTGCTTGTATATTTATGGAAGAAAATTGGATGTTTTTATGTTTTGTTTGTTTTTTGTTTGTTTTAAAAAATCAATAAAACTTAACAAAAAAAAAAAAGAATGTCATCCAAAGGCCCCTTTGTACAGGTGTGGATATAACACTTCACTGATTAGTTGCATAAAAACCGTGGGGGGCCCTTGGAGTCCGAAAAGCATGACTCAGAACTAGAAACTACCCAGAGGGCAGTTGAAGGCAGTTTTCCATTCATCTCCTTCCTTTATGCAATCTCGGTAGTAGGCTTCTTTCAGATCTAGCCTTTAGACAGATGATTTAATAAGTCCTTCATGAGGGGCAGGGGGTACATGTTTTTTACGCATACCCCATTAACCCCCCATAAGCCACCACCTTTATTTTCTTTAAATAGCACTGGGGCTGCTAACCTAGATTTGGCAGGTACAATGAAACCTCTGTCTAAATTCGTATCAATGTATTTCTTCAACTCAGTCATCTCAGCTAGTGTCATGGAATACAACTTTGGTTTTGGCAGGTTTGCCCTGGATTCCAATTTGATGGCACAATCAGTGGCTTGATGAGGGGGTAAAATGTTGCATTCCTCTTTACTAAAAGCCTCATTCAAGTCCCTGCATTCTTTAGGGACCTGGGGCTCACCTGGAGGAGAGTCTGAAGCTGTGGCTGCTGCTTCTGGTTGTGGATCCCTGTTGGGTGGCTGTCTCTTTGTGGGAGGAACAGGGGGCAGCGGGCTGACACCAATTATGATTTTATGGTATCCATCTTCCCATTTGATGGTAAGGGACAATTTATCAAGCCAAGCAAGTTTCACTATGATAGATTGACATTTTTGGGGCCACTACAAATTGTATAAGTTCACGATGCCTGCCCACCTCTAGTTTGATTAACTCTGTAATTTGGGTGGCTGGGACTTGTCCAATTAACATTCCATCTACCTGTTCAAACCTAATTGGTGTTTTAGGGCTTTAGTCTTTATCCCTAATTGATCAACGATGGGGAGCCCAATAAGGCATCTGGAACACCTGGTATCTATTACTGATTTTACCTCCCCTGCCTCCTCCATCTCAGGCACCACCAACTTCACTTTAACTGTAAAGGGGGGCATGGCAACACTCCCCATGGGGGTTTCTTCTTCATCTACCTTTTCGGGGATTTCTTTGGCCGGAGATTCCTCACTCTCTTCTGTGGGGAAGAGACCCTCGACAGTGTGTCTAGCAAACCGGCCAGTGTCTGGAGGCTTTTGTGGAATTCTTCAGTCCCTGTCAGCTGTACTAGGCCTCGGTTGTGGAAAAGGTGCAGGAGCCAGACTTTCAGCTGCCCTATGACCAGCCTGGTCACATGAATAGCACTTTATAATCCTTGTGAGCTGGGTAGGAGCAGCTTCAGGTTTAGTCAGAGGCCATCTGGTCAAAGTTCTCTGAGGAGGGCCCTCAGAAGTGTGGGTTGATTTCCCTGTCCAGCTTAAAGGACATGGCATACCAATCCTGTAGTTTCTCTGGTATTCCTCTGATGCTGCATAGTTTTTTGACTTTTGGTCCAATAGTGTTCTTAAAATAGTGCAGAAATATTCTGTCAGGCCAGTTTATGAGGTTGCTTGAGACTCTTCTAATATCTCATACAAAGTCTTTTAAGGGTTGCTTGCCTAGCTTCATTCCCATTATTTTGTCTTCATTCTCCCCTATTCTATGAGGGTTTTCAAACCTGGCCCTGAGCAGCTCAACAAATGGATCGGCATCTTGTAGTTCTGGGGTGTCCTCATAGTATAATTGAGCTACCCAATGAGAAACGTCCCCCTCATTCATCCCATCTGTAATTGCAGAAACTAGGTCATGATCTGTTGCATAGTGGTTTCCAAATATTTATGTGATCAGATCCGGGTAAGAAAGTAAGCAAAGTTTTCACGCTGTCCGTCAAAAGTTGCTTTGTAAGTCACTTGGTCTGGTCTGGGAGGGGGGATCACCATAGCAACTGTGAGATGAGCTGGAATGTGTGGTATCCCTGCAGTGGTATCCCAAGGGGCGGCTGAGGTGGGATTTGATGAGCAGTTGGGCATGCTGAAGGAAGGGGCCCTTCAGGATTGCTCCGAGGAGTGGCTGGATTGAAACCTGCTGAATAGGCGCTATCTGCTGAATTCTTCTCCATGCTGGGAAAGGATGGTGGTGGCTGCAGCCTGCTGCCTGCATTGATCCCCTTGCTGAGGAGGGATTGCTACTGCTCTTTGGGCCCAGAGTGCTTCCGAACCAGGTGGTGTAACTGGTACTGGCATCCACTGGCATTGCATCCACCCCTGACCAGGATAGAATCCCCACCCTGGTGGAATACTCTCTACAGGGGGTAATCTTGCTGGCTCTGCAGGGAGAGGAATCAGGGGTTGTGACATGTCAGTTGCATCTTCTGTCCCACCCTTTCTACTTGGCCCTGCCATGCTGGCCCAATCCTTAGGCCACCTTTGACTGATGCATGCTGGTTCCACTGTTAAGTCTTGGACTAGGGAAAATGAATGTGAGCTGTGTTAGGACCCAGTTTAGCTGGAGAGGCTGTGGCTGTGAGATATAACTTTCCACCTTAAGTTGCTGGAATTGCTCTGTGATTCCTGCCAATGACTGGCTTCAGGATGAAGACAACAGGTTCCAGTCTTGGGAGTTGTCTGATTTCAATGCCCTTAAAAACCCCCACATACTTCTCCACTCTGTCTCATGGACCGTCCTCAGAGAGCTAGAATAGGAAAGGTTCAGGCAGCTCCTCCATGAATCCGTTTCCTTGGGCCGGGTACCTAGCCTTTGCCTTTTCTCTGCAGCTTCCATCACTTGCAAAAATTCTTTAGAATGAGGGCAGGGGGTCTCAATTAGTTCTCTGGTGCCCAGTCCTATAGCCCCTTCTGTAGCTTCCTCCTTTTCTTTCATCTTCATTGAGTCTTCGCACTGCTCCATTTTTTGACTGCTGCTCCATTCAGTGCTGGGGCTCAGCACCCTTGACAGCCTCCTTGTGGGATGCTGGAGTTTGTTTAGAGATTCAGGATAATGTCAGCATTCCAACAAACCTCCATTTCAACCAATAACTCCAAGACAGACATCTCTCAAAAGTTCCTTTTATTTGGATAGTAACTGGCACATTTGTGTAATCCTGAATCTGAAGTTCTGGGCTTCCTTGCAATAAGTAAAAACTACAAATCCATCCCCTATACCCATCACCACATCATATGACCCAATCACCATCCGTCCCAAAGTAAGACTTCCTTTTCACTATGCGCAACACTACTTGACCTTGAATCAGCTAAAGAATTTTATTATGTCTAATTAGATATACTCCAATGAATTCCCCCCTCCCATTTTTCCAGGCTCAATTGTGGCAGCATGGGAGCAATGGATCTCAATATGGTTCCAAAGCTGACACAAATGATGTTTTGAGACCCCCCAAATGTACCAAACAGACAAGCAGATGGGGAGAAGCAACTTAGTAGCTATGAGATACAGATGATTTAGGGAAATCAACATGTGAGAAAATATCTTGTTGACCTTATTTTTTTCTGAGACAATCTCTGGATCCTGGTACCTGAATTTTAAAAGTCCTGATACAGTAATTTATGCATTTATGTATTTCTCAAAGTTGTATGGTTGCCTATCAATCCAATGAAACAAGACCACTAATAAAAATCTGTTTTTCCAAAACAACATTGACCCAAAGACATCACAGACCTCCAAGCCCTGATGGATATTAAGACTATCTACCGACCCTATTATAAACCCAGCTGCTCTGGAGACCCTCCCAAACTTTAAAAAGTCTTTTCCAGAGAGTCTGTCTTTTCCAGAGAGTCTATTCTAGTCTTTTTAGCACCAAGGAAATATCTAGGGTTTTTTTGAGCAACTTTTTTGAGCAACAGAATTTACTATTCTGCCCTTATTTTTAACACTACAAGTTGCTGAGACATAGGAAACTTAAGAAATCTGTTGCTCAAGACACAGGAGGGTTTAGAAAGCTGCTACACAAACATTTAAAACTTTATTTGCATTATTTTAGACTTAAATGGATAAACAAAAGTAAAATAATAACAAAGTTAATGAGCCAAGTTGTAAACTAAAAATTCTCTGAATTAGACACATAGAAACAAGAAGAAACTTGATTTATACATAAAGAACTTCATCTCTTTGTATAAAGAAACAGACCTATGCCAGGGCTTTTTATTTATTTATTATAAGGCTTTTGAAAAATATCAAAATGGATATCAAAAAGAAAAGCTTTTCTGGGAGAGAAAGGGGAAAGGATGGGATTCTTTGTACCATTGGCTATAAAAATCTCCTTTACATCTTTCCCTGGATACCACAATTCCACCTGTCCATGTTGGTGTAAAATCAATATCTACTTTGGTGCGCTCACCTGCAACGAATCAACAGTGGGTCAGAATGATGATACTTGCAAAAAAGGGGTAAATAAAGATCATGCATTCACAGCCACCATCTTGATTTTTTTCATATCTTTCCGTGGGAAGCCCCAGTGCAAATTCACCTTTATATGATTTTACCAATGTCCTGATTTCTCTTAAAATTATGTAAAGGTGCAGTTTATGTTCTAATGCATATTTCACCTCTCAATCTTATTTCTAGATGCTCTTGTTAGCTTCTCATCGCCAGGCAATTAATTATTTTAATAAAGGTTGTGTCCTATTAAAAATTGTGTAACAATAAAGCTACTGCTTTAAAAAAGTAACTAATAATATTGTCAATACAGTTCTTAAGCAACTCACAGATATATGGCCTGTCTTATGTGATTAAACTAATGCCAAATTGATAATCTCTCTTTCAGTGTAGAATGACAGAAACTGTTGATATAACTACTTTAGCATCAATTAATACATAGCCAGGAATTTTTGATCACAAGATGGGAACAGCCATGAATACACAATATGGCATATTCAGTACTGAATATCCACTTTAAGAAATTGATAGGTATACAAGCCTCGCTTATTTGATCACTAATTTTGTAGTGACTCTTTCTCCTGACCTTCAAGGCCATTCTCTCTGTCCTCTATAGATATCTATGGAGAGAAATGATATCCCCCATTTCATCCATGTGACATTTCCAAATTCTTCACTTTGAGGATGTTCTGCCATCCCCAATTATTATTCTACCTGGTAAGACAAAAATAAGAGAGCCACCAAGGGAAGCCCCATGGTGAAAGGTGGCAAATAAATTTAACAAATAAATAATCAGAGAGTAAGATTATTCAGAAATCAGATCTCCCAAAAAGGAAAAAATTAACTTTTGATGCACAACCACCTTGCCTCAAAACACAGTTTTTATTCTGGGGGAAAGTGCCTCTTCTTCTTCTAAAACCTTTTCTACCATTCTTCTTTCTGGTGATTTAGCAAAACACATATACACACATATAAGCCCAAAACTATTCACAAGAAAATCATTCCACTCTTCTGTTGGTTTGGCACAGTGAGTTTTTCTCAAAACATAAAACTGCTTTGCAAAACCGCCATCTCAGATAGCATCTCCTTGTATTTTTCAAAGCCAAATTAATATTTAATATATACCTACCTTGAGGGAAATAATTGGGCTGAACTATGCAGAGGAAAGCGTGGACAATGTGGAACAAAATCCCTATTGTTCCAGGCTCATAGTAAGCGTTGGTGTTGTATATCTTGTGGGGAACATACCCAAAATCTAGAGTTTCAGAAGGCATTTGAGGCAAAGGCTGCCATTCAGAAATTGTTCTCCCACAGAACAATAAAAGAAGCAATAAATAAACTTCTCTAGCCATGGCTGACCAAATTCATAGACAGAGGCAGAAGGAAGGTGAATAACACCTTTGAGATGAGATGAGCTTTGCTGGGCATATACTTCAAAATGCTTTTCTCTGAGCTCTTCATAAGAATCTGATTAATAAAAAGAGAAAAGAGATGTTTAACAAGTATTATCTCATTCCTGGAAATCAGCAGATCCCCATCCCATAATAAATATAATATCCTATGAAATTTAAATATATTGGAATCTCAGGAGGAAGCCTATTGGAAAAGATATGTGCCCATTACTTAAGTCCTTTTATTACAAAGGAAAGAAGGAACCATCACTGGGTTCTTGTACCAAACTAAAATTTAGAATAAGCGTTCCACTGTTAACATTTTTTCATCATAAAAAATGGGGTCTGGGATTAATCAATCATCAACCTTTGAATCTACATTTACAGATACATTTACCATATTAACAGGATAATGGCAATTAAAGTAATAAAGGTGGGATAAAAATTTAATAAATAAATAAAAATCTGTGTCTTTTTTTCTCCAAAGTCTCCATGCTGCACAACAATGCATCTGAAAAATCAATGCAATGGATTGTGGATTTCTCAGCAGAATTTCCAAACTGTGGTAAAGTCTCTTTCAAGTCAAACTTGGTAACTTCAAGAATAGGACAATGTAGTTTTTATGGCAACCAACCCAATCATAGGCTTCTGGGGGCAATTGATGCAGTGATGTGGCATCACCTTCTTCTGGAATAGGTTTTCAACTTCCTCTCAGTCTCCCATTCAAATATCAACCAGGGTTGACCCTGCTTAACTTCCAAACCCAGAGAAGGGTTTCAGGCTACTGACATTTGCTGATACGCAGAAAGTGATAAATCTTATACATAAATATATATTATATTGCATCATACTATTGGGCTATACCTTAAAATGGAACATGTTGATAAACGTTCTCAGATTATTTCAACAATGATTTGTCAAATTCAAACTTTAAGCAAATAATATCTGCTGACCTCACTTTTGGAATTACTAACAGTCAAGCTGGTAACATTTCCTCTGAAAAGATATTTCAGTCATGTCCTTTTGCTCCAGACTGATTAATCAAAATGAAACCTGTCAAAGCAAAGAGATATACTTGATCTTAGCTAAAAGAAGCTAAAAGTTTATAAGTGCTTTCTGCTTTTCAGTATACAAAATGAATACCAACTTCATTGTATTACGGCCTAACATTTTATCAGTATTTAGAAGAAAAATAATTTTGTCCCAAATTGGTTGCTTTCTCCTGCTACATTTCACATATTCCTAACTGAAGATGATTGTAGTAAGACCATATATTTAACATAACATATTGTGAAAGTCTGAGATTGTTAATTCCTGAGTTTGAACAGTTTTAAGTAGAAGTTTTAATATCAGAGCATTTTAATATTATTTTAATTTATATTAATGAAATTGGTTTTACATAGTTTTTAAATGGTTTGCTGTATGACTTCGCTGTTTCCCAGTTAAGCAATCAGGTTTTTTTGTTGGAAACCCTCTTTAGAAGAATGCACATAAGGATGGTCTTAAAACTGAAAACTGATGATGTTTAAAATTATGAAATGCCTCATAATTAGCCAATTAAAATAGGAGTACAAGTGATCCTCGACTTACATTCGTTTAGTGAACATTCAAAGTTACAACAGCACTGAAAAAAGTGAGTTACCAGCATCACAGCATCCCTAGTCACAAAATTCAAGCACTTAGCAATTAGCATGTATTTATCATCATGGTTGCAGCATCCTGGGATCATGCCATTTGAGATGTTCTTAGCTGCTTGAATGAAACATGCAAAGTCAATAGTGGAAGCTGGATTAGTTTAACAACCACATAATCCACTTAACAACTGCAGTTGTTCACATAACAATAATGGCAAAAAGATAGTAAAATCTGGGCTACTCACTTAACTGTCTTGGTTAGCAATGGAAATTCTAGTCTCAATTGTGATCAAGGGCTTCCTTTACAGATAAGGGAAGAATGATGACCCTTAAATAAACTCCAGAAGAATAGTTTGCATTGAAAACTGGTTTGCATTATAGTCAGTTACTAACACATCAAGACGTCATTTTACTAACTGGAATAAAATCAGTTATTATTCATAAAAGCTTCCCTTGAACAACACCGTGCAAAAAGAAACAAAAAATTATTAATCAACATTAAGGCATCCCCTGAAAATGTCAAAGGATTATGCATAGTTCCTAAGACACTAGAGAGGCACATAAACTTTAAAAATAAAGTAAGCTATCCCTTCATTTGCCATGCGGTTTGGAAATCCTGTCTTCCTGCTTCTGTTAAGTCCTGTCCAGAGTAACAACTATGTGTGGTATTTACACCAAGGTCATACATTCCATAACTGCATCCTTTCAGATTTGTCTGCTCAACTCCAGGGATTTCAATAGTTCCTAAGCACCCAGAATGTCGTACTCTCCCCAAACCAATAGTAGGAAACAATGCTTCTCAACTTTTGCAACCTGAAGAGGTGTGGACTTCAAGAATTCTCCATCAGCTCTGATGACTATGAGTAATCAGAGTTGAGGTCCACACATCTTAAAGCTGCAGTAGTCAAGAAACACTGGTGAATAGTAAGAAATGGAGCAATGATGAACTAAGCTCTGGAACAAGCATTTTGTATTTTAATTGCAAAACATAACAATATTTTATACCCTGAGAAAATTTGGCTACTCAGAAAAACAATCATGCAAAAATGAGATTGAAAATTATTCATCAGCCAATTACTCAATCATATATTTTTAAAGCATTAGAATAGAGCTGGAAGGGGCCTTTGAGGTCTTCTAGTCCAGCCCTGCTCAAGCAGGAGAACCTATACCATCTCTTCTTAAAAACCTCCAATGATAGACCGCCCACAACTTCTGGAGGCAAGTTGTTCCACTGGTTAATTGTCCCTCACTGTTAGGAAGTTTCTCCTTAATTCCAGGTTGCCTCTCTTTGACTAGTTTCCAACCATTATTTCTTGTTCTGCCCTCTGTGCTTTGGAGAATAATCTCTTCTTTGTGGTAGCCCCTCAAATACTGGAATACTGCTATCCTCTCATTCCTAAGCATCATTAAACAGAGACCTCAATATAAACTCTGCAATCAGGAGGTATATTTTAGGAAAGAATAAAAATAATAAATGCCAGGGCTAGTTAATTTTTCTTCTTCATGTTCAAGAAATTAGCATTAGCAGCCAAGAACAGAGTAAAGCAGAGTTGCTTAGCTCCTTCTGAAGTTAACCAGCTGGAAGAAATCACCCTTACTGTTATGTCGCCAACTTCACCATAGTTATTTTGGTTTATTCAACTAACTCAGTTCTTCTAGAATATATAGCACCATAGATCATGGCAATGTACATTACATATGCTAATGTAATGCTTACATAAGCTAACACTTGGTGGAAGAGTTTACAGACATTTTGAAGTCAAAGTTGGTTGTGTAATTTAGAGGTTAGGGTGCAAACACAGCCAGTGAATTGCAAAGAAGGAAACTATAAAACAACATTCCAGGTAATTATCATCATCAGGGTTATGACTGACTTTTTGAGTGAGATAGCTTTATTATAGCCTCTGTTTAATGATCTTGGCTTCAAGTGATGTTTTTGGTGAGGTTCGTCTCTATAACTTCCTTGCTTTTTTTGCAGTCCATGCATAATAGTCACTCCAGCACCATAGGTCAAAGGCATCCATCCTTCTCCTATGTACCTTTTTCAGAGTCCAGGTTTCACAGCCATAAGTAGCAATTAGAAAAAATATTGAGTTGACTAATCTGTGTTTGGTTGTGACCCTGATGTCTTTACTCTTCCAGATATTATTTATGCCAGACATTGCATTTCTTCAAAGTGCTATTCACCTTCTGATTGATCTTAATTACTGAAATTCTTCCCATCAATGACAAATCTAGTTTTTCCCATCTATTTAAATCCAACTTTATCTCCTTCTATATTTTAACATAATTATTTTTATTTATTTTTATTTCAGACTATACTGATATTAAAGATTTTTTTAAACAGTGACAGAAAGATATAACTAAATTAATTTGACAAAACAAAAAACCAAGAATTAAATATAAGCTTTTACAGAATGCTAAAGAAAGAACAGGTCTAGGTTTAGATGTTTAGGTTTATGATATTGTTGTTTGGTATGGTAAAAAGATTAGAGAACTTTGAAAAGTTTCAGGTTGTTAGATCTTGAAGGTTCTGATTTGAGATTTGGTATATAGCAAAGAAAGAAACTATGAAGATGGGGTTTTTTTTCCAATCAGAAAATCTTTGCCTTCTTGGATTGGTCAAGGCAAAACTAGACAATTGTTATCCTGCCGATCCCAGATTCCAAACTAAAAAGAAGATAAAAGTAAAAACTTTATAAAAACTATTTATTATTAGTTCATTCCAAATATGAATCCCTATACAACAGAATTCACAAGCAACAAACTACATTCCGATAGCATTATTGATAACATTTGTGATAATCTGAATCATAATGTAATTCCCCCCAATGGTGTCATTTTTATTAGGAATAACAGACACCATCATCACCACCACCATTTGGTCTTGTTATATGAATATTGGTCAGCAGATTGGTTCAGCACATAAGCTTCATTTTATACAAAAATGGTTCCTTTAAGCTTGAAACAGTGATATATATGTAGTCCGTGACTTACAATAGTTCATTTAGTGACCGTTCAAAGTTACAAGGGACTTATGAGCATTTTTACACTTACAATATTGCAGCATCCCTGTAGTCACATGATAAAAATTGAGATGCTTGGCAACTGGTTCATGTTTATGATCACTGCTTGTCCCAATGATTCCTTTTTGTAACTTTTGACAAGCAAAGTCACTGGGGAAACCAGATTCACTTAACAACCATGTTACTACATTAACAGCTGCAGTAGTTCACTTAATTGTGGCAAGAAAAGTCATAAAACAGGGCATTTAAACCCTTTAGCAAAAGTTTCCCATAAGAACATAAATTTTAGATTCAATTGTGGTTGTAAGTTGAGGACTAGCTATACTGTATGCACATATATGCTCTGTTAGTACAACACTTAATCAGGGATATGGGGCAAAGGAGATGGTCAAAATCTGTAAGATGGCAGGCACAGCATTGTGATGAAGCTCCTGAATGTACACAAAATGGATGCGGCTTCAACAGTGACTCCATGCCCACTATCCTGTTGATATTGCAACAGATCTGGTAGTCCTTCTACATACTGGATAGCTTCTCTGTGATTTAAGTTTGAAGCAGTTCATTTTAACAATCAGGTATCCCTGAAACAGGGATTTATTAAAACCATTTTCATAAAGTGAAGATATGGCAAATAACCACCCTAAAAATCAGCCATTTTTGGTGAAAATGAAAAGTTACAAACGTCTCATCATGTTTTGAGCTAAAGTCTCTCCAGTGTGAATGCAGGGAGAAACTTTGGCAGGCTACTTTACACAAATATGCTGTGTGAATGATGAAATTGCTTATTTTAAGGAGGGGAAAGCTGGCTAGAGGTCCCTGGCAAAGCCCATTGTTATAGTCCTGTATTTGATCAAGAAATGCAATGTTGTTTGCACAACTTTCATCCCTGGTCTACTATAGCATGACCGGGGCTGTTTGCATATTGAATTCTGGCCTGAAACTTGGCTGAAAGGGGTCTAGATTCCCCTCGACAACTTTCTCTAAAAAGGGAAGGTTGGAGACACTGTCCAATCCACTGCATGGACCCAACTACGGGTCTCTTCTCTGGACATCTAACCAGGATGTTAGATGTTCCTAATCCAGGAACAATCCTAGGTGCAACAAACCAGTGGCCAGACTAATGGCACAGAGAACCCTGTCTACTTCTTCACAGGTTGCTGCCTCAAACTCATTCCAGAGTCCAGACCACACAACTAGACTTGTTTTCTTGACAACCCTGTGAAGTAAACTGGATTGAGAAGGAGGGATATTTCCAGTCTCACACCTAACCATCTGTTTTGTTCGGAAAACACACGAGGTAGACCGGGTTTTTCAATTTTTCTTTTTCTTAGCCAATCAGGTTTGTAGATTTGGAGTCATCCACTTTACATACAGAACACCATCCACAACTCACTGTTCTGTAATACAATAATTCTACACACAAATTTGACTGCAGTTGTGAAAACAGGAGCATTTATATCTCAATACCAGTTACATTCACAGGTTGAGCCTACCCAGGTCAGCGACAGAACTGGAGGCCCACTTGCATCGTCACAGCAAGCTAATTAGTGCTAACCCTGGTTTTCTTGAGGGAGGGTAGTTTTTTTGCAAATCCAATCCCTTTGCTAACTCCATGGCTCAATGCATAAGAATTCAGGGTTAACTGTATAACTAAGTTAAATGTCTCCTGGGAATGCAGCTCTCCCGAGAAAGGGGACCAAGGAAACAAATCAGACATGTCTAATCCTGGAATTCTTGCTCATCTGAATGCACACAATTTCACAGGACGTAAATCGTCGGTCTGCGTGCGCGCAAAACTCGTGCCCTCTCACCTTTTTGTTTGAAAGGTCTTGTCCTTCTTTCAGAGCCAAGCCCTCACGCACTCCGGCTGGGCTGGTCGAGCCAAAGAAGCCTTTCCCCAAGGTGAGATGGCAGGGTGTATTTCCTCGCGCGGCTTTCCCAGTCTCAGCTGCACTGGAGAAACGCCCCGCCGAATTAGGATCCGCGCTCTCCCCGGTGAGCGGCTTTGCAATCCAGCGCCCGCGGGATCCCTTGGAGTCGTGGACGTTTCCCGGGAAGCAAGCGCTTCCTCGCGAGGAACCCGGCCGAGCGCCCCGGACAGCCGCAGCTCCGAGCACGCCCACCGCCGGATCCTTTCTTCCGCGGAACTTTATCCTTTATTGATTCCGGGAGCGGGGCCGAAGCCCCCAGCCACCCACCCACCCCCTCTTGGCACTTCCCCACCGATGTACCCCACCGGCACCGCTCGGCTCCACTCCGCGCGCAGCAACAACTGGGCGGCAGCTCAGCCGCGCGCACGCCGCTCGTCCGCGGCCGATTCCTTCGTGCACGCCTGCCCCGCGGTGAGCGCGCCTGGGAAAAGCGGGGTTGGGGAAGGCCGGGCGAGGTTACCCCTGTCAACCCGGTGCCGGCTTGGTCGGGACAGCGGACTCAGTTGGGGGACCCCTCTCCGAGATTCCGGCGCCAATGCCACCGTCGCTCGCACAGCAACCAGGAGAGGAGCCCGGTCGGGCAGCCCAAGCCGGTCCCGAGGGACTGGCCGGGCAGTGCGGCCGAAGAGCACGCGGGCTCTGCCCCGCGGAGTGGGCGTAAGGACCAACCCAGGCTCTGCCCCGCGGCGGCTAAGCGGCTGGGTTGCGGCTCAGGGGAGCTCAGCGAGCGCGGAGGTTCCCAAGGTGCGGGCGGAGGCGGAGATGCGGGCGAACCCAGCTGGCAAAAGCAGGACGCGACTCTGGCGCGCAAAGCAGGGCTCGGCCTGAGTGTGAAAGCCCGAATTAAACTACGACTTGGTGAGATGCTGTTGTTCTCACGCGCACCACATACCCCAGTGAGCAGGCTGAAAACACAAAGGGCTCCTCTTCCCTTGGCTCTATTCAAACAACAACCACACCTCCCCACCCCCACCCCCACCCCGCCCTTAATAGGAGAAGCAGTGTTTTTGCTGCTCCTAACCTCCGTCTATGCCCGGCTTGGCAGATAAAGGAGTCAAAAGTCCTTTGATTCCTGGAAGTGAAGAAAGTGGCCAAAGGAAATCAGTCCAAAATGTGGAGAAGAGCTTCTGCAAACTCTTCAGATCGGACAAAAGCGTTTTCCAGAAGCTCCGGAAGCACAGAAATACTGGAGAATGAAGGCAGGACAGTGATTCACACCCTCTGAGCCAAAGGTGGTATTCAGCAGGTTCTGATCTCTGACTGGAGATTTGACAGGATCCTTCCCCTGCCATGCCGACCAAGTCACGCCCACAGAACCGGTAAGTAACAAAAATTGAATCTCACTACTGCTCTGAGCTCCCGGGATGGCTGAAATTTGGAGTGTGCCTTCACATAACAGCTGAAAAATGGTAGCCCTTGAAAAGGAGAGAGCTGAAGGTGGTGCAACAAGCAACACCACCACCACCCCAAACACGCACACCATTTATGTATATGAAAATATCTTTTGAACTACAGAGAAAAAAATCTGATAAAGCTAGGGTATTTATGGCTTAACCAAGTATTAAAGAATGTGAAAGTATCTCCGTTTCTTCTGGGGCCTTTTCGTTTGCAGCCCTTTCTATATTTTGACAAATACAGAAAATATATCAAATATGTAAAGGTTTCTCCACATAAATTTAATGTATTTTCTTTGTTAAAATACACTCATCATGACTGCTTGGAATTATCTGAGCAAATGATTCAATACATAGAATCATCCAATGAGTTTCCATATCTCTGCAAATCATGCAGATCCAAACTGAATCTATTGGAAAGAGTTGATACCATTGAAAAATGAATAACATCCCTTGACACCATAATAGCATCCCTGGATGCCTTAAAAGAAAGATTATCCAACCTTGAAAAAAAAGACACAACGCAAAAACCCGAACATCCAATAGCTACAAACCACATCTCTTCCCAACAACCACAACCCAATCCACAACCCAATCCACAAAAAAACATAAGCCAGACAAATAATGATATCCTAATCCTCATCAAAGAAGCTGTTGAGCATGAATGGAAACGTGCAAACACCATCTTATTTGGTCTAGAGGATGTCAATGATAATGATGACATCACAAATGTCCAAAACATCATCAGTGATTATCAAGCATCGATCATCTCCCCTGATGAAATACTTGACATTTCCCACATTGGCCGAGAGCTCAAAAACAGAAATGGCTCTGTGGCCCCACGCTTCTGCAGGGTCATTTGCAAAAATGAATCAAGCAAACGTAAATTCATTTATGCTATAAATTCACTTGCCAAAACCAACACCAACCATAAGAACCTCTGTTGTCACCCTGACCTAACCATACAGCAATGTGCCCGCTGCTGTGTACTCTGCACTGAACTCAAAGAACATCTAGACAATGGAGAGAAGGACCTGTACATTGACTACCATGCTGACTGTGTCAAAAGTAAGTCACACAACCCGCAACTCAGCTTTAACCTTCAACCCCAACCCTACCTCAACCAATCCACCATCACCCAAGACTCGGCATGCATGCCCCTAACTTCCTCAATTCCAATTACTGCTCACCTTAAATACAAGCTACTCAATGCAAGAAGCCTTGCGAATAAAATACCTGGATTTCTCCTCTTACTAAATATGGCTAAATTCAACATCATATTTGTCTGTGAAACATGACTCAACGCATCTCTCCCTGACTCCATTACCACAATAAGAGACTATCATGTTTACCAATCAGATCGTGAAATGTGTAGAAGAGGTGGTGTTGCTATCTTCTATAAAAAGTCCTTACATCTAAAAAACATCCAGTTACCCAGGAGCTTGCTCTGCCTGAGACCATCATCTATGAACTCTCCTTAAATATCACATTTCAATTCTTACTATGTTACAGAGCACCTGATTATAACATTGAACATGTAAACAAGCTAAATACACTGGTAACATGGGCAGCATCCTGCCCACATGCTTTTATCTTTCTTGATGACTTCAATCCACCTCATATTGACTGGACCCTAAATGAATGTACAACTGAACCCACACACGCAACCTTCTACAATGCTGTCACAAAGCTAGGACTGGAACAACTAGTAACCAACAACACTAGACTAAACAACTGCGTCAATCTCATCTTCTGCAATAGTTTGAATTTAATTTACAGAATACAAACTAAACCCTTTTCCAGCAGTGACCACAATATGATTGATTTTTGTCTCAACATATGCCCACACAAAAATCATCACAATGATGTAATCCCCAATTATAACTTCAAAAAAGGCAACTATGATCTTATAGACAGCTATCTCTCATCCCTCGATTGGCAATCTCTATCCACTGGATGCAATTATGTTGAAGACCATTACAACGTATTTTTACTTGAAGCCAAAAGAGTCATCAAACTATATGTACCAGCAACAACTCCCCCCCCCCAAAAAAAAAACAGATTACCCATAACAATAAGGAAACTTCAATCCAAAAAGAGATCACTCTGGTGGAAAAATAAATCTGGTCACGTTGCCAATTTCAAAAGCCGATACAAAAATGTATGCCACCAGATAAAGACTGAATGCACCAATTATCACATTAAACAAGAGGAAAATCTTCTATGCATCAATTCCACCTACACTTTTTACAATTTTGTAAACACCAAATTAAAAGACTCAAGGTCCATCCCACCCCTGATAGGACCTAATGGTAAAGACTGCAACAACGGCACCATTAAAGCCAACATCTTTAACACATTCTTTAGCTCAGTATTTTTAAAGAGCAATAGATTATGCCCAGTGTTTCCTAGCCAAACCACAGAAAACTAGAATGATCTAATACATATCGATTTTACAGAAGACAATGTTGAAAAAGCACTATGAAATCCAAAACATCTCTATCTTTTGGACCGGATGGAATATGTGCCTTCTTCTTAAGAAAGCTATCCACTGCTATAGCTGAACCTCTAAGCATAATCTTTGAAAAATCTTTCAGGACCAGCTCCTTGCCTAACCTATGGTCATAAGCCACAGTCATCCCCATCTTCAAAAAGGGAGACCCCAGCCTAGTTGAAAATTACAGACCAATCTCCTTATGCTGTGTCACCTGTAAAGTCATGGAATCAATTATTAACCAATCCATTATCCTCCACTTAGAGACAAACAACCTACTCTCCAATAAACAATTTGGTTTCAGGAAAAAACTATCCCGTAATCTGCAACTCTTACACTGCAAAAACATATGGACTACACAACTTGATCAGGGCAAAGCAATAGACGCAATCTACATAGAGTTCTGTAAAACCTTTGATTCAGTGGTACACGACAAACTACTCCTAAAACTAAAATCTTATGGTATCTTTAGACAACTGCACAACTGGATAGAAGCATTCCTATCAAACAGACAACAAATGGTCAAAATTGGGAGGGTCCTATCAAATGCTGTACCTGTCAATAATGGTGTTCCCCAAGGCAGTGTTCTAGGACCAACTCTCTTCATACTCTACATCAATGACCTCTGTGATCATCTTAAGAGCAACTGCATTCTCTTCGCTGATGATGTAAAGCTGTTCAATACCACAGACAACACTGCGACCCTTCAAAAAGATCTTGACTGTATCAGAATGGTCAAACAAATTGCAACTTCAAATCTCAACAAATAAATGCTCTGTATTACATATTGGCAAAAAAAAATCAGAAAATAAAATACAAGCTGAAAAGTGAAGATCTTGTTGATGATCCAAGCTCTGTAAAGGACCTTGGAATACTCATCTCTAATGATCTAAGTGCTAGAGCCCACTGTAACTACATAGCCAAAAAGGCATTAAGAGTTGTTAACCTAATCCTACGTTGCTTTTTCTCTTGTAATATCACACTACTAACTAGAGCATACAAAACATTTGCTAGACCAATACTCGAACACAGCTCATCGGTCTGGAATCCATGTACTGACATTAGCACAGTTGAGAAAGTCCAGAAATATTTCACAAGAAGAGTTCTCCACTCCTCTACTCATTGTAGAATACCTTATGCCACCAGACTTGAAATTCTAGACCTAGAAAACCTTAAATTAAGCCGTCTTCGGTCTGATCTAAGTATGGTATATAAAATCATACATTGCAATGTCCTACCTGTTAATGAATACTTCAGCTTCAACCATAACAACAGAATAGATACAAACTCAAGGTTAACTGCACCAAACTTGATTGCAGGAAATATGACTTCAGCAACAGAGTAGTCAATGTCTGGAATACTCTTCCAGACTCTGTAGTTTCTTCCCCAAACCCAAAAACTTTAACCTTAGACTGTCTACTATTGACCTCACTCCTTTCCTAAAAGGTCTGTAGGGGGTGTGCATAAGCGCACCAATGTGCCTACCGTCCCTGTCATATTGTTTTTTTTATTTTTCTTATATGTACCCATTTCATGTATTCATGTATGTATATACTTATATGTACATACATATATATATACTTATATGTATATACTTATACCTATTATCTTGTAAGCAATTGACAAATCAAATACATAAAAAATAAATAAATAAACCAGGTATTAAAGAATGTGAAAATATCTCCATTTCTTCTGGGGCCTTTTCGTTTGCAGTCCTTTCTATATTTTTACAAATATAGAAAATATATCAAATATGAAAAGCTCTCTCCACATAAATTTAACATATTTTCTTTGTTAAAATATCTTTGAACATTTCAAATATGGACACTGGATAGAAATGAATTTAAATTTTCTATTTTGTTTTTCATGCAGATAAATTCATCTCTAAAATAGCAGGATGTTAATTTTTAAACTCTTGAGTGGAATCCTGTGCAATATAAGCTGCAAAAGTGAAAGCTTTTGGTCTTTCAAGATATTTACTAGCAGAACATTGCAAAATATAGAATAACAGGATGGGAAGGGACTTCAATGATCTGAACATGCCCTGATGATGTCTTGCCTTGTTAAAATAAGAAGGAAAAGTCTGCCATAATACTGCTGCAGCTAAGGATGATTTCTGCCTGCCTCACCTATACGAATGAGATGAAGACTGAACAGTTGAAGGTTAACACCAAACCTTGAATGGAATTGAACTCATTCTCAATTTCCAAACATATGTATAATTAAGGGTTATGGTTGCATGTGGAGTGGGATGACTCGATGTTGCTAGCTCAACACGGCCAACTGGGGGCGACCATGCCACCACCAAGTCCCCTCTGCCAACTGCTGTAGTGGTGCAGTAGTTAGAATGCAGTACTGCAGGCTACTTCTGCTGATCACTGGCTGCCAGCAGTTTGACAGTTCTGGTCTCACCAGCTCAAGGTTGACTCAGCCTTCTATACTTCTGAGGTCGGTAAAATGAGGACCCAGATTGTTGGGGGCAGCATGCTGACTCTGTAAACTGCTCTGTAAACTGACTCTGTAAAAGGTTGTAAAGCACTGTGAATCAGTATACAAGTCTAAGTGCTACCATATTGCTATTGCTGTCATCATTTCTTTGCAGGTTATCTCAACATCAGAAATTCACTGCGGGGATAACTTGCTGCAGGCGACAGATGAAGAGTTGGGTGAGTGAGTGATTGAGTGAGCAAGTGGGTTGTCAGAGGGTGGCAGTGATGGAAGTGGTGCTGGATAGAGGGTGGGTGGGCAAGCAAGCAGGGTGTCAGGCTGGTAGGTAGGCTCCAGCCTGAATGCCGAACCAGCAATTTGGCTGCAGTGGGAGATGGGGCAGTGGCAGGCAGGGGCTTCCTATTTTAACATCCGCCACTGTTGCCTGCTTGCCTTGAGCTGTGCCAGATGGGAAGCAAACAAGCAGTCTGTCAGACAGCAGAACAACAGCAGCACAACAGCAGCAGCAGCACTAAGCGAGGTGCTTCCCATTTTGACTCCCTCACCGCCACCATTTCCTCTGCCCCTTGGCTTCAGACTAAATGCCAAATGGCAGTTTGGCTGTGGCACTGTGCAGGGCAAGTTTTTTTCTTTAAAGTACTGCTACCATGGGTTTGCAAGGGTTTTTTCTGCAATTGATTTTTTAAAGTACCATGGCTCCACAATGTTGCAATTATTATTATTATTTAAATACACCTTAGTAAACTTTATTACAGTAAAAACATAAAAAAGAAAAAATGTATCACTCAACAACAGCAATTTGTAGTGATTCTCTTTTGACAATAATTCATGCATTATTTATAGATATTAAATTATGCATAATTAAATTATTATTTTATCTATTACTTATGGTTAGTAACTATCTATCTTTAATCTATCTCCATTCTATCCAGTTATACCATTGTTCCCACACTTTATAAAATATCTATGTCTCTTTATCTTTTAAATTGTTAAATTGTCCATTTCTGCGCAGTTCATAACTTTTTGTATAACAAGTTTCTCTGAGAGTATGCATAGCTATTTCCAACATTGAGCAAAGGCAATCCTAGCAGTAGTTAATATGTGTAATAGTAAATATTTTGTACTCTTTACATAGTTTTTTAAGATCCCGAATAGGAAGAGTTCTGGTTCTAGATCTAATTGATCATTAGTAATTTCCTGTAGTCAGTCTTTGATTTTAAGCCAATATTTTTAAGCCTCTAAACAGGACCACCACATATGGTAGTATGTCCCCCCCCCCTTTTTTTTTTTTTACATTTCCAACATACAGGACTCATTTTAGGGTACATTTGTGCTAATCTCAAAGGGGGTAAGTGCCATCTGTAGAACATTTTATATGCGTTTCTTGATATGCTACTGAACATATGTGCTATGTTTCTTTATATGCTTTTGTGGTTTCTGTTCCATGTGCTCTCCCAATCTGATAATTTTATACTGTGTCCAATATTTTGACCCCATGCAATAATGCATCCTTTCACTACTTTTTCCTCCAGTTCTACTTCCAGAAGATATTTGTAAATTTTAGTGATTTCTTTTTTTATCTGGTCCTAATAGAATTTTGTCTAATTATTGTGGTTTCAGGTATATTCCATGATCCTTTATATCTTTTTTGTATCGGTTTTGTAATTGGAGATACGCCCACCAGTCAACTTGTAGCCCTTGTTTTGGAGGTCTTGCATTGTTTTTAAATTTCCGTGAATATCTAATAGGTCTTTATATTTTAACATTTTGTTCAAATCTAAATTGTTTGGGTGGATCATCACTTCCATTGTGGACAGCCAAATTGGGATTTTTATGTAATGTTTCTTTTTAACTTTAATCCAATTATTTATGAACAAATCTCTAATCAAATGTCTATGGAAGTGTTGTTTGGTGGGTCCTGTTTCCCACAGAAAGGCATGCCATCCTCTTTGCAGGTCATGATCGTCTATAGCTAGTATTCTTTTGTTCTTTAAATTAATCCAATCTTTTAACCAAACTAATATTGCTGCACTGTAATATAATTCCCAGTTTGGCAATCCAAAACCTCCTCTGCTCTTTATATCTTGTAGTAACATCATTTTTATTCTGGCTTTTGTACACTGCCAAATAAATTTTGCTATTGCTTTGTTAAGATCATTGAAAAAGGTCTTTTCTAATTTAACTGGAATGGTCTGGAACAGATAAAGAAATTTTGGTAGTATAGACATTTTTATGGCTGCTATTCTTCCTAACAATGACAATTGCATTTTAGTCCATAATTCTAAGTATTTTTTTGTTTGCTGTAATAATTTGTTATAGTTGTTCTCCTTTATTGCCTTGCAGTGTGCTATCAGTCATATACCTAAATATTTGATTTTTCTTGTTGTTTGAAGTCCAATTGCTCTTTCCAATTCTGTTGTTTGTAGTTCTGTTAAATTTTTCATGAAAAGTTTCATTTTCTGTCTATTAATTTTCAATCCTGCCATAGCTCCATATCTTTCTAATTCCTTAATTAATGTTTGTCCTCTCTCTATTGGTTCTTCAATGATAAAAGCCATATTGTCTGCAAATGCTTGCAGTTTATATTCTTCATTTCTGGTTTTTAATCCTTTTATTTCTGGGTTTTGCCTGATCCATTCTAATAGTACTTCTAATGACAATATAAAGAGCAGAGGAGGCAGAGGACAACCTTGTCAAACTTCTTTCTCTATTTTTAAAGTTTGGTTGTTTTTCCCATAAATTATAATGTTTGCTTTTTGTACCGAATAAATTGTTGTTATAATATTCTCAAATTTGGTGCCAAAATTTATATCATAAATTTGTTGAATCATAAATTGCCAATTAAGGTTATCAAATGCCTTTTGGGCATCCAGGAAAAAACAAAGGCTACTTATTTCTCCAAATGAGCTTCATAGTATTTGAAACTATCCATTATTATTCTTAAATTGTTTCTGATTTGCCTGTTTGGGAGAAATCTATTTTGATCTGAATGTATGTAATCATTCAAAATTTTCTTTAATCTGTTAACAATAATAGTGGTGAATATTTTATAATCTACGTTTAACAAAAAAATTGGTCTATAATTTTGTGTCAATCCTGCATCTGTGTCCCCTTTGGGATTAGCAAAATTAGTGCCTCCCTCCATGTATCTGGCATCTTTGCTGATGTTAATACCTCATTATATAAGTTAATCATTATTGGTCCTACTTGTTCTTTAATCGCTTTATAAAATTCTGCTGGAAAGCCATCAGGGCCTAGCGTTTTGTTACTTTTCTGGGATCTAATTGCTTGATTTAGTTCTATCATCGTTTTGTCTTTAATAAAGGTTTCTTTCAGTTCATCTTTTATTTCTCAAGTTCTTTTTTCTCTTAGATACTCCCTTAATCTGATCACATCTACTCTTTCTTGTACAGATTCTCAAAATATTTATGTGCAATCTCTTTTTTCTTCTCTATTGTGTGCTGATAATCTCCATTTTCATCCTGTAATTAGTATATTTGTTTGGTTGCCTTCAAATTTCTAACTAATTCTTCCTGTTCAGCTAAGTTAAGTTTGTGTTTGTAAAGAATCAATTGTTCTTGTTGTTGAGCATTTTGCGGGGTATTCTGTAATTTAGTCTCTAATTTCTTAATTGTTTGGTGTAGATTGTTCTGTTTGGCATATTTTTCTTTCTTTCTTTTTTTTGCAACAATAGGATATTATAATTCCCCATATAACAGCTTTCATAGTATCCCATAAGTTTTGGATAGTGTATATTGATCATTATTTTCTTTAAAAAAGAAATTTAGTTCTTCCTTGAGTTTTTTTTATAAATTCCTCATTTTTTAATAATTGAGAATCTAGACTCCATCTGCTCCTTGATTTTTTTCTACCTTTCCAACTAATTCTGAGCAGGTTGTGATCTGCCCAAGAGTTTGATAAAATTTCTACATCTGCCACTTCTTCTGCTAACTCTCCGCTCATCCAAGCCATGTCAATACATGAGCATGACTGAATTGAATAGAAGGTAAATTGTCTCTTTTCTGGATTTAGTTTTTTCCATATATCTATTGAATTTAATTCTTTGATTATTTCTTCACATATTTTAGGCAGTTCTCTTTTTTCCCCTCTTTTCTTATTTCCCCCCTTGTAGTCTTTTTGATAGTCTGCTAAAGCATTATAATCTCTTATGATGCAAATTTTTTCCTTTCCAATTCAATAATTTTATCATATAGGGCTTTATAAAATTATTTTTGATTGTCATTGGGGGCATAAATTATCACTAATATTTTTTTTAATTTATCTGTATTTCTATTGCCAGAATTCTTCCTTTGGGGTCTGCAAATATTAAGTTTGCCTTTTTCTCTTCTTTGATGTAAATAGCTATCCCTTTCTTTTTTTCATGGTCTGCCACAGCTGTAAACAGTGTCCCTAATTTGGGGCAATCTAAATATTTTTCATCTCTTTTTAGGATGTGTGTTTCCTGTAGACATGTAATATCTGCATTTTGTTTCATTAACTTTGCCAAAATCCTTTTTATTTTTGTCATTGAGTTTAAGCCATATAAGTTAACAGATAAAAGTTTCACCTCTTTTTCCATAATCCTAATTGTATCTCGTGTTTTGTCTCCTAATTGCTCTTATTTCCCTTTGTGTTTTGTTCATTGTTTTAGGGTCTCCTCTTTCTTGATGTTGCTGATCAGTTTTTTTTACTTCTTGTTCTTCGTCTTTATTTTTTTTTGGCCTTGTTCTTCTTCTTGAAATTTTGAGTCTAGATCTTCTTTGCTGTTTTGATCCTCCGAGCCAGCCAGTTGCTCATACAATTATGTGCTTTTTCCAGAGTGTCTATTTTGATCTTCCTTTCTTCCCAAGTAACCAGCATCCCTTCTAGAATCAGCCAATGGGATAGAATATCTCGCTTGTTCAACTGTGTAGCGAAAAATTTATAGTCCCTTCTCTGCTTCCTTACTCTTCTCAGGATTTGTTTGAGAATCTTGTATACTATTGCTTCTTCTCTGGATATGTTATCTACCCTGTTTCTCCAACAATACGGCCTCAATAGGAAGTCCCAGTATGTTTTATAGGAATGAAATGAAGCCCCTCCCCCCAATTAAGGCCTATATTAAAACATGTGAAATGGGGGGAATGGTGGGGGGGCTTGCCATTAGGAAGTACTTTTGTTGCACACCCGGATATGGTGCTGCTTGCATTGACACCGATAGTGCCCCACCAACGCCGAGGTCCATCCAAGTCGTTGCTGTCCTCCCGAAGATGCAAGCAGATCCCTGAAAAGATGGCCTAGCCATTTTTTCGGGGCTCAAAAAAAAAAAAAAAAAGATCCGGCCTTAATATGTGAGAAACACGGTATTATGTTTCAAACTTTCCTCCTTGTAAAATGGATGTGGACCTCTTTTGGAAATTTGTTTTTTCTTGCGTAACTTGTACTAATCCTGTATACATCATCCATTCCCTTTAACATTTCCTCCTTATCTCTGTCTAGTGCTTTGCCCAAAATTTCTGCCATCACAAGTGCCACGTCCTCATCTTTAGTTTCCACTATATTTTGGAATCTTAAGTATGATGCAAGTTTATCCATTTTGATATAGATCAAGGAGTCCTCCATTTCTTTATTCACTGTTAGGCATCATGGACCAGTTCCATGGAGAGAGGTTTTTCCATGGATCAGAGGGAGCATGGTTTTGTGTGCTGCCTGCATCCCATTTCACTTGTTTGCATGGCCCAGTTTCTGGCATGTCGCAGACCGGTGTGTGTGTGTGAGGACCTCTGGTCTACAACATTGGTTTGATTATGTTCTGTTGTTTGTCTGTTATATCTGAATTCTGATATGACATGGTCACTCTCACCTGAAGTTCCTATAGTTTCAATCCCCTCTATTACTATTTCTCTGTTGGTAGGGATATGGGAAGCAGCTACATCCTCCTAATTGCTTCCTCCACATTTTGGGTGAAGTCAGGAATCTGTTTGATCTCCCACTTATGCAGAGATTGGTTCCTAGTTGATGTCAAAGTAGTTCAAGTCCCCCACTGCTGTTTTGGTGCTTCTTACTTATGTTGGGTTAACTGATTACAAAAGGTTTGTGTCAGCGCTCCAAGTAACAACCTCCAAGAAAGAGTCTCGAGAATATAATCTTCCCAAAGATCCACTTTATTAGAGATGTCGTATTGGCACATCTGAGAATCTGAGAATTTTAATTTGAGAATTCCAAATCTGAGAATTCTGGGTTTTCCCAAACCCAAAGAAAACCCAAAATCCAACTGCTGCATCCAACCATCCATCACATGGTCCAATCATTATTTTGGTCCAGCTGGAGACAACCCAATCATTTCCCTCCAGGTGTAGGGTAACATGTCCTTGATTTTCTGAGAAAGGAATGTTGTTGTGGCTAATCTTTCATCACTCCTTGAAGTCCCCCTCCCAAATTGCCAGGCAAAGAAAAATGGCTTCCAAGTTGACAGTTTGCCTATTTCCTCTGTGTCTTTGGGTGGCCTGTAGTATACAACTATGGTAATGTCATTCTTTTTTCCTTTTATGTTGGCCTACTGTATATTCATATGCAAGTTTGTGATTTAGTAATCCTATTTAACTAATTTTTCTACTTTCCTTTCTGTAGCAAAAAGACTGAGATTTTTTTGGGGGGGAAGAAAGTAAAAGCCTTCAATCTAGATTTTAAAAGAGAATACACAATCTGAGGCTCATATTTGAACCACTGAACAATGGTCTAACATTACATTAAAGTACAACCAAACCTTACTGAATATCTAATACGACAGTTGAGGTGCATGATAAATAGCAGAACTTTCAAAAGCTACCAAAGAGAAAAACATAAGCACTTCATACTAAAAGCAGACTTGAATAAAAGACTAATAATAATAATAATGATAGTGATGATCTGATGGTGTTGGTGATGATGATGTGATGTTGTTACAACCAGTGGACCATCTGAGTGACTGTGTTGTAACAACGTCACAACACAGTTGCTCAGATGGTCCACTGGAACTTGTGTCACAACTACCATCTGCCTGTAGCAAAGAACTGGTGGGACCATAAGCCTGAAAAAGTGGTCGAAAATAAGCATGCAAAACTGCTGTGGGACTTCCGAATACAGACTGACAAAGTTTTGGAATACAGCACCCTGGATATCACGATTGTGGAGAAGAAAAGAGTGTGGATCGTCAACATTGCCATACCTGGTGACAGCAGAATCAATGAGAAACAACTTGAGAAAGCCATCAGATATCAGGACTTGAGAATCGAACTGCAGAAACTCTGGCATAAACCAGTGCAGGTGGTTCCAGTGGTACTCAGCACACTGGGTGCTGTGCCTAAAGACCTAGGCAAGCACTTAAAAACAATTGGCGCTGACAAGATCACCATTGGCCAGCTACTTTACTAGGATCTGTTCACATAATCCACCGATACATCATGCAGTCCTAAACACTTGGGAAGTGTTTGACTGGTGATTTGTGATATGAAACCCAGCATAGTTATCTCGTTTGCTGTGTATAATGTCATTTTGTGAATAATAATAATAATAATAATAATAATAACAACAAGTTAGGCAAATAAATTTATTTGAATTCTGACCTTTATTTAATCAAAAGCAAACTTTATTCTATTTAAACAAAATGGATAGAATCCAACCTTATTTTTTAAAGTGGTTGCAGTGGTTTAATTAACATGGGTTATTTCATTTGCCCAAAGTTGATTCATAAATGCTCTTGTGAGCTGTATTTTATATTTTTAGCATTAAAAAAAATTGAACTCCATTCTGAATTTATTTTCATGGCAAGTGATATTGATTTGTCCAAGAGTTTGTGAATTTAGTGTCCATTAAAATTCTCCACCATGTTTGCAAAATAAGATGGCTAATCATGTCAGTGCTCAAAATTGCAGAAAAGTCCTGCTGTCTTGTGAGGAACAGCTGTCTGGTTAACAGGTGAATGATCTCTCATCTCCTTATCTGGAGAAGTCCCAAGGAACCTGTCTATTTACCAGTTTGTTGAACTTTGCCACACCTATCTTCAGTTCTTCATGTCCCCTCAACACCTCTCCAGAGCCGATAATCTTAGACAAGAATAATCCAATCCTTCGATTTCAGAATGTTGGACTGTAGTTCCAGAGGGGTTGAGGACACTGATATCTAGATCCATTTCAGTCACTTTTCAGTCCAGGGGAGAGCCTTGTTACAAGTCTATACTTGATGATTTATGGTGGAAGCAAGATGGAGGTAATGCATACTGTCAAACCCAGTGTTCTTTTGAATCAGCTACAGCAGTTGGGATTCATTGGTTCTCCTCATCCCAGTGATTAGTTAGAGTTGTGTTGACTGGGAAATGGTCACTCCCAGACCTCTTCTTTGGGGGGGGGGGAAGGAAGTGCCATCAAGCCTAACATTCTCTCCCCTTTTGTTAAATATCTGTACGAAACTTGATTGAGGTCACTCACACATCTAGATAATTTTATCTGTTGACCCTAGATCACTCAAGTAAGGATGTCAAGGTTCTATCCCAATGCTTGGAGACTATGTGGGCTAGGATTGGATAGAACTGCCCCCATTTAATCCTACGAAATGTCATACTAGGGGTACCTATATCTGGGCATATTCCATCTTCAACGGGATAGCACTTCTGCATTCCTGAGTATAATCTGGGATCCTTCCTAGGTTCACAACTCCTACTTGAGACGCAGGTGGCAGCTGTGGCTATAAAAACCTTTGCACAACATATCAAGAAAACAAACTCTGCCTTTTCTTGGGTTGAGAACCTTCCACTCATGCTCTTATCACCTCACAGCTCGACTAATGTTGTTCTACCTAGGCTGCCATTGAAAAGCAGAAAACTCAGAAGCTTCAACTACTTCAGAATGAAGCATGACTTACTATACCCACATAATGTCCCTGCTTTGTGAGCTGCATGTGTTGCTAGTATGCTTCTAGGTGTTAATTTGATGCTGGTTGACCTATAAAGCCCTGCATGGCCTGGCTGAAAGATTGCCTACCTCCTGCAGATTCTGCCAGTCAGTACAAGCCATCAGGATTGGCACATTCCAGGTTCCTTCAAATAATCAATATCAACTTTTGTCATCAGGAAGCAACCCTGTTATACAGAACAAGCATTTCTCCTCAGCTATTTGTTGCTTTTATCCTGTTGGCATTCTGGAAAGCCTTACAATCTTAGTGTTGTCTCAAGCCTTCAATTAGGATGGCCAGGGTACATTGGATACATTTGGGGGCAGGGCTGCCCTTAGCTAAATCCATTTTTGTTTTTTATTCCTTAACTCATGATTACTCATTTCTTTTAGTTTTAGTTTGGTGTTCCCCACAATCATTCGGTGAACAAACTGGGCCTATTAGGTTTTAATACTTCTTTATGTAACTGCATACTTCATTTCCTTATTGATAGGCTCCATTTTTTCTGAGTTGGAAGAAGTTTCCCATTTCATCTCGAGTATGGATTCCCCACAGGATTGTTTCTTGAGTCCGTACTGTTTACCTTGATGACCCATGACTGCTGTGCTAAGTCTGCTATGAATCATATTGTGGATGGCATAGCAGTGGTGGGTTTTATCTGGGATGAAAATGGAGATTCTTATAGGGAGATGAAGGCTATGATGGAGAGATGTAATAAAAATAACCTGGTTTTAAATGTTAATAAACAAAGGAAATCATGGATGATTTTAAAAAGAGTCAGCATAATCATACTCCACTTTGTATCAAAGCTGCAGCTGTGGAGATGGTCAACAATATTAAGTCTCTGGGGGTGCAGATAACTAACAATCTGACTTTAATTATCTTTAATGAAGCGTGCAAACAAACATTTACATTTCCTGCATCCGTTAAGGACAGCATACCGTTCTCCTTCTGTCCTGGACACTTTTTACAGAGGCATGATTAAGAACATTTTAACAAACCGTATCACTGTTTGATTTGATGGGAGCAGTGCCTCAGATAGAAGAGCAGTATCGACAACTGAGATTAGGAAGTAAGAGAATAGGAAGCTTACTTCCCGTTATTCAGAATACTGCTCATAAGCACTATGTTCTTAGAACTCAAAGCAGTTACAGACCCCACACACCCACTTCATGATCTGTTTCTGTTGCTCCCCTCTGGGAATAGGTTTCAAAGTATTTATAGGAGTACTAGATTCTGTAAAAGCTTTGTTCCCCATGCTTTCTTGTAAACTCTCAGGGTTCTTTTTTTCCGCCATGTACATGGATATGCATACACTTGAACTAGACTGGGTTGTTTCTCTGTGTCATATGTTTGTATATATGACTAAATGCATAATATAGATAAATAAAGCTCTCCTTTGAGAGCTGAATGCAAAGAAATTTCATTTTAATATATGCTGATTTGTGTACATTTAAAATTACAATAAAATTCTTTTCTATTCATATTGTATTTTCTATTTTGTTCATAATATACTGCCCAGAGTCAGTTTGGACATGGCTGGTACTAACATTGACTTAATGAACTTCATTTCTGTAAAGGTTTGATGCTCTTTAAAAAGTTCAAAGACAGGCCTGGTTATTCCACTCTGCTCTCATCAACTCCTAGACTTCTTTGAATCATGGATATATCTGTATTTGGTTGTATTTCAGGATTTTTTAAATAGGTAAGATTGTATTTATTTATTTACTTCTGAGTTGAGAACAAAGCTTTGTTAAAATGTGTGTGTGTGTGTGTGTGTGTGTGTGTGTGTGTGTGTGTGAGAGAGAGAGAGAGAGAGAGAGAGAGAGAGAGAGAGAGAGAGAGAGAAGGAGGGAGAGAGTGAGAGGGAGGATATTAAATTATTAGAAGTTTATTTGTATTTGATGAGATATATGCTGCATAAAAATCATAGGTGGTGGTCATGGACCAATTCTAGTAAATGTAATCAAAATCCTGTCACTAAGGGAATACAAAATAGAAAAAAACAGGATATCCTAATGAACTGGGTTTTTTTATTTTAGGATATTTGAAATTAGGTCAAGTTCAGCAAATTTCAAGTCAAATTTTGCTTTCAGTGCTAAGGGAACTACGAAATGGTAAAAACAGCTTATTTTCTCAACATAGGCTGATGCCAATGGAATTAAGCAAAAGATAAAACCAAAAGGGCTTTAGTCAGGATTTCAGCCAAGAAATATAAAGCTCCAACAGCACAATGACACATAGATACTCTTTGTAGTCACAGATATATGAACTTGCCAACAGCATTTTCCACACAAACATGAGTAGCCCATCAATCTTTAGGGCTCCTGCTGGAAGAATTGTCTCTCTTATGTGTGCATAGAATACTTGAGGATGGTTGGATCTGAACTAAAACTCAATTAGCTTCCACATACTTTAAATTTCTTCTAGCAAAAAAGCTGGGAGTCTTGAATATATATAGTTGCTGTTTTCTTTTGTAAACAAAAGCTACAAAATTGAGTTTTTTTTATTTTGACACACAAGATGCACTTATAAAATCCATACATAATTATTTTACAAGGAAAAGATCATTCTAAGCTTCCTTTCAGCTACATTTAAATAAAATCAAATTATAAGAATTAAAAAATGTTCTGAATTGAATTTTAATGAATCAAATTTGCCAGAAGTAGCACATCTATGAAATTAATCTCTTGTAAACTTCAACTTCAAGCTTTACATTTCTCCCACAATGTTCTCTTAAGTTGAGAAGCTGATCAAAGGAGGTTGGCAACATGGGGAGAAAATTATTAGAAACACCTGACTATCCATACTGCCTTCTTTCTTGAAATCTGCTTGTCAGGATACCATTCCCAAGTATTCATCTTCTCAACTTTGAGGAAATAATAAAAGTACTCTGGACTTCAAACATTAGCATTTTAAAATATTTCTTTTGGCCACTCTGCAAGAGCTAAGAAGTAAATTGCCAAAGATTCTGCTTATTGTTCAACACACAAAATTTAGCTTTATGTTTAAAAAAAGACACTTGATATTGCATTGTGTTTCTTAGGCATTGAGGATAGAGAAGAAAGGAGCACCTTGAATATAGATTTGCTCTTAAATATGTTGAGCTAAAAAGAACCATAATTCTTGTCTTAATCTTCTGTGCACTCCTCTATACACATCAAGTGAAGCTGCTTCATATTTCAAAACCAAGCATTTCATAAAGTTAATTTTCAGGAAAATCTATTTCAGTCTGTTGTTTGATGACATGCAGCTTTTCCAGCCAAAGCAAAAAAAGAAATACTCTTCAGTTGTTTGACATATAACACAAAGAAAATTCTTGCACAGTGAATAGGCTGGCAGCTGGAACTGAAGCATACTGATTTCTACATTGATACTTAAAATGCTGAAGAGCAAAAGATACGTTCCTGACTTCTTGTTTCTTCAAACTTTCAACTTTTTCCTTGTTATGATTAATTTCTGATTTAAAAGCTTAAGATTTGGGACAGTAGTAATTTTTAATTGAGGGAGAGATCTGCTCATGAAAACAAGGGGAGAGAGGTGCTTCTCAAGAATTTTTCAAAATTCTCCATGGCCTAGCAAACAAAGTGTCAATGAAGCACAGATTCATGTTGAAAAGGGGTTTAGAAGTAGGTCGCTTTTCAGAAAAGTGACCCTGCAGCTCTGGTTTCTTTCTTTTTTAAAAAAAAAAACTCATTTCATTTTTCAAAATACCAAAGTTACAAAGCTGATACTTGATCCATTTTTAAGCCAACTTACACCCTGTCAATAGATTTGCTGTTTAATAATTTAAGTTTTAAATAAATATTGGTATGCCTATTTGGCATCTGTCTGTCACTGACAGCTCTTCCTGTTCCAACTGCTCAGTCTCTCACTCACAGTCTCCTAGTCAATTCGATTTCCACAAATGGTAAACCTGTCTATCTCCAACAAATCTTTCTTTGTAGATCTGAATTTGGATTCTGCATTGTCTTGGCATATGTCTTTTTCATCTCCGTCAGGAGTGGTCAGAAACTGGTCAGAGGGACTTGTCACCAGTTGGGGAGCTATATTTTCCTTTGGGTGCACAGGCTGACTGGTCACTGAAGCAGAGAAGCCTTCCTCAGTGGAAAGTCCTGTGTGAAATATAAGCAAAAACTTATTTTGTTGTCTTTATCACAGATCACTATAGCCACTCACTCAAAAAGACTCTAGTGCAGTGTCTACCAATAAAATATATTTCCAAGGGAGGAATGGGGGGGGGGGGGGGTTGTAAGGAATATAAGTCGCCAAACAGGTATTTGGGTTAGAAATATATAAACCAGGATAAACATTTTAAAACTGCATCGTTAAGAAAATGCAAAAGTGTAGTTGGGTGTGTTTTCTCAAAGGTCCATAAAATGGAGCCAGAAACCTGGCTTGTCTTAGTCTGAGTCTCAGAAGAGAGTGTGAGTAAGTCTCTGTTTCCTTCTGTTGGAAAGTATTGCTGTTCCTCCATTTTTCTTAATTGATTGATATTCTTGGATTTGATATAAGTCTGATACTGAACTATTTCTGACACTGGAATTTGTTATTAAATTATCCCAGGATTGAAAAACTGACTGATTTAACTGTGAATTATTTTGAACTGCTTATTTTGAACTTTGCTTAAACCTTTCTAGAAGTAAAAACCTACATTTACTGTACAGTGTATCTGTATGCTATGTGTGTATTATTCAAACACTACTCTCAAATATGTCTCCCTGTATGCGCTCATTCTCCTAATGGGAAATTACCTCAACGGGGGATCGGGGGTCAAAGAACAATAAACATCCTTATGGCATTTTCAAGACTAACAAATGGATTTCAGTCTTTTTTCACCAGATACAAAGGTGCCATCACACTTTTCATTGGGTTTGCTGTAACGGTGTAATATAGCACCTTGTCTCAGAGAAAACACAAGACAACTCAAACTACTTTGTTTGGGTTTTCAAGAATTCAATCATACATTTTCTTTGGTTTGTTAATGATAATGTTCCACACTAACTCTGATATTTTAGATTTTTGATGACATATGATACCATTTTCATATGACACCTTTCAGCCGATAAATAAGAAAGCATGAAGGTGTATATAGGCATTCATGACATGAAGCCTTGAATGTGGTTTGAGTATCCTTAGAAGATCATTACACAAAAATGTAAAATTAAGCTTTGTCTCCATTATCATAATAGGAACTCTTAGCACAGGACAGCATAAAACACATCTTCATTCAACGGGGGACTATATAATTATAGCACATAATTATGACCACTAACTTGGAAAAGCTTTAAATATCACATTAAAGAATTATATCTTCCTGAAGCTGGTGCTCTTCAATCAAATAGAAAACTTCCTAATCAGAAAGGGAACAAATGGGAGGAAATTTTTACCCAAATAAGCTGGGGCACCACTTTTTACTTCAATCTTGGGACAAATGAGATTATTTAGTAACACTGTTCTTGCAGCTTGCTTTTTTGTTTGTTTCCTAGATCCGTTATTTATCTATTTATGTAAACTATTTCTGCAGTGAAAACAGAAACAGCAAATTAGCAAATCAAACAGCAGGTACAATTGCCATTTGCTAGAGCCCCTTGAAGAGAGGAAGGGGAAAGAAAGAACATGCAATTATTTATGTTTGGAACAGCAAACCATTTTAGGACTCATAAAATGATCGCTGCTTCTTTGACAGGTAGGTTCCGTACTCATTTTAAAAACTGTGCCATGGGGAAGTTAGAATTTTTAATTGCATCCTGAATATTATGCCTGGGGGCAAAAAAGTTTTGTTTCAATGAGCTTTGAAAATATAAAAGTCTGCCTTATGAAGAAGAAAAATTAATGCAACTGTCGGATAAGAGCATTTTATATTGGCTGCTGTGATGTTCATGGGTAGTTTTGAAAAGAATGCATTGCTCTGGCTTGTTTTTTTTTAAGTGGGTTCATTTTTTGGACTGCTTGTATATAAAAAGCAAGATGAACAAACAGGCACAGAGTGCGCTTTCATTGTTTTACCGTGGGATTTTAATGTTTTTTTTTTTAATCTTGTCCTTAAAAATTGTTCTCTTGGCCAATTTTTCTGTAACAGATAGGGCCATGAAAGCTATTACCTTACCTACTTGCAATGCATGCCTGTGTGAAAAGCAAGGAAGCTACACTGTATTCAAGAGTTTGGAATAGACCTGTTATTCTCCTTTGCACCAATCTGTACTTCCTAGCAACACAAAATTAAGCCACCGTTTGTACTAAATGAGCCTTCATAAAAATATTCCAACTATCAAAATTGTTCTTTTTACTTCTATGTAGAAGTAAGTATAATATTCTTAAAGAGCAAAATATTGCCTCCAATAATTGCATCAATTCTAGGAGGACAGACTTTATTTTGGTTTTCTAGCGATGGCAAAATATCACAATTATATTAAGCCAAACAGAGCCAAATTATTGGATTTTGGAGGAAGGGTGTAGTAATAGCATTTGAGGCTCACTGAAGTTTTTTTGAACTGTTACAATTGCCAGATAACAGGAAAAATTGGTATTTGGGGAGGATTAGGGTTAGGGTGACTGCTAATAATGCATGAATATACACGCATGGGCCATAAACCTTGGAGGATGGTCTGAAGACTCTGAAGCAATATAAGGACTGCTGAGGGTTCATATGCACTTCAAATCCTGCAAAATTCTTCTGAAGAGGAAAAAAGTGCAAAGCTGGTTTTATTCAGAACGATTAAGATTTAGCTATTTAGATGCTACCAGTCACTTTATACTGAGTCAAATAAGATGCCCCTGCTTAATACTGGAGTCAGCATTTTGAGGTTTCACTTACCTTGAGGAGACTTGTACTTGCTCTGTGGTTTGCCAACAGATTTTCCTGGGGTGCTGAAAGGAGGTGGGTTGAACAACTTCTCTTCCATGTTTGCTTCTTTGACATAGTGGCAGGACTTTCCCAGCAATACAATGCTGTTCAGTACCTTAAGTGATATTAAACTGAAAACAATAAGAACACAGGATTAGATATCATGGCCTGAACAAATTCAACTCCCCAGATACCTCCTCAAACTGATTATTAGTACAACACACACACAATATTTCTGCTGTGCATTAATTAGAAATATAGGACAAAAGTATTATATTTGTGCCAGGGAGACTGGATTCACTTTTGTAAAGAACTTGATGTGCCTCCAAGAAGGGGCTTCAGATGAGTTTGCCTGCCTTAACCAGGACACATGGTTCTGCTTTTCGCAAAAATATGGCTGAGGCAGATGAAGAACCGGCACCCAGACACCAGTGTTTTCTTAAAGGTGAGGGGGGAAGATGCTACTGAGTCCAACTTCAAGGAGGCCTCCCAATAATTATACTGCAACATATTACCATCATACTCTAATGTCAACACCCTACAATACCGAGTGTGTCGGGGCAGCAGGGAAAGCAAACATGCACTCTCACACCTTTCCCTGTACTTCCACACCCAATAGAGAGGTTTGTGTCAGAATATTCATGAACTGGCAGAGACAGGGTAACAAAGTCAGCCAATGAACAGCAAGGCAACCTATCAGCCAATGTGAGCTGAATCAGAAACTGAAAGTAAAAGGAAGTGTCTGGGCGTGGCTTATCTCTGTTCTCTGCTCTGAAGCTGCTGCTTGTCTTTTGCTTGTGTTACGTTGGAAGAATCTATTGGTGTTGTACATTTTACTCATATATTATCATGTATATAAAGAAGTTAATGAATCCTACTGAATCAGTCATCTGTGTATGCTTTCTGGATTTGATTTCTGCAATAAACTCTAACAGATTATGGACCCAGAACACACAAAAAGACTGAACTGTAATTTAAGCTGAAAGAGACTGCCTGTGTATAAAAGGAGAAACAAGGCGAGAAAAGCTTGCAGGATGGCTGCTACCTTTGGGTCAAAGGTACCCTCTACCTTTGGGTCAGAAGAACTATATTATTTGGGCTGCAAAGATGGAACGTTTCTTGAAAGCTAAACAGCTGTGGAATATTGTTGAAAACCTACTCCAAGCACCATTGGCTGCTGCAGATCAGAGGCAGTATAATAATAAAGCAATGGTTTATATCATCTTAAGTTTAGAAGATGAACAGTTTATCAATGTAGCTGATTTAAAGACTGCAAAAGAGGTCTGGCTGAATGAAGTTAAGTGTGCATGTGAGTGTGTCTGCATGCAATATTGTGCAATTATCAAGAAAATTATACAGAGCCAGTTTTCAACCAGGATAATTAGTGGAGCAGTATTTTGTACATATGCAAACTTAGTTGAGTTAGAACAACGTGGGATGCAGTTTCCTGAATCTCAGAAAGTGCTGATGGTTTAAAACAGTCTAGATCAGGGGTCCCCAACCATCGGGCCCCGGACCGGTATCAGTCCATGGATCATTTTGTACCGGGCCGCAAAGAATGAATAATCATGATTAAAATATATATTTTATATTAGCTAAAGCGAAGAAGCCCTTTACTATTGGGGAAGAATTGATTTTGCCGGTCCTTGAAAAAGTGTTTCTGCGTGAAACTGGTCCCTGGTACAAAAAAGATTGGGGACCACTGGTCTAGATGACTCATGGGACATAGTCTCTGCAGTATTTGAAACCAGAGCAGAAATTGTGTTTGGAGGTGTTAAAGGCTTGTTTAATAGGTGAGGAGCAGAAGCTCTATTTTAGAAGCCACAAGAAAAACTTCCTGAGGAGGGGGCTCAAGGAGCAGAGTGGAAAATTCTACAGACTGGCTGTCTCCAAAGGCCAGAGCAGCAGAAGAGATCAGATTACAGCCCAGCAACAGAGGTAGTGCTTCATCTATGGAGAAAAGACACACCTAAGAAGGACTGTTTGCAAAAGCAAAACTTTTTGCAAGGAAGACATTATTTGCATGGAAGAAAATTAGCTGATGGACAGGCTGCTGTTGTCAAAGTTAGCTATTGTAATAGCAGAGATCAATGGTTAATAGACAGTGGGGCTAGTCAAACAATTGTTAATAATTCTAAATTGTTTTACAAAATGCTGCTGGAGATGCAGCTGCTGGAGATGCAGTAGTCCTTGGCAAATGGCCAGAAGGCTAAAGTCGTTGGAGGAGGCAGTGTGCAATTTCTGTATTTGGAAACAAGGTTGAATGACATTTTGTGCATGCCTGAAATGGAACATAATTTGTTGAGTCTCTCATTTAGACAAGCAAGGATTTGAGACGCATTTGTAAATTGACAGTGTATCATAAAGAAATATGGCAAAGTATGTGCAAAGAGCATAAAGCAAGATAATTTTTAAGTGTTGCAGGGACAAAAGGTTCAGTGTGCCCAAACATTTGGCAATGTGGCACAGCATGAATCATGTGTTCATCTCTTGCACAGAGAGCTTGACCATGTTAGCTTCTGAGTTTGGCAAAAGATGGACCAGTTTGCAGAAGGATTGAATTAAAGGGATGTACGGCATATTTGGATTATGCAGTATGCAAATCATCAAAATCCAAGGCATTCCCAGTAATCAAGAGTAGCATAAGGCAGACAAGAGCTCTAGAGCTGATACATGCAGATTTGGTTGGGCCAAAGAAAGCTAAGTATGCGCTGGTCACTGACTATAGCAAGTTTGGGTTCTGCTATTTACTAAAGAGTAAATCAGAAGTGCTACAGAAATTTAAGCAATTGGTAAGCTTCATAGAAGGAAGGAATAAACAACAGGTGTGTCAGCAGTAAACTGATAAGAGGCTCAGAATTCATGTCAACAAGTTTTCAACAGAGGTTTGGAAGTTAGGAATAAAACACAGACACACAAATCCCGACACAGCAGCTGAGAATGGTGTTGCTGAGAGATGAATGTAGTCTTACAAACCATGAAGTACTTACTGCTAAAGGATTCTGATCTGAACAGGTCATACTGGGGTGAAGCCATGTTGACTGCTAATTATTAATTAAAAGGTTGTGGAGTTCCTCCATTAATGATACTCCATATGCAGTGCTATATGGAAGAAAATAATCTCTGGTACATTTAAGGGTTTTTGGAAGCAATGCGTGGGTGCAAATTAGAAGAAAGGGACAACCAGAGGCTAGAAAGCTGAGGTTTATGAGCTATGAACCAGGCTCAAAGAGGTATCGCTTTAGTGATGAGAGCAAGAGAATAGTGATTTCAGGGTCTGCTAGCTTTTCAGAGCAAAATTGGAACAGAACTGATGCAAATTTCTGGAATGATTCAGTGACGGTAATCCACTTAGTGATGGTAACTCACTTAGTGATGGTGTCAGCGTTCAGGGAGGAGAAGTTGAAAAAGATATGAAGCAAGAGGGTTGAAGCACAGAAGCAGTCAATGCCATTCAGGTCAGAGCAATGTAACAAAAGGATTCCATCTGACAGGTATTCTGCTAGTAAAGTTAAGGTGTGTAATGTGTGATATGAGCCAAGAAACTATAAGGAAGTTTTGGCATTACCTAAAATTGAACAAGTAAAGCTGTAGGATGCAAGTAGGTATACAAGAAAAAAGTACTGCCCAATAATGAGATATAATATAAAGCAAGGTTAGTGGCACATTTCACAGATGAAAAATGTGCATTATCATAAGATATTTGCACCAACTGTAAAGAGTGAAAGCATAAGGCTGGAACTAGTGTTGGCAGCAGCACATGGCCATAAAATTCGGCATTTTTTGACATAACCACTGCATTCCTCAGTGCAGAATTAGAGGCAGAAATGTACATGGTTCCAGCACTAGGGTATGAAAGTAAAAATCCTAACACGGTGTATAGATTGATCAAGGCCATTTATAGGCTGAAGCAGTCAGGAATATTTGTTTAGATAAGGCATTGAAAGGTCTTGGGTTCAAGAGTTGGTGGTTGCATATACACTGGAAAATTAGAAGGTGGGGATTGTCAACTATTAGCATTTGTGGATGATATTTGCTTCATTGCAAAGGATGTATCACAGGTAAACAAATTTGATAATCAATAAGAGAAGAAATTTAAAGAATTTGGGAGAAATAAAAAAAATATCTCAGTGTAGAGATACAAAAAACTGAGAAAGGTGGTTATATTCTCAGTCAAAAAAAAAAGAAAAATTGAACAGTTGTTCGAGAGATATAACATGAAAGATTGTAATACTGCTCCAACATCTATGAGTACAGATTTTCATAAGTTTGGGTGAGGACGAAAGTGAAGCCTGTGATCAAGAGATATATCAGTCAGCAATATGGAGCCTGTTATATCTGTCACAGTGGTCCTGAACATACATAGTTTGAGCAGTAAGCATTTTGAGTTGTTTTACTGCTGTACCAATGCAATTACACTGGATGGGTGTAAAAAGGATTCTTAGGTATTTGAAGGGAACTGTGAATTTGGGTCTTCTTAATTTTTCTTCTCTGAAGAATTAAAATTGAAATGCTATGTTGATTGTGATTATGCAAATGATGTAAAAACCAGAAAGTCCAATTCTGGGATTGTGATATTGTTTGGAGGGACTTTAATTGGTTGGAAGTCCACAAAGCAAACAACTGTAGCCATTTCTACTGTGGAGGCAGAATTTATTGCTTTGTCTGAAGTCTGTTCAGACATAACTTGGTATGTACAGCTGTTACAGGATTTAAATGTACAAGAAAATGAAGCTGTATCAGTCTATGAGGGTAATGTTGCCTGCATTAAAATGGCAACAGGTGACAGAGTAAAAAAATAGAAGCAAGCATGTAGACATTAAATATTGTAATGTAAGAGAAGCCATCAAATGTGCATCAGAAGACAATCTGGCCGACATAATGACCAAGCCATTGGGTGGCGCGCACCATGGGAAGAATATTAAGTTAACTGGATGTATGTCTCTTCCAGTCATGAAGGGAGGAGTGTCAAAATATTCATGAAGTGGCAGAGACATGATAACAAGGTCAGCCAATGAATAGCATGGCAACAGATGGGAACTGAATTAGAATCTGAAACTAAAAAAGAGAGTCTGGGTGTGGCTTATCTTTGTTCTCTGCTCTGAGCTCTGAAGCTGCTGCTTGTGTTTTGCTTGTGTTACATTGGAAGAATCTACTATTGGTATTGTACATTTTATTCATGTCTTATTATGTATGTAAAGAAGTTAATGAATCCTGCTGAATCAGTCATCTATGTGTTCCTTCTGGATTTGATTTCTGCAATAAATTCTAACAGTTTGTACCTGACATCTTCAAGTTAGCTGGATAAAAGTATTCTAATCTAATGATAAAATATTTTATTTTATTATTTTTCACTGTTATTCATCATGAAATTTCCTACTGCAATAGTTTGCCAACACCTGGAAATCTTAACTAAATCATGAATTGGGCACTGACACCAAATTATGATACCAAATGTACTTATTGGAAAGTTAATTCCATTAAAAGTAGCAGGATTTGCTTTCAAAATAAACATTATGATGGGTAATAATTCTGTAAAATACATTTTTTCCCTCTTTAGAAATACCTTCTAGTAAGAATCGCCTCTAGATAAGATGGGCAGCACAAAAGTCCAATAAATAAATAAATTGGAAGCATGTTTTAAAGTGGGAGTTGACTTTTGTAAAAAGAAAATGAACACATTAGCTAAAGACTTATTGTCTAGCCTTGGAAACATAAATACGTGGCTTCAACTATTGTGCAGTTTTCAGAACTGCTCAATATTATAAATCAATATGGATGACAAATAAATAAATCATGGCATCAGTTTACTAATCTGTGTATGTCTGCAAGTATACTTTTATTTATGTATGCTTTTATTTCCTTTTTTAATTCTAATTTTGTGTATCCTTTGCCATCACGTGTTGTATTTATTTAATTAAAATATTTTCTTAAAAGCTAAATGAGACAAAGAATATTTAACCAGTGGGATTAGCAATAATTGTTATGATAAAGAAATCTTAGTTCTAAACATTTTATTTATATACTAAAAGCTTGAGTCTTTGTACTTAATATTCCATTACCAACTCTGTTGTGCTGATAATCAAAAATGGGACCTCAGTGTAGGAACTTTTGCATGTTGTTTTTTGGTATTCTGTTTTTCCTACAGATAAGCTTTATACAATTATTTGATTTGTACTTACCCACAACAGAAAAGAATAACACAGGAATAGGACAAGACCCCTTGGACTTTTACAGAACTTGTAACAACTCTAATGAGCTAGAAAGAGAAATAACAGGGATTAAAATTATTTCTGAAAAGAGATGAGTGTGTAGTTGAAATTATTTAAGTTACTTTAAATATGATTTAATATTTAAGATACCCCATGTTAAATTATTTTAACAGATAGCAGTGACACACAATTTTATTTCAATAACATACAATAACCCATACTCTAACCCAGGACAGAGGGTCATCTCAATTTAACTTGAAAATCTTGTTCACCAAGTCCACAATTACAGTATAGAGTTATCCAAATTTTAAAATTAAGAGTCAATATTATTTTATTTTTATGAACTAACATGCTCAGGGAAATATTATTTCATCCTTTGGGACAATTTTCACTAGCTGCTTTGTGAAAAAAGATATGACTTACTAAAACAGCCAGTGGGAGTGGAATAAAGCCCATTCGCCTGGAAACAGAGTCACTGTAATCTGTATATGCCTGGAGGTAGAGAGCAGACTATGAAAAAAGCACTGGAACAGGCAAAACATTGAAGTAAGTCTAAATATGTTTACATATTGCAAATTTATTTACTTTAAAATCACACTCATAAAGGGAATTTAAAGTCAGTTCACAACTGATCAGCAGATATTAGTGTTTCAGGGCAGAATTTAGCTGAAAAAAAAAAACCAAGGAAATCTGATGGGTTAGTACTTTGAAGGGTACTTCGATGGGAGAACATCAGGAAGCAGTAAACCTGCAGGCTACCCTGCGCAGTTGAAGTAAATAGCAATCTATTTCTATAACTGTTGCTACAAAAGTGACAAAATATGTCAAATTTGTCCTTAGGAGAATTTTCTGACACTTCTAAATTATCAAATGGAAGGCCCCGAGATCATACAAATTAACAGGTACAGCATTTAATGGTTTTAAAACCAGGATTACTATAATATTTTATTCCTAGTTCATTATGACATAAATAGTGAAATGAAAGCCATTTCCTAGGAATACTGGAAATTAAATTATGTGCTTGTGGCCACAGGGATGTCTTTGGAAGTTCAACTTCACACAGAGATCCAAGTTACAGATGGTGATCTCTCAGATTGCAATGTTTTTCAAGTTTCTTCCTAATGTAAAATTAAACTGCAAGCCAATCTATTTAAATGTGCACATTTCCCTGTGCTGAATAAAAGAGGATGTATAAAACTACAATCCAACACTTACATTTTTCTGTCGACTGCTTACAAAGTCAAAGGCAAGGCTGGCTTTGTATTCACTGTAAACCTGCAGACAGGATAACATATGCAAATCCTTTTATTAACCATTTGGCAAATTATTAGCAGGCAATTATTATTAGAGAAAAGATACATAAATGTGCTTATGAAAACTAGTGAAAAATAAAACTATTTGGTTGGTTCAGCTGGACAAGGGATAACAATTGGGATATGTGTTTGTGTCCTTAAAAGGAGGATAGAAGATAGAAGATAAAACAGATCCTGCCAAACCAATCTTATTTCATTCTTTAACACAGTGACTAAATAACTAGAGCAGTGAAATACTGTAGACATAATATACAGTATTTAGACTTCAGCAAGGTGGAAGTTCCTCCTTTCCCAGCCAGGAGTGAGGAAACTCCAGCTTTGGAGACCCTCCAGGCTCTGCCAGTAGGAGCAGTGGTGAAGGGGACCTGGTGGTAAGTGAAGCCATCCGCCCCTTCAGCATCAAGGCCTGGATAATTGTGCCAGAAACTGGGGTCCAGGGGGACGTAGAGGTTGTCATAGCCTAATCAGCCTGGCCAATATCCAACAGCTAGGGATAAGCATGAATCTCCTCATGCATCCCATACACTTTGAGCAGGCTGATGGGATGCGAATAGACGGAGCCCCAGCCACTTTAGTTATGGAATTCTTTAGACTGCAGATGGGCACCGATTCGTGGTAGCCCCCCAAATGACTGAATCAATTATACGAGATCTCACTTGACTAGACAAATGGGGCCCAACCATCATGTGGGAAGATGGCTACCAAAAAATAAGAATAGGCATTGGGCCACTGCCACCAATCTTGCCAAAGGCCAACAGGCAACAAACTTTGGCAGCCCCAGCCAGCTAGAAAATGTGACAGTCACCACAGATGGGCTGCTTGGCTGTCCACAGGTACCCTAAGAATATTGGGATTTGGCAGATGTCTTTAGTGAGCAAGACTGCAACTTCCTCCCTCTCCATCACCCGACAGACTGCACAATTGAATTCGTACTGGGGGGCAAGATGCCAAAGCCAAAGATGTATGAAAAAAGAAATGGCTGAATTGAGAAAATACACTGACACCAATTTGGCTAGGGGTTTCATTCAACCTGAAAATCCAAAGTGACAAACCCTGTGCTGTTTAAAGAGAAGAAAGATGGGGTGTGTGTGTGATGCTTTGCATTGATTTCTGTGGAATTAACGCTGTGTGCGGAATTAACGCTGTGTGGAAAACACTTTCCCCCCTCCCCATAAAGGACACGCTAAGCCAACTAGACCTAAAAGAAGCCTATCGGATATGAATCTGGGAGGGAGATAAATAGAAGACCATTTTCAACTGCCTGCTGGGCAGCTTCCAGTTTAAGGTCATGAAGTGTCTTCATGCAGCTAATTAATGAAGTGCTACATGAGCATCTGTACAAATGGGTCCTAGTTTAGCTGAATGACACTCTCATATTAAATGAGATGCTGGAAGAACACAATAAGTTGGTGTGGCGGGTATTGAAAAAACTCCTAGCTGTGAAACTCTATGCAAAGCTCTCTAAGTGCAAATTTCATAAGACTTCCCTGGACTACCTGGGCTACTGAGTGTCAAGCAAGGGGATCGAAATGGATACAGGGAAGGTGAAAGCAGTGCTAGATTGGTAACTCCCTCGCACACACAAGCAACTCCAGAGCTTCCCGGGGTTTGCAAATTTCTACAGGCAATTCATCCCAGCATTCGCAATAGTGGCTTAACAGAGCTCTGAAAACAGCCTCCCCCCTCCCCCCCCGAAACTGTGCCCAACTCAACTGCTGGCCTGGATGCTGGATTATCAAAAAGCATTTGAGAAATTGAAGTGGCTCTTCGCCAAGGAGCCAATTCTCCAGCACCCCGACCTTGAAAACCGCCTATCAGTCCAAGCCAACATGCCAGTGGCAGCAGTGCTCCCCCAAAAGGACCCACAGGATTGGCACTTGCCTTGCGTATATGTGTCCAAAAAGCTCACTGACACCGAGAGGCTGTGGGTGATATGGGAGAAGGAGGCCTACGCAGTCTGCTGGGCTCTCCTCTCCTGGAGGCACTTTTTCAGGAAGTAAGAAAGATGCCCTTCAAGGTCTGGACTGATCACAAAATCCTCAAAGCCCTAAAATCATCCTGAAAACTCTTCCTCAACCAAGTGCAGTATTTCTGGTGGTTTAACTTTGAGCTAAGGTATATCCCAGGGGAGAAGAATCTGTTAGCTGACACAGCTCTGTCTACTCTCCTCTCTCCACCTTGCTCAGTTTTGCAAGGATTTAGCAGACACTGCCTTGGTGATTGGAGGGGGGGGAATTTCATCCCATACTTTGCCTACCAAGTGTCTTTGGGGGCGCCCAGGAACTATTTGTGTGCCTGTGTGAGTGTGCTGCTCCTTGGGATGACGCTTTTCTGAAGTGCATGCAATGATCTAAGGTGGCAACCTCGTGGCACTGTGATGTAACAGCCTGAAAGTCACTCCTTTTGCAATGCAAGGTTTATTTTTGTATCTTTCCAGAGACAGAGAGAACATGGTTGAATTTCTTTATAGTTATTCCCTGAGTATGTGGATTGGGAAGTAAAGGTGGGGAGTGGGAAGGAGGAAGAGGGAGGGAGCAAGGGAGGGAGGGAGGGAGAGAGAGAGAGAAAGAGGGAGAGAGATGCCTCCCACATACCCCCTTTGTGTCCTGTACATGCGCACTAGATATCCGACAATCAGCTGTTGGGCAGTGGTACGTGCATGCGCATACACAGTGAGGCTCTTCCGGGCAACCTCTCGCGTGCCGGGGGAAATGGCTCTGCGTGCCACTTCTGGCACGCGTGGCATAGTTGTGCCAACACGGCACTAGCAGAAGCCTCAGAAACATAAAAAACCAAGCAGACAAGCACCAATCTCTCCAGCCCCCCTTCCATGTGGGAGATCAAGTCTACCTGTCAACCAAATACATTAAATTGAAATTGCCCAGCAAAATGTTAGGACCTAAGTTCCTGGGCCTTTCTGATAGTGAAAATAATTTACCCAGTAACAGTTCAGCTTAACCTCCCACACATATCCCAGTCTTTCAGAGCATCTTACTAAAGCCTGCTGTCAGCCCAAGATTGAAACCTCAAAAGGAATCAGCACCCAAGCCAATAGTGGTACAAGGGGAAACCCGTTATGAAATGAGGAGAATTTTGGATTCTAAACTACATAGGGGTTGATTGCAATATTTAGTTCACTGGAAGGGATACCCTTTGTCTGGGGCTACATGGGTTAAGAGCTGGGACGTGAAGGCAGATAGTGAAGTAATTCCCTGATAAGCCAAAGGGTCCTCCTGGAGGGTGGGGGGAGAGGTGATTAGGGACTGACTGAATTAACCTATGTTCCCCTCGTTCCAGGATACAATCATTAGCGGGGGGGGGGGGGGGGGGGGCGCTTGGAAAAATGGAAAACTTTGCACTAGTAGGAAGGCTTGCAATTATAAAAATGAATATTTTGCTGAGAAAATATTTTGTTTCTGAGAAAATATAAAATATTTCTGAAAATATTTTGTTTCTATTCCAAACGATCCCCATAACGATAGGGACCTCTGGGTTGATCCCACCATGGGTTTTAAGAGGCTACTATGGAATACCAGGTGTATTTTCCCTAACAATCGGGACAACTTCAGTTGCACTGTGATTGGGTTGATGGGGAATGGTCCCATGCACTTTGGCCCCAATTTCTTGCTCGGGAATCTTAACCTGAAGTATTTGGTGGAGATAAATCTTCTCCCCCACCTGGAATGGCCTGGGTATAGCTGAATCTGGGATACATAATTCATCGTTACCCTTGACCCTGGTTTTCCCCCACCCCTGGGTGTATTGTAATACATATTCTCCAATGGGACACATCCATAACCAAGAGTCATTTATCATGCTCTCCCGTTAGAATTTTGTGCGGCAAAAACTTCAATCACCTAGTTACTATCTTTGAAAACATTTATGGAATGCAATTTTGGTTTGCAAGCTGCTGCACTGCCCCCCACTCCCTTTCTGTTGGCAACTCTAAAAAGACATAGAAATATTTTATGAGTTGTTAGTAAACTTTGCATGGGAATACTCAGATCTAACTTTACTTTCATTAAGCTAGATCTACAATTTTGATCAACCCAGAGACGTTCCTCTATTGTGGGGACTGTGCATGAGATGTTTGCGCAAGAGAGCGATCAAGAGGTAACTGCGGGGAGGCCAAACCAAGGCCCCTAAGTGGAGAAGAATACCCCAAGTAGCTAAGGGAGGCAAAGGGATACAACAACCAGCCAAAACCCCAATGGTTGCTGAGAGTCAGAAAGAAGGATGGTTGAGAGGAGAGACCTTCCAAAGTAACCTTCACCGAGGGGAGCCAAGGAAGTTGTTGGAAAAAAACCTGTGCTAGGATGAGGACAAAATGACCAGACCACGATAACTGCTTGTCGAACAAGCCATCAAATTCCTGAAGGGTACCTTTGACAACCTCTGAGCATGTGAAGCTCTAGCTCAGATAGCACCATCATCTGCTCACTACTGGCACAGGGCCAGGCAGACAATGATGTGGCCTTATCCACTACAGTGGCTGCTGAAGCGCCTGCTCCCCTAGAACCAGCTCCAGGAGCCCAGCCATTGCCGCCTACCTGGGTTGCTCAATCAAGGAGAAGCGAAGCGCAGATAACCAGATTTGGGAGTGAGATTCGGTGGAGACCCAAAGCAATTGGCATTGTTCCTAACCCAAATGTGGTCCTACATGAAGGAATATGGAGCCAATGTACCAACAGAAGGGGCCAAAGTGAGAAGTGTGATCCTAGGACTGGAGGGGAGTACTGTGGAGTGGATGGCTCCCTGCACAATGATGATGCCCAGAGCTGCACAACCTGAATTGGTTCATGGCAGCCTTCCAGAAGAGATTTGAAGATCCCCTCGTGAACTGGAAGGCCAGGACAAGAATCAAAATCATAAGCCAAGGTTGGTAACTAATGGCTGCCTACACTCAAGACATGCTGACACAGTGTTTCCAAGATGGGCTGAATAACAACATCTATTACACCTGCATCTCCAGGGGTGCCACCACATACCCTCCATGGATGGTATGTCCTAGTCAAAGAAGTTGAATTTGTGAGAATCAAGGATATAGCTTATTGATCTATTAGATTCAATAAGTCCTATGGGTAATAGCAGACCCCAGAAGAAAGAGACATGAACCAAAGTTTTCAGCTAGGATGGTTTCAAAATATACCAGAACTATTTGTAATCCTGCTGAGCCGTTGCTAACTGTGAAAACATATTTTTGCAAAATATGCACTTGGATGAATGTTTAAAACAGGAAGAATGAAACTGTTGAAAATGAGGAACTGATAGTAATGTACACAGGTGTTTAAGGAAAGTGACAATTAGTGAAGTTGTGAAGCGTGTATGTGGTTAGAAGAAAAGTATAAAGGATAGGGTTGAAGATCAGCTTGGGGCCCTTTGATTTACGGCAGCCCTTGCAGGATCTGCTATATGTCATTGGACCCCATTGCAATGGCTTATTGATGTAAGTATATTGCTGCTATTATGTATCTATTCATTTCTTATGTTCCAAATTATTAGAAACAATAAACCTTTGATCTTAAAGTAAGAATTTTTGTTTGTGTTGCTGTCTGTTTCCTATTTTAATGACAAAATCAACCTAGCCCAATTCTGCAGTTGCCCAACCACAGGTGGTGGAGGTCTTCTTGGCAAAGAGAGAAACCTTGAAGCCAGGGGGATGGGACTCAAGCACATGCTGAACCATATCAGATGCTTCAAATGCAAAAAAAGAGGAGTTAAACAGCCAACTGCTGAGCATCACACCCAATGCAAAAAGCCACCCCTGGACCTGAAAAGAAAATGGGAAACCCTGAGGACTCAGGAGATTGCCCTAGAAGGAGTGGAGATTGATAAATCCATTCTATCACCTGTCAATGATGCGGAGAACTCAACCAGGAGCCTGGCAGGGTGTGACACAGACATAGTTGACCACCCCTTGGTAAGTTGCCCCTTAAAAGCCATGATTATCCCTGTAGAGCTAATGGTGCCTTCTATTCTTTCATACATGGTGGACCTGCCCAAAAGCGAAAGAATTCTGGAATAAGATACAGATCTGGCTACAGGAAATAACAAGTCTAAAGATTGTACCCAAACCTGATATGTTTTTATTAGGGGTAACCAAAGGAGAATATTCAAAAGAGAATGAATGTCTATATGCTCAGACTTGGAAATCAGATACCACACCCATAGATGACATGATTATAAAAAAAGTAATAGATTGCACAGAAATGAACAAATTCATAATAGAATTGCAAAAAAGGGAAGATAAAGAATTCTATGTGGCCTGGCTAGAAAATAGAAAGAAAATATAATGCAAAAGTAGAAGCTTTAAAGTGTAATTGTAAATAGTGTATAGATGTATGTATAGAAGAATGGTATAACTGATATCACAAATAACTGCAAAAAATGTATATAGGACTTGTTTTTTTAAAGGTGAAATTTAATAAACTTCATTTAAAAAAGAAAAGAACTAATGGTGCCTTCTTTGGGGCACAGGGAAAACTTAGTTGCTCTCCTGGATTCGGGCTGTACCAGATGCCTGGTCTCCTCTGGCTTAGTCAAAAAACTGGTTCTGTGACTCAGGAAACTTAAAGTATCTGTAGCTTTCTGCCAGCTGGACAGGTCAATAGTGGAGCAGGGGAGAGGGGGGAACATGATATTTGTCACTGAACCAATAGAGATGAGAATGGGGCCCCATAAGAAACCCTAAGGTTTATTGTGACATCAGGCATTGACAGACCCCTCGTACTGAGATTGGTATAGCTCCTGAAATGGAACCCCTATGTAAACTGGAGATTTCAATCCTACCTAGAACAGTAATTTAAAATATTAGAGGAAATGAGAAAAAATAATTATCTACCTCTTCCTTTTATTTGTATCCCCAAGCATGAACCACTATTTAGACACTTAGTAATTGCTGTTAGTTTGTACTTGAATCCTAAAAGCATATATCTTAATTTGCCTAGCTATGTAATATATTGTATATAAGGAAGACATTCAGTTTAACTTTTATGATGGATGTATATTGTCAATTTGAGCATTGCAGTTTATTGTTTCATTTTAGTTTCCCTGTGTATTTGATGTATCTCTTTTTTGGTCTTGTGCTAAGTTTATTCTTGCTGCAATTAATGTGTATTGTAATGTTTAGTAAATCCTTAGTTTTGGCCTTTATTATATATAGATACATCAAACTGAATTATAGATACAGGAATTTTCACTAGGTTTTTATAAATTCAAATACAGTGTCATCTTGTTTTTCCATCTTTGTGCTTCAACATTTCCTTTTCCTATTTCTTTTGTACTTCAACTTTGTAACAATAGACATGTATTTTTTTTTTTAAAAAAAGGATACATAAAAGGACCATCAATTTTTAAAAAAGTATAGTAGTCCTCAATTTATGACAGTAACTCAGTGACTGTTCAAAGTTACAACAGAACTCCCCAGGGCTACTAATGATCCAGATTCAAAGTTCCAATTCTTTCCCACCTCCATTGCATGATTGCATTTTGGCCATCTGGAATGGACCAGCAATTATGGCTATTTGCACCATCACATAATGACTGCAAAGAAAATTTGGCATTATGTAGTGACCAATTTTTTGACCTTTTTTTCTCAGCTCAATTATGTCCATAAGTCGAGGACAGTATTATTATGCAGAGTTCTGTTAAAATCTTGCTCAGGAACAAAATTAAGAGATAAGCAAATAAAGCTACTAATTGTTCCAGTAAGCAGGTATGATTTGTGATGTTGCCAATATTGGAAAAGGTGACAAAATTTACAGGTTAGCTGTAAGTCTGAGCAGAAGGAACCAGCGATTGTTGAACGCTCTCTCCCATAATCAGCGTGGATTGTTTTTCCATGCAACAACATAATCATCCCTCTTTTTCTATCCCCAACCTATGCTATCCGTAAAGTTTACAAGTTATTTTTCAGTTTTTAATATGCAGATAGTTCTCCGTCAGTGTTTCTCAATCTTGGCAACTTTAAGATATGGTGGACTTCAACTTCCAGAATTTCCAAGCCAGCACTGCTCTTGAAAACACTGCTCCATAGTACAAAGATGGTGGGAAGAAATCAAAACAGGGAGCCTACTTTTAGGAATAGCCCCAAGTATACTTATAATATTTAATTAATTTTGTAAGGTCTAATTCCATTAAAAAAGTACAGTATATTTAGCTATTTTTAATCAATGGGAGTAACCCATGCACAGGTGAGAAAGGCAAGGTAACGTTTCCCTCATTTCTTCAACAAAACATAAAGCAGATTTGGTCCAATCATTTAGAAATGTTTAATTATATACTTACATCAGCTGTAATATCATTGAATTTGGTTATGAAAGCATGTTTCACAATATCAACAGCAATCTCTGATGCAATCACCATACAGACATCAGGGAATAATACCCACAGATGATCTGTAAAAGAAGGAATTCACAAGAATAAACATGGTCTGGAACAAAAAGAAATTACCGAAACATAGATGGAATGTCTTATTTTGCATTCCCCCCCAATATATGTAAAATAGAATCTTTCACATTAAACTTTAAATTCTCAGAAAACAAATTTTGTAGATCAAGCACTTATCTTTCAGTACAGAGTCATTAAAAGTGACCCAAGGGCTTGAGAAGACCTTGGGCTTTTGGAATTTTATAAAGGTAGTATCATAAAGATCAAAGGAATAATTGATTTCTTAAATACAAAATACAAAATTAAATACAAAACAGGTTCTGCAAATTTCTATCTCCCCTACAGGAGCAGATGTCCTTGTAACAAAATGTGCCATGCATTTATAGTGTTCAAGGAAGGGGGAACAAATTGGGCCTGGCTATATCAACTCCACAAAGAGCATCATAAACTGGAGGTGGAAACCAGAACTAAGCCTAGTTTTAAATCTTTTCAAATGTTGAGACTAGAGAAAGCATAATAGTCATCATCATTAATCATATGCAATACAGTTGCGTATTCTCCTTTCTTAAACTGCTAGGTCTAAGGCTAGACTGATTTGCAGAGATCAGAACCAGGACACTGATGTTTGTTTCAAAGATCAGATGTTTGTAAATCAACCTGTAAAAAGTTTTAAATGTGCTGCTGCACTGAGTGTGCTGCTTTTATCCCAAGTAACCCAACTCTAACCCCTCTGGTTTCCATCCATTTAGTTTTTTTAACTGCTACATGAGAATCTTCTTCCCAAACAGAACAGGGCCATGAAAATCTTATCAGATAATTAATAGATCTAATGACAAAGATTTCTTTCCAGCAGGTATCAGAATAAGCCAGTATTTGGAGTAAAATAATGTAAATAATTGACTCTTTGTGCAGATTTTGGAATTATAAAAGCTAAGTTATATAAGCTAATTTAATTATAAAAGCTATAAAAGCTAAATTATATAAGCTAAGCTTATAAAAGCTAAGTCTGCAAATATTTAATCAATGTGTAGGCAAAATGTGAACCAAGACCAGTTTTCTGACTCTATTGGGGTCCTAGGTCTCATCTGCACAACGGTGAAATTGCATATAACCAAAAATACTGAGATGAATTGTATTCTACTGAATATCCTGTATATAGAGCAGAGCAAAATACGAGGCAGAGTCATTTGTTATCATCTCACTAAAAGCACTTCAGTAACTTGTAATAGATGGAATTAAAATTATGTACCAGTTAGAACTCAATACAAAGATATAAAGAATAAAATGAAAAATAAATATTTGCTGGTTTTAAAAGATTCATGGAGTTATTCTATACATAAAAACTCAACTTAAACCTAAGCTACTTATAACAGATGAATATGGAATAAAATAAATACTGGTTGGCATGTACAGGCCAAATGATGATAAAAGTGACTTTTCTGAATATCTGATGAATCAATTATCACCCTTTTCATATAAAAATTAGTTTATGTTGGAGGATTGGAATGGAGTAATTACACCCAGCTTTGGATAGATCATCTACTAAGGGAGTTAACCATTCCCAGGATAAATTACCAAATACCTTTTTTGAGATGATGAACAATTTAACACTAATAGATTCATGGGAAATAAAATGGCTCCACCAGAGAATATAACTTTTTTTCAGAAAGACATAACTCTTTTTCAAGGATTGATATGATATGGCTTTCTAAAAAACTTGCAAATAAAAATTTAAAAGTAGATATGTTACCTAAATCCTTTTCTGATCACAATTTAGCGCTTTTGGTACTAAGAGGAGAGTTTGAGCTTCAGATGGAGATTAAATAAATCTATTTTGCAAAAAGAAAGGATTGTAAAAGATTATAAAAAGAAACTACATGATTTATTTTGATAATAATTTTGATAAAGGGACAAGTTTAATGACTGTGTGGGATGCTAGTAAAACTGTTGTGAGGGGTTATTTTATACAATATAATTGCTTAGAGAAGAAAAAGTCCACGAAAGATGCAATAATAAATGAAATCAGACAGAGAGAAATCAAATTGCAAAAGATCTACAGATCCTAAAACTAAAACTAAACTGCTGCGGCAACAACTGTCCATGTTGTTGGATAGAACAACAAGAAATAACAAGAAAGTACAAGAAATAGAAACAAAACTGAAGTATGCTAAACAAAGACACTTTGAATTTGAAAATAAACCAGGGAGATGGTTGGCATATAAATTAAGAAAGGAAAGTGAAAAGAGAATGATTGAGAAAATTTGTGAAGGCAGCAATGTAATAACAGATAATGAACTGATCAAAAAGTATTTTTATAATTTTTATTCTTGTATAAAAGACAGAAGTTAGATATGTCAAAACTAGATGAGTACCTTTCAAGACAACAGCTGCCTAAATTATCAAACTAGATTTAAGTGAAGAGGAACTAGAGTCTCTTGTTGCAGGTAAAGAAGGAGAGTGCAAAAGTTGGCTTGAAACTCAACATTAAGAAAACTAAGATCACGGCATCCGGCCCTCTCAATTCCTGGCAAATACTGTAGATGGGGAAAAAATGGAGGTAGTGACAGAAGTTATTTTCCTGGGCTCCAAAATCAAGGCAGATGGGGGCTGCAACCAAGAAATTAAAAGATGCTTGCTCCTGGGAAGGAAAACTATGGCGAATCTAGACAGCACACTAAAAAGCAGAGACATCCCCCTGCCACCAAAAGTGTGTATAAGTCAAGTTTCCCAGTTGCAATGTATGGCTGTGAAAGTGGGACCATAAGGAAGGCTGTGCACCAAAGAATTGAGGCCTTTGAACTATGGTGCTGAAGAAGACTCCTGCGAGTCCCTTGGATTGCAAGGCAATCAAACTGGTCAGTCCTAGAGATCAACCCTGACTGCTCTTTAGAAGCCAGATCCTGAAGATGAAACTCAAAATACTTGGACACCTAATGAGAAGGAAGGACTCACTGGAGAAGAGCCTAATGCTGGGAAAGATTGAGGGCAAAAGAAGAACAGGACAACAGAGAATGAGGTGGCTGGATGGAGTCACTGAAGCAGTAGGCGGGAGCTTAAATGGACTCCAAAAGATGGTAGAGGACAGGAAGGCCTGAAGGAATGTTGTCCATGGGGTTGCGATAGGTCGGACATGACTTCACAACTAACAATAACAAATACATGTAGACCAATCTGGCTTCCTGCCAGAAAGTCAGCTAAGAGGTAATGTGAGGACTGTATTGAATATAATTGAATATTTATAATATAATGAGAAGTAGGCAGCTTTAATATTTTCAGATGCAGAGAAGGGCTTTGACAACTTAAATTGAGCTTTTATGTTTAAAGTGCTGGAAGAAATGGGCTTTGGAGAGAACTTTATTCAAGGAGTCAAAGCTGTATACATGCCAGAGAAAGCAAAAGTTGTCATTAATGTTAATTTACCGTATATACTTGCATATAAGCCGACTTTAGAATGCTTTTTTTTTTTTCCAAATTTGGGGGTCGGCTTATACGCGCATAAATCTGATTTATAGGTGGCCGTGCCTCGATTTGCGCTGGAGCAGCGACTTAGCGTGGCAGCTTCGCGCGATGAGAGTCTTGGCTCTCACACTCCCTGTCAGCTGGCCCTTTGCAGCCCTAGCCTGGCCCTTTGCAGCCCTCGCCTGGCCCTTTGCAGCCTTTCTCCCTGGATGGACGATGAGCCGCAACTTTTGCCCTGCCAACTTTTCCCTCTATATGCGAGTTTTTGCAAAATTCCTCATTTTGGGGCAGTTTTTTAAGGGTCGGCTTATATGCGAGATCGGCTTATATGCGAGTATATACGGTAACTAACTTATGTGAAAGTCTATTTATCTTGGTATTAGAAGTTTTGAATAGAGATATAAGGCAAGATGAGAAAATAATGGGTATAACTATCAAGACAAATTTATAAATTGAGGGCATTTTCTGATGATCTGGTTAAATTCTTGTAAGATAAAAAATAACAGAATAGTTGTTGAGGAAATTAAATGAGTTTGGGGCTTTGGGTTTTTTTTTAAATAAACAAATAAAAAACAATAATGTTGATTAAGAATATGTCATCTCAGGATGATGATACATTGACTAAAAAGTCAAATTTTAAGGTTGAGAAAAAGGAAAAATACTTGGGGTTGGTTATGTTGATAAACACAAATATAAAATTGTTTCAAAATAATTATGTGCCTCTTTGGAATGATATTAAAAAGGACTTAAAAAGAACGTATTATTGCTAAGGTTTATAAAACATCACTGAAACTGAATTTGGAAAGTGAATATATAAAACATTGTATGATTCAGTGGGCAGGGAATTTTGGATATAATCTCATGCTTGAACAATGGGAAAATATGTGATGAAAGTTTTAAAATTCACATTAAATTATCATTTAAAAGAAACATTTTATAAGATGATGTGTCGCTGGCATTTAACACTGGATAAGTTATCCAGAATATATAAAGGTATTTCAAATGAACGTTGGAAATTTGAAAGTGTTGGAAATATAAAAGTGAAGAAGTGACCTTTTATCATTTATTGTGGATGTGATAAAGCAAATAAATTTTGGAGTAAAATTCATATTTTAACACAGAAAGTTCTTAAAATGAAGATAAAGATGAAACCATAAAATGTTCTTTTGGGTTTAATGAAAAATGACTTAGAAAAGAAAATTTGGAACTTGATCTTATACATGTTGATGGCAGCAAGACTACTTACTGTATGCACAAAAATTGAAGGACATTTCAATTCTCACCATGGACAAATGGCTACAGAAGTTGATGAACTGGTAGAGATGGCTAAAGTGACTGCTTTGATTAAATAAAAGTATATATATTTTTGTTGCTACATGGAGACCGCTTCTGGACTTTGTGCTTGAGGCAGAAAAAAAATAAAACTTTGATTTTGAGTTTTACTGATTGAATTGTTGTTATAGAAATGTCTAGTTTATATTATTTTGGAAAAGTAAAATATTGAGGTTCGATGCTAATGCTTTTATTCTACTACAACATAGAGAGTTGGAAGTTAATACTTTTTTTCTTTTCTTTTCTTCCTCTCCTCTTCACTTTTCTTTCTCCTTTTCCTCCCCACTGTGTCCTATTATTTGCTTTTATATTTTTTTATTTTATTCTACAATCTAATAAAAATGTTTTTTATATGTAGTACAAAAATATAAAGAATATTATATCATTTTATTATCCCAACAAAAACATGTTTGACAATTAATATATATGGACATAAACAAATATTGCAGGCCCAACTGACAAAAGAAAACTCAGAACTGTACTGGTTGCAAACATGCAGAAGAGATCGTCATCCTGCAATGGATAGATAATGGCTAAAATGATGATGATGATATATGAACATATCTGGAGTATTTTATTTTAATGTTTATGTCTAAAGTAGTCTTTACCTGGATTCCATGAAAATTGTTCCATATTTCTTAGGCAAACTATCAGTAACAGCACATAATTGGTGAATCTCTCTTTGATATCTAAAATAATGGTGATAGTAATAATAGTAATTATCTCTTAACTCTAGAGAAGTTTCCAGTTTCCTAAAAGCCTACTGTATCGAAGATCTATGAGGAAGGCAAACAAATCACTCAAAATTTCATACAGGTAGTCCTCGACCTATGACTGTAATAGAGCCATCCATTATAGTTGCAAGCGATGACAATCGTTGAAAAATCTTGTTTAATTACTCCCCCTGCTCTCCCTAATGCCACTATTAAATAAACATACAGATTGTTAAGCAAGCATGGGGTATCTCATGGGTGAGGGAGGCCTTTGGAGGTCCGTCACTCAACTGGGTCTAAAAAGGGGGAAGACAAAAGGTTTGCAAAGCCAAAAACAGCTCAGCAAGTGGGAAGAGTCCACCTAGATTATATTACAATGGCAGAGAACTTTCTAAACAAGCCTCCATGCTTCGCTAATGAAACCATCCTTATGGGTTGGATTTCTACTGAGATTAACTGGTCATCAGGAGACTACATATCTCTCATGGCTTTTTCTAGATTTGGGAAAGTCAGGTGTCTACATGCAAGCAGGCAGCAACTGCAGGACCAGCTTCCCAAAACTTTTCCTTTGCTTAACTCATGCCCAGAAACCCACATTTCTTCAAAGGCAGTTGACAGGTAACAAAAAGCATGGAAACCTTTAAAAAACATTTTGCTGCCTGTCTGGCTACCTTTAGGACCCAGCTTCTGCCATGGCCGTTTGGTGCACATTTGTGCTACTTTTTCTTTAGAACTATTTTTTTTCTTCAGCTCCTCAAGGCAGAAAGATTTTCTCTGTTTCTTTCCTTCCTTTCCTCTTTTCTTCAGCCTGGCAATGACTCATCAAGGTTAGTAATTTGCAGAATTTGCCACCCTCTTTTCAGGCATGCAGTAAGTTTTGCAACTTAAGTGGTTAAAAGAGATCAAGTTTAGAGGGGATCAAGATTATTGGTTGGGCTAAACTTTCTTCCCAATACAGTATTAAATCAATGGCTTTCAAAAATTTGTGACATCTTGCATGACTTCTAAAATGATAAATGGATTTGCACATTCCAATCTTATAAATAAAATTAGAACAACTACAATTGGATTGCAGAAATCCAAGTTCTCAATTTTGGGCTGCTGTTTATAGGTTCCTTTGGATTTTGAAATTGATACAGCAGGCCAAACAAACCCAATAAATATCTAGCTAAATGACATACAGTTTTGACAGTTGTATGTGTCAAGTTAATCACCATTTAGATCTTATTCTAGAAATTTCTAAATTCCCTTTAGAGGAATGAGATTTGAGAGCCTTCTGATTTTGCCTGCCCATGGATTTAAACACTTGTGACCCCTCTCTAAGTTGCTCATGTCCATTCATACACACCCCAGATCACAGCCCACAATCTAAAATCTATATGACTCAGTGTCACTAAATCCACACAGATTTCAGACTTTTACACATAGAAACTAGCATGAATGGTTATCACCCAAAAAAATACATACCACTGTTTGACATCTGAAATAAATTGTTCTTCTCAAATTTCTTGAAAACACTTCCTTTTATTTCCACAAACTGCATTTTAAAGAAAGCAAATTCCCATTTTAGGCAAATCTGGGTTTAAAAGAAAATTTCTACAAAACCAAATTTTTACTTCTTCAAAATATCAATAGTGACAGATAAGACTTGCATTAGATCCTTCTAACACTTACATTGTTAGACATCATGATAGTAAGAAGTGATTTATTGTGGGAGTTGAAGGCTACATTGAGTGTTGTTGCTTGGACCATAATAAGGATAGCATGCAAGACTGTAGTCACATACATTAAGGAAAAAGAATTTTACCACAAAATATTAGTCTGAATTTCAAAATTCCCCTCAATAATCAGTAGAGTCTGATATTTCACCAAGCTCTACAAAACAATACACTCAAAGTTTCCCTTAACTGTTGATTCAAGCATGCAGTGGAACTTCCTTTCTTAAATGCATGATTCAAGTGCAATTGCCAAAAGAAGGGGTTATGCATGGTGGTGAATATTTGTCATTAAAAAGTAATCAAATCCACAATATATATTTTTAGATTAGCTGTAGATTCTTTAAATTTATATATATTTCCAAATTGTTCATTCCCCTTATTTTACCCAATCATGAAGTTTTGTATTTCTCTTCTACACATTTAAATTTTCTAATATTCAAATCTTCTAAATTTGAAAAAAAATAGCTAGAGCAGAGAAGAATTTGTGTGGTGGGATAGATCAGAAAATAATAACAACAAGTGGCTTTATAGGCTGTTGCTGATTCATGAACCAATCAGACAGGGAATGCCTATTATTTGTGGCATAAATATTTTCAGGAAAAATATTTGTAAGAAAGTTCCTGTGATGATAGTAAATGAAATCAAAAAATCAACAAGACTTGTAAAAGCTAACAAAACAATGTCTGAAATAGAACTGCCCCAAGAAGATTTCACAATGGCCAAAAGTTTCAGGTAGACATTTACATGTATGTATATAGTGGTGGTATTCAAATAATTTATCAACCAGTTCTCTGCCCTAATAACCAGCTGGGAAGGCGTGGCTGGGTGGTCATGTGACTGGGTGGATGTGATCAACTCAACATCACTCACATCGAGAGACACTTTGCCTCTCCTGGCCTCTTGTGACCATGGGGATGCTGCAACGGTCATACGTATGAAAAACAGCCATAAGTCACTTTTTTCAGTGCCATTGTAACTTTGAATGGTCACTAAATGAACTTCTATAAGTCAAGGATTACCTGTACAAAAATACAAAAAGCTTCTTTGCTTGCAAAAAGCTGTCCTATATACCAATCATTAGAAATATATCCAAGTCAGAGTTACAAATTAGGCAGGGTGCCAAAGCACCTTGAGTAATTAAAATAGTTAAAATGCAATGATAACTATCAGCAGCCAACTCTTGCTCATAAAGTGAAACTCTTTAGCAGAGAGGTAATTTAAGTTCTTTCTAACCCTAACCCCAGGTAAGCTCAAGTGTAAACACTTGAGATAAGCCTAACTACAAAGAAAGTGCTAGAATGTAGCAAAAAAGCAAACATGTTGCTTGTTAAACCCATCAATAAACCAGAACAAATAGATACAGCTTCAAAAAAAAGCTGAATAGGGAAAATTATCCCATCAATAAACATAGGATTAAACCTTACCAAGTACAGAATTAAACTTCACCAAAAACCAGTGTTAGACTAAAACTCAGAAAGGGTATCTAAACTCACGTTTCAATGTCAATCTTTCTAGCAAGCCAAGAAGCCTTGTTGAATGTCACTCATCTTGTTTCCTTGTCATTAAAAGCTTCTTTCTGGCAGCTCTGCTGCATTATTCAATTATTTCTTCAAAGGGCTAATCGTTGCATTCCGGCTGGAAGAACTCCAACAGGAGACTATTTCCTCCCAACAGCAGTGTAAAAAACTTAAAACAACTCTTCCCCTTGAAGAAAGTCAAGCCCCTAATAAAACAAAGTACCAGTAAAGGGGGGAAAAAACCTCAGGAGAAGCTCAGGTAACAGTAAGTCTGGGCGTACTGCCAAGAACCTTTAGCTGTTATAAATAACTGAGAGGCAGTTTCTGTAAGCAGAGCAATAAAGATTAGGCTAGAAACAACACCTGAATGTTTTCTTCCTGCCTTCCTTATAGGATTAGCCCTGTAAAGTGGGGGAAAAAACAAAAGTAGATTTCTTCCAACAACTGGTTCTCCGAACTGCTCAGAAAGTTAACAGTTCTCCCAAATAGGTGCGAACCATCTGAAATCACACCACTGTATGTATATCCTTTTCATCTCCAGATACCTGTGGAACCATAGAAGTCAACAGTGATGTGCAAATCCTTTGTAAGCCACCATTTCCCCCCCTCCAACTCATGTTGCATCTTCCCCATCTGTTCCTGGCTGTGACTGAATTGTTGGGCACACTTTGCCTCTTTGGTCTGCTGGAAAAAAATCAAAGCATCCCGATGTAAATATGTACACCAACAGAGACAACCAGGAGCAGTTCATGAAGTAACTGCATGAATCTGGAAAAAATGCATCTTGTGATGACCCAGAGTATATCAGAAATATAACAAAAAACAAAACGTAAAATACAGTCCTTTAATGCCAACTTGGCTTCACTGTTTAATTGTTCACAGTGGCGGAGTAAACTATTTTCAGAATAACATTTCAAAGGACAGAAACATAGTTCAAATTCAAAGAGCTGGTAATAAAGCAAAAATCAAAAACAAACCGCACTGAATAAAGTTCCACGACAGACCAGGATAGATAATTGCCAACTTCAGGAAGATAACCAGGTACAGTCCATTGGAAGAACGCAAACCAAGAAAAACCTTCTTTAGGAATAAAACACTAAATTGTCTCCAGCCTCTGCATGCAGGTCCAAACTCTTATGCAGATCTCACATCTGCAACCCATAAAGAGGATCATGGCCCTCTCCTCCCGAGTAGACCACATTTTACCCTGATCCTCTCCTCCCTACGTGCCCTAGGATGGATAAGGGATGGGCCTGGGTCCTCTTCTGACTGCTCAGAGTCAGTCTCCACCAGGGGCATGACACATCTGTTCCAATGGCCTGTTTATTGCAAAGCAGGTTTCTTGAAGGATTTGTATAACCCCAATGGACAATTTTACTGTAGTACAAAAGTCATGAGTGGGTACTTTTTATCAGTATTATAATTTATTTATATATTTTTAATTAAATACAGATGCTACTTTTTCATGGAACTCCTCTTGTGGCCTTATAACTAAAGAAAGTATGATACCAAAACAAAGATACCAATGAAACAATTTAAGTTACAAAACAAGTGAAAATGTTATATGTCAAACAAAAATATAGCACCATCAAGCCAGTATACCAAAAATATCCTCCCCAACAAAACAGAGAAAAGTTGCTAATTTTTTCATGCAAAGGAAGAATGAGAGTACAAGACAAAGAATTATGCATGCTTATTTTAATATTGCGAAACCTTGGTTTGGGATTATTCATTTTATCAGCTCTGACAATTATGCACATGGCTGAAATAAAGTTGACTTTGCCTTCTCCAGAAGAAACTAATATTTTAGATCATAAGTCATTCAATTATTAAGTTGAATGCTTCTTGATGACATATCACAGAGAAGTTTGAAAATTAAGTAAGTAAGAAGGATGAATTTGATGGCATTAATCAAGGCAGCATTGAGGAAGAGTACAAAATGTTATCAGATAGAAAGGCAGCCTATTAGAAGCAAACTCCAAAGATTTCAGTCATCACTGAAATGTTTCTAAATACATGTCAAAATTGTTTATTATCCAACAATAATCTGTAAAGTATGTTATTTGTAGATGGACAGGAGAGATTTAAATAATTTGTAAAGGCCTTTTGAAACAAAGGTAAATGAAGTACTCTGAATTAGGATTAGCAACCTACAGATTTAACCACAGCCAGTTTACAAGCTGGACTGTGAAAAAAACAATCTCACTTTTAGCCACTGCTAACATGTGTTTCAGACAGTAATGAGACTGGAACCCCTTCAAGCTGAACAGTTACTCCTTTAGAGGAACAAAAGCCCTTCTACCACAGTTTTTTTCCTGCCTATGCAGGTCTTCCAACAATGAGAACCCCTTTTGAGTCTTCCAGGAAAGCTTTAACTCTCCTTCATAGTCCTCAAATCCAGTCAACTATTCAATGGTTCCCTCAATTCTCTAGGGTCTTTTGATGGAAAAAATAATGAGTAAGTTTTCAAGATTCTTCATTTTTATTTTGTAAGAATAATTCACAGAACCCATTAAAATAGCTTTTAAACTTCTGTTTATACAGAACCTGCTTTTGAAAAGGTTCAGAACAATATTCGTATTGACTATTGCTGTTTCTTCAAAAGTCCTACAGCTACCACATACGACCAAGGAAGGGAGAATCAGTGATGCCTAGATTTATTTGTACAGAGGAATGAAGAAATTGCTTCATAAAAGTGGATATCCTAGGAAAGAACTGGTCCAGAGAAAATAGGCTACCGTTCCATTTTTTTCTTGCAAACTAAGATTTTTCAACTTACTATTTTATAAGAGCTCCTTTGTTCCCTATCAGGATTTGTTGCCTTCTCTACACAAAAGCCAAGATTTTGTGAGATTTCTGAAACTACATACACACACCCTGAAATAACACAAAAGGATACAGACATACAGCACTGCCATGAAGAAATGGGGAATGACCCCTATGTGTGCCCTTTTCCTTTCTTTTGGTTCTGTTGCAGTCCAATACAGAGCATCCAAGATATCTTGTCCAAAAGATGAAAATAAACGATCAGCTACCTAGAGAGATGTACATGGGCATCAAAAGGTTATTTTAATTTTGCAGCTTGCTTCTCTTAAGCAAAAGTTACTTGACTTTAGGGCCATAATGCAAATCCATTTGAAGGTTAAGGAACAACAAGTGTATGCATAAACTTCTGTGTTCAGACTTTTGAATCATTATGTTACCTATTGCATTTTTTACACATCAGCATTTAAAATAATTTTAATCATTTAAGATCATTCAGAACAAAAACAACACAAAGCTTGTATAAGTATTTGGTATGAAGTTTCCACTGCTTAGGGAAATCCAGTTTTTCATCCTTGATTATCTTGTTGTTATTGGTCCAGTGATTGTTGAGTGATCATGATTTGGTGCTTGGCAATTGGCTTGCAATTATGATGGTCATAGCATCCTGTAGTCACATGATTGTTTCCCACAAAGTTAATGGGGAATCCAGCAGGGTTGCAAATGGTAATCTCATGACTGGAGAATGCTGCTATCATGTGCAATTTGCCTATGGTTGACAAATAGGACTGCCAGAAATGTTGTCATGAATAAATACAATTACGTGAGACTGCACTGCTTAGAGATGGAACTCCTGATCCCAATTACCATTAAGTGAGGACTACCTGTATTCCTAACACAGTGAAAAAGGAATTACAACAAAGCTTTTATATGTTAAGGAAGATTGGGTGGTTCCATAAGAGTTTTATTCATTGTTTACTTACCTCAAGCATATTATAGATGATGTAGAGTTTAATTACAGACTGTCCTCTTATCAGATGGTACATCATGGAATAATCAACATAGTGCATCATGAAGTAGCAAATTACAAGTATTACACCTTTGAAAATATCACACACCTGGGCTGGCTGCAGCAGGCGTCTATCGCTGAAATATAAAATTACACAAAATAAAGAACACATTTGATACAGATGAAGCCACTGATTATTAAATAAATCAGCCTCCTTACAGAAAGGGCACTTTTAGCCCCTGCTTGGGCTTCCTTCTTCTTCAACTGGCAGATCCCTTTCTGTTAGTCTAATAGGATGAGATGGTTTCTTGTTTTGTGAACTGTATCTGTTTTGGACTTTTTTACTTTTACTCATGCCATTTAGAGATTTGCTAACCTCAATTGTACAAACTACTTGAGCCTTTGAAGCAGAAAGATAACAGTCTATTAATTTTAGAGACATTTAAAGAGTTAACTAAGCACTAATATTTTAGTGAAAAAACCTGTTTTTACAAATTTCATTTATACTGCAAGGAAGTATCATTTGAAATTTTGTGAATGTTTTCCTGATGGTACAGAATCCACTGTAGTGTTTTCAAAAGCAATTAATTCCACATTTAAGAATCCTTAGTGTGCCCGGAGGAGTTTCTAAGGCTCTATTGGCTTACCTAAAAGATAGACCCAGTATGGCATTGTCACAAAGGCTAGGAAAGGAGTAATTGAGTTTTAACCATAGACTGAATGCAGAAATGTTCTTCTACCTTGTCCTGCCACATTGCCTCCTGTGATCTTCAGTATTAAGATTTTATTTCAACTGGACTTCCGGTGTTGACATCTTGGTGGTGCAGAGCAAAAGGGACAATCTCTGTCCTTTGACTCTGAATTTATCGTGATCAGGGACCCTTCGAAGGCACAGAAAGTTTGGAAAGCAACATGTTACAGAGGGGAGCCCTGGGGAGCAGCGAGGAGAAAGCCAACCACCCATTGAAATGAAAGGATCTCCCTTGAACACGGCACGGAAAGTGTTTTGCCTTGTCACTTTGACATGGCAGACCCAAACCTGTGACTAGTCACAATAGAAGAGGAAGAAAGCATCATCTTGAACAGACTATGACAATCTGACCGGTGAGAAAATCCCATATCTGCAGTGGATTGAATTGAACTGGTAAAGTGAATAAATCAGAGAAAATTTTGGTTAAAAAGGAAGCTCCGGAGGGAAGGTTTTAACCCCAAAAATTTTAGTGGCGACCCGAAGGGAAGAGCTCTGATTTACTGAACTTAAAACCAAAAAAGGAGAAGAAATCTGAGATTGAAAATGACTGAGAGGGGTGTAAAGAACACAGAGGGAAAGGAAAGAGAACGGTGAAAGTGAAAACGGGAAACTAGAAGGCAACAGAAGTGAGACGAAAGGAGAATCCAGTGACCCAACTTGACTTGTGCTGAAAACAACAAAGTAACAGCCAAACGAACCGAACTGAAAGAAGCTGAAACCTTGAGACAATCGAGAAGTGAAAAAGAGAGGTTCTGAGGGTACAGCGGAGAGTGTTGAGAAAAGTGGCAGAGAGAAAAGCGGGTGCTTTTGGTTGCTCAGAGATAACGAGACAAATGAAGAAGATTGAGGAAAAGCTGTGAAAGAAAGAAGAAACGAATCCCTGAATCCAAAAACTGAAAAAAAAAGTGTGAACTATAAGAGACCCAGAGTCAATAATGAGTGGGAAGCTAAAATACCAGTGAGTCGGAGGTGGAAATCATCACTGTAAAATCAAGTAACTGTATACTAAATAGAGATTAAGTCTACTAGAGGAACGGTTTAGAATGAATTGGTTTAGAATGAATTATATTGAATGTTGTGACTGTTTTGATTACATTGATTACAATATTTATGTAAATTTATAGTACTTATATGAATTCCAGTGATTGAAATATATTTAAGAGATAACCAGAATACATTTACGATTGAAACACTCACATTAATAACCACATTAATTATATACTGTCAATCACATTATATCTATTATATATCTATTATATCTGTTATAGCCTATTTTGATGGTTTATAATTATTGACTATTTTGTAGAAAATAACAACACTGATTATAGTTAAATACATTATAGTGAATGAAATATATGATGTGGCAGCTGGTAGAATATATTCAATGTATATTTAACATTTACAATACCTATATCAATACCTATTTTAACTATATATTAAGCATTAACTATATTGTATTATCTATTATATTTATTAGAGCTTATATGAATCAAATTTCATTACTGATTATTTTGTACAAAGGTATATTATTGAATATATAGTCTAGAAAATAAAAATAGAATAGTTATTAAGATAGCGAATGTTATAATATTGATAAACAAAAAAGGAAGGAATAGTTATAAATTAGTAGCAATTGATTTGATCTCATATTAACATAATTTAATATAATTTAAGACACTGGACATAAAAGAAATAAGGAAGAATGATAAAAAGTTAGTATTATTATTAATAAAGTGGTTGCATGGTAATTTGGAAAAGTATTTATAAAATCTTAGGGGAGCAGAATAAATTTTTGAAAGAAATGACCAGTATCATGACAACTACCCTGAGAGCATGGAAGAAAATATCAATGAACCCATCAGTAGTGACAGCATCTCTGTCAACGCAGTGGTCAACAGAAGGGATGCAAACTGCAGAGAAATCAAACAACACACAGAATACTCCAACAATGCTATCAACCTTGTTAATGAGCCAAGAAACAATGGTGAAGCTATAGGAGACGATGTCCAAAAACCATGGGGAATTGAATAATGATATTCAGAAACTGGATGACAAGGTCAGTTCAATACAAGAGGCGATCAAAAAACAATGAACAGAAAATAAAAACGGTAGAAATAAAAGCAGAACAAACAGAAAAAATGGAACAGGTTGATCAATGTATGAGGGCAATGAATAAGGATCTGGAAGATTCCTTTATCCATTTAGACATGGACCGAGCCTCTTTCTACCTAAGATTCCAGAACATAACCGAAACTAAGGATGAAGATCTGGGAAGATCTGGCAGAACTGATAGCAGAAACCCTGCAAAGGGATACACAAGAAATTATAAATGAGTTGAACCAAGTTTACAGAGTCCAAACAAATTATGCAAAACTATACCAGTTACCCAGAGAAGTACATGTCAGGTTCACCCGAAAGAACATCAGGGATATTATTTATAAAATATCAAGGGAGAAGCCCATAGTGTATAAGGAGAAGGAAGTCATTACCCTGAAACAGATACCCAGACGAATTCAAGAACGCAGGGGAGAGAAATCCACCCTGGGGTGGCTTGCTAATGTTGGTGGGAAAGTCGGTCCCATATGCCAGAGCTGTAGTAGTCACAGGACTGGGTGTTTGGCCATACCGGAGCAGTTCCTCTATTTCAGGATGACTACAGCTCTGAAATATGGGACGATCCTGTGGTGGCTGGGATGAGGTAATAGTGCTGTTGGGGGGGGGGGGGGGGCAGCGCAAGCAGGCTGAAGCAGCAGTGACTGGAAGAAGTAGTACTCAGATTTGCATCTCCCTTCACCGCGGTATATTTGCAGCAGCTAGTAGCACCAAGGCAGTCTCTCGTGTCCTGCCGCGTCTGTAGTGCAGCAGATAGAAGCATCCAGAGTCAACCCTAGTTCTGCATATGCTGAATCGGCCCCTGCAAACTGTTGTCTCTGTACCTGAAGTGGCATGGGAAACTTTGGCCAGGCTCTCGAGAGACGAGAGTGACTCCGGCTACTTCTCTCATCTCTCTCAAGGAGTGCACAATCTCTTGGCTGAAGGGGGAACCTCTCTCATCCCCCCCACAGGCTTTACGAGGTGGGCAGCAGGGAAGTGGCACTTGGGAGGAGCAGATTGGCCACTGCCAGGATCCAGGGTGGGTTTCTCTCCCGCTGAGGGTGCAGCCATCAGGCAGGGAGGAAACGGCGCCTGGCTCTCCTCCAGAAATGGTGGCTGGAGGGCTAATGGAGGAAAGCAACTCTCCTCTTGAGAGGGTGAAGGTGTCAACCTCCTTCCCTTTCCTTGACTGCTTCCAGGTGAGGCTGGAAGAGCCCTGGCATCCCTGTCCTGGAGCCCCCACTTTCTCCCCCTCCCCTACCCCCAATCAATGAGGGTGGCAGTCCTTCTGCAGATAGCTGCCTGCTGAGAAGCCCCTGGAGGGGTGGCCGAGGGGTGCTGCTCTCCAAGGAGAATGAAGCCCCTTTTTGACTCTGCTTCTTCCAGTGGCAGTTGCCCTGAGACCCCTCAGCTCAGATCCCCCCTGCTCTTCTTTCTCTTTGGAAGGTGCAGGTAGAGGGAGGAATGGAAGCAGCCCAGCCCTCCTTCCGTCCCCCAACTCCAGGCAGCCAGAATTATAATTAAATAAGCATACATGTACTCACACACACACACACACACACAATTTTTAATATTAAATTTATATTTAAAATTAAAATTTTTCTATTAAATATATTATCCTTTAAAAAAAATCCATATTAGTGGTCCTTGGGTTTTAAAATCATGAGTTTGGTGGTCCCTGAGGTCCAAAAGGTTGGTGACCCCTGATCTAGATAAAGCCCAAGAATTATATGATCAGTTGACAGGAACGGAGGAGAACAATAGTAACAGAGAGAAGTTTGAGGAGGGGAGTCATGAAGAACGTCAGCTGGAATCCGAAATAGAAGATCAGGAAGATAAAGTTAAAGAGACACAAGAACTTCAGATTTTATTTCAACTATGCAAAATTCATGTTAGAGATACTAGAAAATGGAAAGCATGCAAGCAAATGCTTGGTATATTTTTCTTTGTTTTTAATGAATGACCCTGAATCTGTGCTCCAAAAGCATGCTTTTCACAACATACCACTCCATAATTAAGGACAGAGGCAATTTACCCCTTCTGTTTGGTATAGTGGTTAAGGCACTAAGCTAGAAACTGGAAGATCACAAGTTCTAGTCCTCCCTTGAGGCAGGCCATGAAGCTAGCTGAGTGATCTTGGGCCAGTAATTTCTTCTCAGTCCTAGGAAGGAGGCAAAGGTAACCAATTCTGAAAAACCTTAATAAGAAAACTGCAGGGACTTTTCTAGGCAGTCTCCAAGAATCAGACATAATCAAATAGAAGGGAAAAAACCTCCAAATAATTTTTGTCTTCTTTAGCAAAAATTTAAAATATCTAAGTTAAAATCAAATCTGATAAATACAAAAATGCATTCTAATATTTAACTATCAGAGAGTAGATTCCTATAAAAATATTTGTAGAAAAACTAGGGAAATTCACATGAATATTTTGGCAAATTTATTTCATATCATGCTCAACAGACAAAGCTATCCTAAATAAATTCTATACGTAAATAGTATTGGTTCCAGCTGCTGGTTAAAGTCTATATCTAGGTGCAAGTATGAATACCATACTTGCAAACTTCATGTTAGAGATACCAGAAAATGGAAAGCAGGCAAGCAAATTCTTGGTATATTTTTCTTTGTTTTTAAAGAATGACCCTGAATCTGTGCTCCAAAAGCATGCTTTTCACAACATACTACTCCATAATTAAGGACAGAGGCAATTTACCCCTCCTGTTTGGTATAGTGGTTGGTAGTCAACTGCTATGGTATTCAACCAATTTGCAATGGCTTGGGCGAACCAGTAGCGGTGATTTGGCGTGGATCACCAAACAGGTGGCGACCCCTAGCTGGCCATACCCCCAACCTAGTCACCCATTTGTCCAGGTTTCTCTCCTAGCTTTCCATATTACGTGGCGGCCATGTCGCAGCTTGGGCAGATGTCCCAGGGCTGTTGCACATGTGCTCTGCATGTGCAGCCACTACACATGTGCAGCAGTCCTGGGACATCCACCTGCCTGCCCGCCCTTCTGGAGCACATTTTCTTTCTTCTCCCAGTGTAAGTACCTCTTCCAGCCCGACCCGCCAGCAGGTGGGTGGGTGGATGTCCTGGGGTTTCTCACCCCATTTGTCGAGAGATGCCTGCAGCTGCTGCATGCTTTTTTTGGTGTGGCTGGAGTCCAGCAACCACACCAAAGAAAGCATGCCCTGTTCTATGTGCCGGGCCCGGCAAGTCTGAGCAGCCACTGCATAGAACAGGGTGGCGCTGGACCGTTGGAAAAGCAGATCAGTAGTCGCCTCTTTTGCAGTGCAGGAAGCCTCCCCCAACCAGCTGGCTGATCTCCTCTTTCTCTGTCTGTTTGTTTTGTATGGCCAAGGAGGACCAATGGCTGCTGGTCATGAGTGGAGGAGGAGGGGGAGGAGAAGAAGGGTTGCCCCGAAGGGACGCTTCCACCGTGGCTGGCAATCGTTGTTCAGCCAGCCTAAATTCCAAAAAGAAGAAATGAAAGAAGTTGTGAAGAGTGTCAAGCAAAGCTTGCTGGCTTGGCTCAGCCGCAGCTTTGAGACACACAGAGAGGGGGGGAGAGAGAGGGAGGGAGGGAGGCACAGGCAGAGGCAGAGAGTGGGGAAGAGGGGGAGAGGGGCAGAGATAGATACGGGGGGGGGGGAGAACCATAGAGAGAAATACACAGTGGGGGAAGAGAGAGAGAGGAAAAAAGAAAAAAAGAGGGAAAGAGAGAAGAAGGGATGCGAGAGGAAGAGAGAGAGAGAGACAAGCAAGAAAAGAGAAAGAAAGAAAAAAGAGAAAGGAAGAAAAGGGATAGACAAAGAAAGGGAGAGATACAAGGAAGGGACAAAGAAAGAAAAAGAGAGGGAGGGAGGAAAAAGTGAATGAGATATATGGATGGATAGATAAATATATGGAGGGAGGGAGGGAGAAAAAAAGGAGAGGAGGAAGGACACAAACCCTGGCTTCAGAAGACTGAAACAGCACAGCAATCTAGAGCTGGAAGGGATCTCAGAAGTCATCTTTTAGTCCAACCTCCTGCTCCAGCAGGAGATCCTTACAGAATCATAAAATAGCAGGGTTAGAAGGGTGTGTGTGTGTGTGTGTGTGTGTGTG
>BLBF01000039.1:16995836-17034948 GCA_015471245.1 Laticauda colubrina | reverse complement strand
AGAAAGAAAGAAAGAAAGAAAGAAAGAAAGAAAGAAAGAAAGAAAGAAAGAAAGAGAAGGAGGGAGAGAGAAAGAGAAACGGAAAAAAAGAGAAAGAGCAAGAAAGAAAGGGGTAGGGAGACAGAGTGAAAGAAAGAGAAAGAAAGAGAGAAGGAGAGGAGAAAGTGATTGAGATATATGAATGGATACATGGAAGGAGGGAGGGAGGGAGAGAGAAAAAAAGAGAGGTAGGAAGGACACAAACCCTGGCTTCATAAGACTCTTTGAAGCAGCACAGCAATCTAGGGCTGGCCTGCAAGGAATCTCAGAGCTTATCTAGTCCAACCCCCTCCTCCAGCAGGAGATCCTTACAGAATCATATAATAGCAGGGTTAGGTCTGTCTGTCTGTCTGTCTGTCTGTCTGTCTGTCAAAACTCCAAAAACAGGTCAAGTAGATCTGGGGAGATCAGTCATACATGAAGCGAGGACCATTTTTATTTGGTTTGTCAGTCACATGGCCACCTGGCTATGCCCACCCAATTACATGGTCACCAAGCCATGCCCATCTAGTCATGTGACCACAAAGCCACATCCATCCAATCACGTGACCACAAAGCCACACCCACAAATTAAGCCACGCCCACAGAACCAGCAGTTTTTTAAAAAAATTTGGAATCCTACCACTGATGAACACAGACACAAGTATGTAACAAATGGAAATATTGACAATTCAGCAAGAAAACTGTCAAAATGATGGAACAAGGATAGATGCTATGCAGCATTCAAGATCCTGGATGTCTGCATCTATGCCCAGCAACTCCGCCTGCTGTGAAGCTGCTACAAACTGTGGTTTTTAAAATTCAGAATTTATACTAAGTTATGGTTTGAAGCAACACCTAATTCTGCCAAATGATTTAGATCAGGGAACACATCCATTGAAAATGAGAAAGGAGCAACCAGAAATAATGAAAAGCTTTAGATACCCTAAACTTTGGAAAAGGTTTGTGGGAAAAAACAACAGGAGTCACAGTGGGACTGTAAAATGGATCAATCAAGCTGGATATGCACTGAAAGTATTCAGTATGGAAGAAATTAGGATGGCTGAGGACATAGTATGAAAGCAATCAGAGAAGGTAAAAAACTGGAGTGCTCTTGGACCAGATGAGCTCCATGGATTCTGGCTAAAATCATTGACAAATCCAGACTACTGATGAATTTTGGGAGCAGTAGAAAATGAAAACTGGCTAACAACTGGAAAAACATTTCCATTTTTCAGAAAGAGAAGGGAAATGAGCATTGATACTATAGACATATAACTGTTTCCAATAACAAATTATCTTACAGGAATAACTTCAAATCTAGTTATTTGAAAAGAAAAGATTTATTTCCTGTAGAATAAAAAGGGTGCTGCAAAAGTTTGAAAGGAATGAAGGTTGATTTTAATTGACAAATTGGTTTTAAGGAATGGAATAGAATAGAGTAGAATTCTTTATTGGCCAAGTGTGATTAGACATGCTAGGAATTTGTCTCTGGTGCATGAGGTTTCAGTATGCATACAAACACATCCCTTATTTTGGCACAGAATGCCCTATAGTAGCATCCTGAGGAGAGGTGTCCAATACCTGTACAATCAGCACAGGGCCTCCCCAAGGCTGTGTGCTATTTCCACTTCCCTTCTCCCTATATATCAATGACTGCATCTCAAATGTTCCATCTGTTAAAATACTGAAGTTTGCTGATGACACAACAGTGATTGGTCTCATTTGAGACAACGATGAATCTACATATGGACAGGAGATTATACAACTTGTCTCATGGTGTAACTGGAACAATCTGGAACTGAAACAAATCCAACACACTCAAATCCGTAGAAATGGTGGTAGACTTTAGAAGAAACCCCCCCCCATACTACCACCTCTTACAATGCTAGACAACACAGTATCAACAGTGGAGACCTTCAAATTTCTAGGTTCTACTATATCACATGACCTAAAATGGACACCTAACATCAAAAAGTCATCTAAAAAGCATAACAAAGAATGTTCTTTCTGCGCCAACTCAGAAAGCTCAAACTGCCCAAGGAGTTGCTGATACAATTCTACAGAGGAATGATTGAATCTGTCACCTGCACCTCTATAACTGTCTGGTTGGGTTCTGCAACCCAACAGGACAGACACAGACTTCAGAGGATAATTAGGACTGCAGAAAAAACAATTACTACCAACCTGCCTTCAACTGAGGACTTGTATACTGCATGGGTCAAAAAGAGGGCTGTGAAAATATTTACAGACCCCTCACATCCCGGACATAAACTGTTTCAACTCCTTCCCTCAAAACGACGCTATAGAGCACTGCACACCAGAACAACTAGACACAAGAACAGTTTTTTCCCGTAAGCCATCACTCTGCTAAACAAATAATTCCCTCAACACTGTTCAACTATTTACAAAGTGTACACTACTATGACTGTTAATCTTCTCATCACTCTTATCATCCATCCCCTTCCACTTGTGATTGTAGGACTGTAACTTTGTTGCTTGTATCCTTACGATCTATATTGACGGTTTCCTAGTATGATTTGATTGTTGATTGTACCCTATGACTATCATTAAGATTATGATCCTTGATTCTTAACGAATGTGCCTTTTCTTTATGTATACTGAGAGTGTTTACACCAAGACAAATTCCTTGTGTGTCCAATCACACATGGCCAATAAAGTATTCTATTCTATTTATGTCCAGGAAGTAAGGGGTATATAATATATATACCTTCTTCTTTCTGATCATGCAGTATACAGGTCCTCAATGGAAGGCAGTCTGGTTTTTGAATACTTCAATCAAGTTTTGGTGAACAGAGCTGATAGCTAATGGGTTAGAAGTGAAAAATCAAATGTGGAATTTTCCAAGATGACTCATTATTACTGTTTTCACTCTCAATGGTGTTGCTGAAAACAATTATGAACAAGACAAATTGTGGATATAAATTTGCCAAAAACAGAGTAAACATTTCACACTTACTCAATATGGATGATTTAAAATTACTTGGAAGAACAAAGGGTGAACTAGATTCCTCGTATAAAAAAACCACAACAGATTCAGTCAAGATATGAAATACAATATTATATTAATATATATGCAACCATAGCTTTAAAGGCAAGTAAAATTGCCAATGATGATGGAATATGCTTAACAATAAAGTGTTAAGAAGTAGCATGAGAAGGTTACAAATATCTGGGAATTTTGGAGTCTTCCGATTTATTACTGAATCAAGTTGAAGAAAATATAGCGAGTTGGATAATTTTGAAATCAAAGCTAAATGGTGAAAACATCATTAAAGCAATTAATACCTGGGCAATCCTTATTATTCAATATACAGCAGGGATAGTTGATAATTGTATTCATTTAAATCAGAACAGAGCAAGTAACGAACTTGTGACACTCAAGAGAAAGAAAAGTTGGACTTTGATGAAGCAAGCAAGGAAGGAATATTAAAGAAAAAAAAATGAGCACTGTACAAATCAACCCAAAGTTCTTGCTTGTGGCACAAATGACCAGGCTCAAATTCTACTTAATGAATCAAACAGCTTTCATCTGAACCCATCCTGTGCACAGAAGACCAACTCTTTTCTGGCAATTGATTCCACAAACACTCTCACAGAGAAGAACAAATCTGCTACTTTTTTCTAACTTTAAACTTTTAAAACAAAGTTTAAAGAAGAAATGGGAAATCTTACATATATTTATAAAATTTTAGTTCCTCCAGTGGAAAATATTACCTAGTTTGAATTTTCAATGATATGAAGGTAAAGAATTCCCCTACCCAGTTATATCTGTCTCTAGGGGCGATGCTCATCTCTGTTTCTTAGCCGAGGGAGCCAGCATTATATAAAGACTTTCCCGAGTTCATATGGCCAGAATGAATACACACTTAAGGTGCATGGTACCTACACACTTAATTGCTGGTACCTATTTATCTACTTGCATTTGCATGCTTTCAAACTGCTATATGGGCAGGAGCTGGAGGAAGTAATGGGAGCTCACCCCATTGCACAGTGCTTGGGTCTCAAACTTGGACTGTCAGCTATCCAACTGACAAATTCTATAACCGCTGAGCCATTGTGCCTCCTTTCAACAATATAAGCAATGTCATTAAAAATACAAGTTAATTAAAATTGCTGAGGATTTCATTTAAGCCCCATTATGATGATAATTAAACAATTTTCCTACATGAGATGAGGAACATGAGAAGGGACATAAATCAAAGAAATACAGTCGTAGAACTTCTAATATCCATGGTTTCAATCTTGACTATAGCTTTATTAACTGACTGTGAAAGGAAAGAAAGTTCTGTAGATGATATTTCTACCCATCTATGAGTCTGTGAAATAACAAAAACTAGCCAACTGCATCCCTACCAAAGTCTATCTTTAAATTAATGTTCTAAACTTCAATATTTGTACATTGTTATTTCTCTTTTAGCTTATGAAATTACACTCCAAATATGCCATTTTCTTTTTGCAAGTCCTTCTTGTAAACACATAGAAAATTCAACACTGGAAGAATCTGAAACTCTGAAATAAGATAGATAAATCTGTTTCTTCTATGTGCCTAAGAAAAAATAGTGTGAATTTTGCAGCCTTAGAATAACATAATTAAATTTGAATGGGTTTTTACTTTGCTTGAATATGCCAACAAATGCAGTGCCCATACAATCATTCTTATCTACAATACTTAGCTGAAATTCACATCATTTTCTGCAGCAAAATGTTTTGGGAGCACAGTCTGTCCTCACATTATATGAAATGATAAAATATTACATTCAAAAATGTAATGCATGAATTACATATGCATTGTATTCACAAAACTTTATTATATCCATATCATAGCTATATGATAAATGAACGCACCTTGGGGAAAAATTTTGGACAATTATAGCATGCATTTTTATAATAAATGTATAAATAAACTGGTAAGTTTTTTTCTCAGTTGCAGCACAATCATCAACATGCTCCCATTCAGCCAAATAACATGCTAACAACCACCACCAACAGCAAAAGATAAATACCAACCTCATCCTTAGGCCCATCCTTAGGTGATAGCTGTCTCAAAACAAACATGGCAAAATGAGACAATGTGGGAGAATTAAATCTTAAAACATTTCCCCTAAAACCAGTATCTTAAAAGAACTGACAACTCATTATTACAACAGCTAACCATGCTGGAGGTGGCTGCTGGATTGATGGCAGATGTCACCTCCCCTTCCCCTTGCATTCTGCTCTATACCAGCCCATCTTTGGGGTTATCATATTGATGTTCTCATTCCATTATTTTTTATTGTTTATTTTATTGTTCTATTATTTTGCTTCCATTCTGTTTACGCTCCTTTCATTTTCTTCCTTATTACTGTAAGCACATAGAGTAGCCCCAAAGCTAGATAGGTAGCAAATAAATAAATAAATGATCCCTCTCATTTAATCATATTTTATTATTGTGCACATAACTGTTCGCCTTTGTTGTATGTATCATACAAAGAGAGGACCAGTGGGTTAACTTAGCCATTAATTAATCTGCAAGTAAAAATCAGCTTCCTTGCCAAAAATCATGATTTAAGCCATGTTTCTCATTAAGTATGATCCAAAAAATTCTGGCTTACTGTTATGAACATAACAAAAAAGCTAGGGTTAAATTATCTTGGCTTAAAAGATGAAATTAAATCAGAGTTTACAAAGTGTAATGGGAACATTCAGTATCATGCAAGTATGTAATGAAATGCCAAAGCTGGCATCAGAGAAGATGACTAAATGAAATTAAAAAGTATACAAAAGGACAAAAGAAAGTGTGTTTCTAATTTTAGAAACACTTTTCAAAATGAAGCTAAGGAATACCATAAAAATCAAATGACTTTGTTCAATATGTGCAGAGTAGAAGCCAAGATTTGAAAAAAGTTCAACTTTCCCAAAGATCGATTTTTTACATTTGAGTTTAATGTAATTCTGAATTAGATTTTCAGTGTTTATGTGAAGAAAAGCAATTCTGCTTTAGCAAAATCTCTCATCTCAAGTTGCAAGCGCTGTCAGTTTTGGTGGCCCAACCCATTTTAAATGTGGCTTTTTTGAAAGCAAAGGCTGCAAATTTTCACTGCCTATTATTTTAAGTGACCTGCAAACTAGTACTGTAACTATGATAACAAAAGAAGATTTTTCTTTTTTACATTACAATCAACCTAGCAAATTCTCATTTCCCTAACATGGTTAAAAACTCATCCTAGGAGCTTTGACTATTACTACCTACCACAAACCCAAGAATTACAAACTTCCCCCAGAAATTGGCAGAACAACAATAATTTTTAAGGAAACAGAACAATTATTTCCTTAACTTTCTCAGTATTTTTCAAAAGAGGCTCTAGGGGTTATTGCAAGAAAGTTAATTTCTCTGAAGGGTCTTGACTATGTAGGAACCAGGAAAATACAGAAATCCAGGTATGTTGCTTGATAGCAATAGCGCTTAGAGCACTACATAGTGCTTTACAGCCCTCTGTAAGCTGAGTCAGAGTCAGCATACTGTCTCCAACAATCTGGGCCCTTATTTTGCTGATGTTGGAAGGATTGAAGGTTGAATCAACCTTCAGCTGGTCAGGATCAAACTCTTCACAATGGGAATGTAGAGTTAGCCTGTAATACAGCATTCTAACTACTGTGTCACCATGGCTTTTTGTCTGACTTCTTACATTTCTAAGAGTCAAAGCTACAAATGAAAACTGCCTAGACTCAAGAGACTCTCTTCCGCTGTTAGCATAGAATAAAAGCCGTGTTCTATACTCACCATGAAGACGCTCTATGTGACATCACATTCCATCCTATAAAGGAAGTGAAAGTGCTCTCCCCAGTCTGATTTACAAGAAACAAGAGAGAGAGGGAAAGGGAGGGAGAGAGAGAGAAGGTTGTCATGTAACTACGCTAAGAGGAAAAGTGATTTGGGCCCTTTAATTTCTCTTGCACAACAAATTGCAACAGCACAAGGGTTTTTATTCCAGATGAAAGGAACCAATCATTGTGCCTCAATTTATAATGAGCTCCAGCAAAAAAGGAATAACGCAAAAGGAATAAATGGAATAAACTTAGTTGTAAGATATGTGCTACCTACCCCATAAAGGAAACGCTTCTATTTAAGAAAAATTATGTTTGTTTACAAATATATACAATGCTGATCTAATAGTATACAGACATCACCAAGAAGGTAAAACTAACCTGAATATTGAAGTATAGTCATTATGGGATGATAGTAATCTGACCAAACTAATGTTTAATTTTGCATACATGTAAATAACCTTAATGAAGGAAGAGAAAAAATATTTAAGAAATTTAAAATATATAGCAGAGTTAATCAGACTTAATTAAAGCAAAGGTTGTTCTACTGCTATAGACTTGGTTTAAGGAAAGTGATAAACTTAGATCTGGCAAAAATGTGGTATATTACATTAATCCCACTGCCCAGAGCAGAACATTAATATGTCCAATAAGAAATAATGCCTTGACAAAAATGTTGCCTTGAGCAGACATCAACTTTTTCTCCAAAGACTTATTTAAGGTAGCAGTTTTACTGCAGTAATTAAAGAAAGTATGACTTTGGGTAGCACTTCTTTTTATAATGCATTTTTTTTTTCTTGCCAGACCAAGTCTGTTATTGGAAACAACATTTATCTTGCAGAGGTTGGTGGTACTGGAGGCCTAATTCACCTGATTCTTTTGGGTTATAGCCATACATTCTTAGGCATCAAAGCACACTGGAAAGGATTCCTTAACAAAAACTTCAAATACATGTGCAAACAGAAATAACTTTTAGCAAGTAATCATATGCTAGCCAAATGATAGAAATATATAGGTAGTCCTCTTATAACAACTATATTTGGGACCAGCAACTCAGTCATTAAGTGAAGTGGTTGGTAATTAAAATGCAACTGTTCTTACAATCTTGCTTCAGCTTTCCTTTGTTATACAGAATAAAAGTCATAAATGTGAGGGTTGTTTATACAGGGTTTTTTTTTATCACTGTCTTAACTGGGAACAGTCACTGTACAAAGAAATTACTATTTAAGTACTAAATTTAGAAACTCCTAAATTTGTGCTTATTTCCTCAATGAATTATAAACCAAAGCACACAAAGAGATTAATTGAAAAAAGCATAAAGCTGTTCCAGCTGTCATTTATAGATAAGCTCGGGAGACAGAATACAGAAATAAAGATATAGAAAAAAATTATATCTTTCATATTGTTGTAAATAAGGATCATCATTGAACTAGAAAGGATGTTCAGGTTTTTGGAATATTTTAGAGTGAAATAATATATAGCACCTGATTTGAATAATGTATGAGAGGCAAAAATAAAGAGTTATAGGGCACTTAATCTCTCTTGTTGAGATCTTGGGAAAAAAATGAAGGGAGGAGCACTTTTAATTTCCATATAGAATGAAATATGATGCTGTGCCTAAAGGAATATTTTTCAAGCAACTTAGCCCAAAGAGAATATCCATGGAGAAAGGAAGATAATGAGCAGCCACCATCAACAGATTTAGCTACTTTTGTATCTCATTTCTGAAAATTGCAGTTGTAAAACATTCCTACCTCCATGATGGAATGATGCCTTTTTCTATTACAATGTTGGTTAAACCTATGGACAGTTCAAGAAAGCTATAAAGCACCAAAATTTTATTCTTGTTAAACAGAGTATTTCATAATGAATTGAGCAACGAAGAAGACCAAATCTGAAACATTTATGAAATACTGACAATATCAAAAGTGAGCAGTGTCACTAATCGATGGGTTAGGTTGCATCCACATTTTTATCCATTGATGGAACCATATCCCTCAACAATATAAAATCCCAATCTCTAAAATTCACTCTAGGATTCTGGGGAAATCTTGCAGAATAGATTTGGAATACAAATGGGAAGGGATCCGAAATCACTGAACTTTTACAGTTTCTCAAACAATGAATCTGAATTGTGCTCAAGGCCTTTGCAGCACCTTCTGTATTTTGATTAGAGGCACTCAACAATTGGTTAAAAAAAACCCTAAGTACCTGCTCTGCTGGCAAAAGACAATTCATACATTCATTTTTTCTCATGAGCCCTGTGATAGATAATCTATACAATGTTGATTTATTTATTTACTTGTTCTTTTATATGGCTACCAATTTACCAGGCAACACTGGGTGGCTAATAAAATTTAAAAATATCAAGCAAATAAAGTGGGCTATATATAAAATATATATGCAGATCAAAAATAGTGTGTTCAGCAACATTAAACGTTAATAACTGTTGATTCTTTAGAAATTTCTGCCCAGAGCTATATATTGTAATCAGTAAAACAGAAGTGGTTTCTGTTTACAGAATGAGATTGTACCAATACATTTCAGTGAGATTTCAAATGGGAATTCTTACTGCAACAAAGAGCCTTGTTTAAATCCTCCATCTGACCATGGAACCCAGGGCATAATTTAGGCATTAGATAAGTCAGTCTACTTTACTCTTAATCATTGCCACTATAGAGGGCGGTGCTCATCTGTTTCAATGCTATTGGGTCTCAAATTTGGGTTGCTGACTTTCTAGCTGACAAGCCCAGCATCTTAACCACTGAACCACCACACTGCCCATTATTAGGTAGCTGGACAGATTAAATTACTGAATGATGGTTGTGAATACTTATATTCCATCCATCTTCACTTGCTCCAACTTGAAGATGGATGGGATATACGTATAATAATTAATAAATGCATTTTCAATTCACTATCTAACTTAGCCTATGAAGTGAATGCACACAATTTAGATAAAGGATTCTGATCATTTTTCCACATTTTAAATTATACCCTATATTCATACTAAGTTTGAGGCAGCAGCATTGAATGGCTTTGTTTGGACTTAGAAATGAAACAGAGATAGACCTGGTTAATAAATATTGATGCAATATGGGAGATTACCAGGAAACTCTGAGATTTTACAATAGAATGTAGAATTGACAAAATAGTTCTGAAGAAAATAAGGGCAAACCATTTGCATTTTCTTCTGAAAATACCACATGGAGGCATCCATGTAGACCCCCAGGTAAATAGCACTAACTAAATGAGAGTTTACTCAATATGTATTTATAGTGTATTTAAGTACAAAAATATATTATGGTCTCTCCAACTAGAAAGAGTGATATTTACCAAGAGCAAAGATTTAGGCTGAACTCTATAGAAAAAGCCAAGGATTTTATGATTAGGCATAAATTAATTTCAGATCCAGGTGAAAAAATGGATACAGAAAAGAAGCTAGTGGTGGAACAAACTCAAAAAGGTGGCATTGAAGAAGGCATGGCCAAGATAATTTACAGAAACTTATTACTTCACCTAAAGATGGAGATTAAGTCTATTACACGGAACATTAACTGGGCATCTAATCGTAAGAATATATTTCATTATCAGAGGAATCTTAATGTTGACATAATCTGTCTTTAGGAAACACTTATTAAGAAATTAGATATAAAATATTTGATAAATAGACAATGGAGAGGAATTTATATCAGTGTAAAAAAGATTAATGTAGCTGTCTTATACATAAAACCTCAATTTAAACCTAAACTATTTATAGCAGATGAATATGGTAGATTTGTAGTAGTGGAAATTGAAGTTAATAAAATAAATCAATAGTGATTGGCATATATAGGCCAAATGATGACAAAAGTAAAATTTTTGAATATCTAGTAGATCAGCTAATGCCCTTTATGTATGAAAATTGGCTTATGTTGGGGGATTGGAATGGAGTGACTATACCAGATCGGGATAGAACATCCACTAAGGGGATTAAAACCCTCACAGGGTAAATTATCAAATACTTTTTTCATATATATGTTTTATTTGTAATTTTCCTTTAACAAATATACTTATTTTGTGGACAATGTATTGACTGGGTCAATATACTTTTTATACAGTGCAAACAATAATACAATTAAAGATACATAATCCTAGTCTTCCAACTTCTAACCTTAACACATTGTAATTATAGATCAGTGTGTATAATACTATTGTCCCAATTTGTACTCATCTTTTTCCCCCATTTGTTGGTATTCTTCTACATTTACATCTTTGTCTTTAAACAATACCACTCTCTCTTTATGATTCACTATCATTTTCTCCATAAATACATTTAAACATCAATAACATTTCTTCATACAGTGTATTTGTTGTCTCCTGCTGAGTCACTAATATTTTAATATTTTAAAAATTATTCAATATTCCACCATAATTCCAAAATCAGTTTTCTCGAAACACCAAGAAGGTCAATTATTTATAAAATTTAATCAGTTCTGGGGTTATATCTCCAAGTCCCCTAGTCCCTGAAAGCTATAAATTTCAATATATATTTTTACACACTGTTAATAATACAATTAAGTATACCTAATCATAGTCTTCTACCTTCTAATAATCATAATATGCTTATGATTATAACAAATTCTATTATATATCAATATGCATACTATTTTACCAATTTTTTTTTTCTTTTAATTTTTAATGCAATCACCGTATTGCCAGATATCTTATCTCTATCCATCATCTCTTATTTTTTTTAAACTATCATCATTTATTGATTTTTTTGGTTACTTTTTATATTTCTCTTGGAATCTTACATCTCTAACATTTTTATACAAACTGAATATTTCCTCTGCCTTACCCCTTGTTTCCTTCTGCTGCATCATTTGAATAACCATCCATAATCCTTTCATTATTTTGGGGAGGTCTTTCTCCCCCCGCTGTTCTATTGTAAACTCTTAGAGGATTATCTATTTCATTCATAATACTTATTATTACCTTTTCTTCAATGTCTTTATCTTCTTGTAACTTATTTTGATTTCTCTCCTGCACCACTCATTCTGGTTTCTTATCTGTGTTCTGAATATTATGTTCATCTTTTTCTCAATTTTTAAAAATTATTATTTTTTATTATGCAATTTCCTTTGCTATACATAAAATTTCCATATCGACAATGGCGGTGTATTGTCTGGGTACAATCTGTTTTAAAACAGATAGCAAACCTTATACACATATTAATTGTAATAATTATTCTCAAAGTCTATTCACCATGACCTTCACTTAACCTTGTTAAACATTTTCCGTTATTTAATTAACCATTATCCTCCAAATCTATTGATCATAATGCTTACATATCCTATTTATTCAATATTCATTATTTAATTACATACTAACTTCTTTTTTATTTATATAACCTCCTTGATTTTAAATTCCTAACCTGCTTCTATTTTCTAATCATTGATAAAATAATTCCAAAGTTAAAATGTACTGTTTCTTTTTTATTCTTAATCTTCAATGTCAATCTACCATCTTTCTCCAAAAATACAGCCTCCCCATAGGAAGGCCCAGCATGTTTTCTAGGCATAAGGTGAAATTAAGATCCTCCCCAAAAATATAGGCCTATTTAAACCATGTATTCCCCACCATTTCTCATGTCGCTTGAACTATACGAGATGAAGAGAAATGGGGGGGAAGGGCAGGGGGAAATTTGCCTTTAGGAGCCCCCTGCAGGTAGCCTCGGCTAGAGCACCCCACAGGCAGACTCACCTCTATCGGCAGATAGAAGTGTCCCACGGGCAGAATCGCCTTGCCATGAGGCCGCTTCTATTGGCTGATATAAGCTCCCTGAGGTCAAAGTCACCACCTGCTTCTATTGGCCAATAGAAGCGGCCTCGTGGTGAGGCGCAGCTGCCTGCGGGGCGCTCCTAACTACAGTGGGAGCCATTCTAATCTCTGGAGGAATGATATTCCAGAGAGAGGAAGCCACCATGGAGAAGGCCCTTCATTTTAGCCAATTCTATCAACTTCTGCCATTTTTTGCCATTTTAGCTAACTCCATCAACTTCTGCATCAGTTCTTCCATGGTTGGTATCAAAGTATCTTTCCATTTTGCATCTACAATAATGTTGCTGCTGTCAAAGTATGTAGTAACAAAATTTCATTTTTTTTCTCCAATTCTTTTTTTATTGGTCACAAGAGGAAACGTTCTAGTTTCAATTCTATCTCCATTTTCAAAAATTTCTGTACTAAGAGTGTGAATCATACTCCAAAATGTTTTGGCTTTTTCACATGTCCACCATAGATGTTAAATGTCCCTTATTTGTTTTTACATTTCCAACATTCATTTGACATACATTTATACATCTTAGGTAGCTTATCTAGTGTTAAATACCAACAATACATCATCTTACAAAAATTCTTTTAAATTATAATTTAGTATACATTTTAAACCCTTTGTCCACATGTTTTCCCATTGTTCAAATATCCCATTATATTCAAAATTCCTTGCCCACTGGACAATTGATGTTTTACATGTTCATTTTCTAAGTTCAATTTTAATAACATTTTACAAATCTTAACAATATGTTCATTCATTTTTAACAAAATCAAATCAACAGTACTTTTTATTGTTCAATGCCAACCTTAGGGCCTTGCATAACCATTTGTTTTTGATCTTGTTCAGTTACTAACTTCTTTTCTATACCTGTTTCTCTACGTGTTAAGGATTAGCTTGAGTCTGATTGAAAAATTCCTTAGCTTTCTCTATGGAATTCGGCCTAAATCTTTGCTCATGGTCGGAAAGTATGACCTCTTCCACTATATCCCAGCGAAATAAGATTTTTCTCTGCTTCAGAATATCAGTAAGAAAAGCATAAGTTTTCCTTTTCCTCAAAATTCTAATAGGAAAAACAATAATATCTGTATTATCCCTTTTGAACGCTTAAAATGACAACCCAGAACCTGATCCCTTGTTTATTTTTCTTGTGAAGTAAGCTAAAATATCCCTTGATAACTTTCTCATGGCAGCAAATCTGGAGTTTATTCTATATGTCTTATCTATATACCAATCTAAGTCTCCTTCCCCTTTATTAGTTAAATGAGCAAAGACCTTTAGCAGCTTAGATCTGATCTCTTCTCCTGGTTGTTCAGGTATTCCACAAAATCATAATTGAAATGTTTTAATATAAGCTTGACGAGCTCTGCCTCACACATAGCACTGGTCTTCTCCAGCCCATGCTCCATAGCAGCAGTCGACAACTAGTGGAACACGGCCTACTGGTGGGCCACAGAGAAATCTCACCCTCAGAGCACCCCCAAATCAATTAATCCAGACTCCGCAGAAACACAATGCTGCACTGCCCACATGGCCCTGAAGAACCCTCCCCGCCCACTCACTCCTTACCCGGCAAACTTGCCTGCTAAATTGCTATTTTTCCAACTATCAATTGTTCTGCTGTGCAGGGAGATTTAGATTAGCTCGGAAGCAGGAAATGGTTGGATTTTCAGATTTTCTAATCTTCAGAACTTCGGCTCTGCTTTTAAACACAGCTGAATCTCTCTTAGGACTGAAGGTTCTATTATTCAGTGCAGACTCACAGCAAGCTAATTTTATGTGACAGACTGAGCTAGCCAATGGCAGATAGATAGATCACTGAATGATTCCATGAGCAACTCAATCTGCCTGCCTGCTTTTGGGAAAACATTTTTTTTTTAATAAAAAATTCAATATTTACATACATGGTGTGTTGAGTTAATTTTGTGAGTTTGCTTGCAAGCAAATTTTATGTGACAGACTAAGCTAGCCGATGACAGATAGATATCTGAATTAATCTGTGATTCTGTGAGCAACTCAATCTGCCTGCCTGCTTTGCCTGATTTTGGGTAAAAATTGCTCTTTCTTTATAAAAAATTCAATATTTATATAAATATTTATATTTACATACAAGCCATGCCCAGCCAGTCACATGACCACCAAGCCACACCCACAAATTAGGTCACGCCCATAGTTAGTGGTCCATGGGATTTAAAATTATTAAGATTCTGCAAGCATATATATCTGAAGACCAATCGGGCTTTCTGCTGATTTGATAGCTAAGAGACAATGTGAAGGCTGTTTTGGATAATTGAATATTTACAATATCATAATGAGAAGCAGGCAGCCTTAATAGTTCTAGATGCAGAGAATGCCTTTGATAACTTAAATTGGGAATTATGTTTAAAGAAATGGACTTTGGAGAGAACTTTATTCAAGAAATTAAAGCGGTTTACATGTCACAGAAAGCAAAAATTGTCTTTCATGGTGATTTAACTAACTCATGTGAAATTCAAAATGGTACAAGACAAGGATGTCCCTTGTCCCCTCTGTGTTCATCTTGGTATTGGAAGTTTTGAATATACATTAAGCAAAATGATAAAATAAGGGATATAAGCATCAAGAAAAAAGTTTATAAATTGAGAGTGTTTGCTGATGATCTGGTTATATTTTTGCAAAAAAATAATATAGAATAGTTTATGAGAAAATTAAATGAGTTTGGGGCTTTAGCGGGTTTTTAAAATAAGAAAACTATAATGTTGATCAAGAATATGTCATCTCAGGACAGTGATACATTGACTAAAAAGTTGGGTTTAGAGGATTGAGAAAAAGATTAAATACTTAGGGATTATGTTGACAAATACAAATATAAAACTGTTTCAAAATAACAGTGTCCCTCTTTTGATGGATATTAAACAGGACGTACAAAGATGGGACAAATATCACCTATCACTGTTGGTTAATCTGTAATTAAGATAAACATCTTACCAAAGATGCTTTTTTTTATTCCAGACATTACCAATATTGGCAACCGATAATCCTTTTAAACAATGGCAAAAGATATTTCAAAGTTTATAGAGCAAGGGAAAAAAACAAGAATTAGATACAAGCTATTGAAAAACCCTAAGGGTAGAGGTTTGGGTTTTCCAGACTTGAAATTGTATTTTGATGCATGCTTCTGGCCTGGTCAAAAAAGTGTGTGAATCTCCAGAACAAGCAGTTACTTGAATTAGAGGACCATGAATTATGGTTTGGATGACATCATTATCTATGGTATGACAAAGCTGAAGTTAATATTGAATTTAATAATCACTTTGTTAGACATGCCATACTACCGGTTAGTGTCAGGAATAAATATAAAACAAGGTTCTCTATCAAGTTGCCTCTTTGGGGGTCCTTTCAGGAAGCTTTTTTAAGAAAAGAAATGGCAACAAAGCGGTGGACATATGGTAAAATACTATTATGAGATATGACCCCTGGCTCTTGAAAGAAAAATCAGTAGGCTACAGTGCCAAATGAATTGTAATTTAATTATAACCAATTTGCAGGATAAAGTACTCATGGAAGTTAATGCTCCATTTACTACTTTTAAATGTTCTGAATAGCTATACAGAACTCAGCCAGGTGAATCATTGAAAAAAATAGAAATATTATACTCTTCAATCCTGAAGAAACAACATATATTAAGCTATACCACTTAAAAACAAATTAAGATCAAAGTATATAAACAACTAAACATTGTTTTAACATAGCAAGAAGAGTAAAAAAACTTACCGCAAGCTACTACAAGGCAATGTGATAAACCTGAACATTGCCAGAAAAACTCTTAATGGGAGGAGGGTGAATACATAAAGGAAAGCATCCAGGCACAAAAAGATTCCAAAAATCATCAACTACAGAGGAAAGAAAGAGAAAGAAATACAGGGTTTAACCAAGTTTCATACTGAGCTTAATTACATGTAAAATGGATATGACTATAATCATAAGCATCTTCAATAAAACAGGGCAGTTTATATAAAATTATACATAAATACAAAATTCTATTTAAGGCCTGGCAAAACCAGTAGATCTTCACAATTTAATTAGAAGCAAGGAAGGTGCCCCTCTCCAGACAGGAAGTTCCAATTTTACACCAGACTAGAGACATTCAGCAAAAGCTCTCTTTCTAAGCCATTGGCATGTGAACTTTGCAGATTTTCATGGCTTCAGTGATCCTAATCTTTGCTCAGTAGAAGAAGCGTTCTCAGATATAGTGTCAGATCATCAGCCTTGATCTTCTATATATGTTCAAATAGTTATAAAATTTACAGAACTCATTATCAATTCAAACATTTTCTTCTTATACAACAGAATAACATTTTGTCTATTTAGAAAACATAAATCCATATCCAAAAACAACTTTCCTATTGCGATCATAATTCTAACACAATTCCTCGCATTTTTACACAATCCTCATCCATCCATCCTGAAAGGACCTGCCCCAGCTGGTCCTTCAGGAAAGCAAAATTCTTGATTTCATTGAGTTGAATCAAAATAACTTTTATTGAGAGAATGTGGTTGCAAGTAAAATCAGGCAAAATCTGAAAAAGCCCACACAAAGTTCAAAGTAATTCTTTCCTGCCCCTAAACCCACCCACCCTGACCAGCAGCCAATGTGATGCTGCAAGATTGTTTTGAGAACAATGAGGTGCTAGGCAGATAACGGTTCACTCTCAGTGCATGACGGTCTTGAAATCAGACTGGAATTAGCTGAGAGGGAATCTGATCTGTCTCTGAAGACAATTCCCAAGCAGTTTGTCCACTCTGAAGCTGACCTGGCTAAAGCCATTTTTTTTTCTTGCCTCAAACTGCCACAAACTTTGAAAGGGGGAAGGGAAGCTGACTGGCTACAAGTCAAAAGTAAAAGTTGTCTTGTGGGAACCAAGGTCATCCCAACAGATGGCAGAGGAATGACCAAGCAACCTCCCAGCTATCTTTATTGGACAATGTGATTGGTGACACCTGAGTAGGGAACAATTGTTCTTTTAATTAGGGGGAAAACCTTTAGAATCAGTTTTCACTAGCTGTGTTCAATAAAAATGTTCTTTGAGGAATTCTGCTTTTGGTGGATGCATTATTTGGAACCTTGAAATTAAAACAACTCTCGTAAATTTCTGGTATAGGCTGCTCAACTGATCTTCGAGGGAGCAGAGAAGGCTGTGGAAATGGAGAGGGATGGGGAAGAAGTCGCCAGGGCTGGGGCCAGCGCCAGAGTGAAACCCTGCAAACAGTGGCACTGCTGAAGATCACCCTCCCAGGGTTGACCTGGCTGAAGGTCCAAATGGAGGCACAGGCCAAGGACCTGTATCAGGCTGAAGAGAACCTCAAGCACCAGGCCTCCATCCAGGGGGGCTTGGAAGGGAATGCCCATTGACCTTGTCAATGGGAGTGGTGTCAATTTGGCCTTTGCCCTGCATTGGAGAGCGAGGGGATCCCTTGAACTAGATGAATCTGGGGAATGGAGATACCTAACAGCTTTCCCCAGCCAGATGATGGAGAACCTGCAGGAGAGGTTCGACCAGATGAGCATTGAAGGCATGGAACAGCCATGTAGGTTCGAATCATCTAGAGTGGTCCTGAGCCGGCCTACCGTGACATTTCCACCCTGTTATGGTCCGGCTCCAGCTGCACCTACTTGATCAGTTAGTGCTCTCCTGATGACGTTGACACAGTTGAGGCTGGGCCCACAGCAAAGCCCACCATGCTATTGTTGGTTGGCAAACATGCCTTGCCACCTACACCACAATGGGCAGGACCCACACCATGGGCATCCTACCCCAGAGCTGGCTGGGACCTGGGGCAGTGGCCTCCAGCTTAGAGAAGACCTCAACCTCTTCCTCCTTCTCCTCCTCGCCCAGCCGCCCCTCCATCAATGAAGGCCGCCTTCTACAGGGACCCAGACAGGCATGTATTCTTCCTGAACCAGGTGTGGGCTCATATAGATGATCATGCCATGGACTATCCCAGCGACCAAGCCATGGACCTTGCAGTGATTGCAAATTTGGAAGGGGAAGCAGCTGAATGCATGACCCAGCTCCACGATGAGGATGCATCAGAGGTGGGAAACAATGACAACTTCCTACAGGAATTGAGGGCTAGGTTCAAAGACAACTCCTAGGTCTTGCAAGCTGAAGCAAAACTCTGAGAAATCAAGCAAAGGGCCCACTCTGCCAAGGAATATGTCCAAGAATTTCAGAGTGGCTAGGAAGCTGTGACAGTGGCCAGAGGGGCTACTAGTCCATTTCTTTAAGGAGGGCCACACATGTGGTTACTAAGGGCTCCCCGACTGAATCCAGGAATGGTATCGGATGGCGGTGGCAATGGACCTCGAACTCAAATGGTACAAGAAATGTGGAGTCATAGAGCAAAAACCAAAGTGGAGAAACACCACCTTGGAAGGCAATCTACCCCTGGCCAAGGCACAGAGCCTCTAGCATAGGGGTCACCAACCTTTTGGACCTTTGGGACCACTAACCTCATAATTTTAAATCCCACGGACCAGAGACCTTGGGAAAAACTCCCAAAAAGTCTGCAGGGAAATTCCCCACCCCGTTTTCCTACTGATCAAACATTTTTATTTGGGATCACAGATACAATCTCCAGCTCTGTTCTCGGGGGGGGGGGGGGGGGGAGAGGGAAGGAGAGACTGACTTTTGGTTTCCTGCAAGGAAAGCAGCAGAAGCAGCATAAGTCTTTCTCTCCCTCAAACTCCACCAGAAATGAATTTTTGTGAGACTTGAAGCACTGGCGCAGCCTCTTGGAGCAGGATGCCTTGCAGAGTCCCAAAGACTCATTTCTGGCCTAGATTGAGGGAGAGAAAGAAAGACTTTTTCTGCTTTTGTTGCGTGCAGCCAAAAGCAGAAGAAAGAAGAGGAAAGAAGTGCCCAAGTGAGGAGCGTGGGTTGAGTGGGGCAAGCTCCCCCCCCCCCACCCTTTCCCCCCCTCCACTCACTACCTCGTGTTGTTCGCAAAGCAAGCAGCAGAAGCCTTGTGTTCCCACAGGACAAGTAGGGCATCCTTGTGTTCCCGTGAAGCCTGGATTAATTGCTTAAGCGGGTCCTTTGGAGGTGACATTTCTCTGAGGACCACCAAACTTTTCTCACAGACCACCAGGGGTCCCCGGCCCACTGGTTGGCGACCACTGCTCTAGCAGAGCCTTGGAACTGCCCATTAACTGCTTTCATTGTGGCCAGCAAAGTCATCGGGCAGCCGATGGCCTAGCCCCAGCTCCCCAGTTGAGGGGGAAACACCAGAGCCAGCCAAACCAAAGAAGCCCCAATGAAAGGCGAGAAAGGGAAGTTTACCCACCAAGCTGTGGAGGTCTCCCCTACCCCAGGCAAGGGAGAACTCCAGCTCAGAACACCCAGCAGCCTGCACCCTACGACAGCAACAAGAGCAAGGACAACCTGATAGTAAGCGAAGCCATCTGCTCCTTGACCATCCAGTCAAGACTTGTATTACAATAATCTGGGACCCAGGGGGATATGGAAGCCATAATAGACTCAGGATGCATTCATTACCTGATGAGCCTGCAATCTTCTCTGAAGTTAGTGATTGGGTCAAAACCCCTGACCTGGCCCAAAAGGTTCGAGCAAGTTAATAGACTGTTGCTAGGAGGAGCCCTTGCCACACTCCTCACAGACCCAGTGTGGCTAGAGATGGGCAAGCACTGGGAAATCATCTGCTTTGTAATGGCACCAAAAATGACTGAGGCAATGATCCTGGGACTGTTCTGGTTAGACAAATGGGCCCCCACCATTTGGTGGGAAGGAGGAGAAAGAAAGCTAAGACTAGGAAATAGGCCCTCTCCCCTCCTTGTGCTGCTGAAGGAGGACTGTCCAACAGCTGAAAGGGACAAAGCAAAGCAAGAAAGCTAAAGCTAAAGCCGTGTCAGAACAACTCCCAGACGCTCCCCAAATCTCCAAGGAATACTGAAACCTAGCAGACATTTTCAACAAGGCAGAATGCAATACTCTTCTCCCCCATCGCCCTAGTGACTGCGCAATAGAGATTGTGCCAGGGGCAAAACTATCCAAGTCAAAACTGTACTCAATTTCTCCTAAAGAAATGAATGAATTGAGAGAGTACATTGATAAAAACCTAGCGAGAGGATTCATACAAACACCGAAATCAAGGGTGACTGTGCCCATGCTTTTCAAAGAGAAAAAAGATGGCACCTTCAGACAATGTAGATTTTAGAGGAATTAATGCAGTCTGCATTTAATATATGTACCCACTCCCCCTCATGTAAGACATGTTAGCCTGCTAGGCAGAGGAAAGTCTTCACCAAGCTAGACCTGAGAGAAACATATTACTGGGTGAGGATTAAGGAAGGGGGCAAATGGAAAACAGCATTCAATTGTCCCTTAGAGAATTTCCAATTTAAAGTGATGCCTTTCGGCTTTCAAGGGCCACCTGGTGCATTTATGCAACTGATCAATGAGGTGCTGAATGAGCACCTGTACAAAGGGGTCCTCATATATTTAGATGATATTCTCATCTTCAGTGAAGCAAAGCACATCAAACTGTGCCAGATACTAAAGAAACTCCTGGTGGCAAACCTATATCCAAACTATCCAAGTGCAAATTCCACAAGAACAGTCTAGAGCTGAGGTCTGCAACTTGTGGCTCTGGAGCCACATGCGGCTCTTTTAGTTTTCTGCTGCAGCTCCCTATCAGCTGATCCCACCACTGGCTGGCCCCTCCCCTCCCTTCCTATTCACTCCTTGCCTTGCCTGATAAGATAAAGGTGACGGGGGGATGGAAACTCGCTCCATATTCAAGAGCAGGAGTGAAGTATTTGTACTTCATTGTACTTCATTTGCACTGTATTTGCACATGCATGACAACAACATTCTGCCTTCATCACAGCACATTTGCGCTCAAGGCAGTCCTCATATCCCGCTGCTTCGGACTCGAAACTATTGCTGCCTCCATGGCCTGCCAACTGTTCTCACGCCTTGCCCAGCACCATTAAACTTAGCGTGCTTCACATGGGGTGGGTCCCCTTCTCCTCCTGGAGCCCATTACGACACAGAGCTACAATACTACTCTGACCCATTCACCCCTGGCAACAGCAGCAGCTTCGGCCATCTACATATGAGGTGCTGGAGAATCAGAATCAAAGAGACACAGAGAGAAACAGAAAGAGAGACAGAGAGACACATAGAGAAGGGGGACATAGAGACAGAAAGAGAACAAGAGAGAAAGAGGAGGGGAGGGGAGAGTGATGAGAAAGAGAGAGAGCAAGAGAGGGAGGGAGACCTAGAGAGAGAGAAAGGGAGGTGAACGTTTTTACATAACTATAGATATATTGAGGCCTTGTGTGCGGCCTGGAGGCAAGACAAGGCTAGGGGTGGCTGGGGGTGGTTCATGTGACTAGTTGAGAGCAAGTAATGTTAAGTTGGCCATGCCCACCCATGTCTTGTGGCTCCCGGTTGTTGTTGTTTTTTTGTGGGAAACAGGTCCAAACAGCTCTTTGAGTGTTTAAGGTGGCCTAGACAACCTAGGATACCAGGTGTCTAGTGAGGGGGTGGAAATGGACCCAGGAAAAGTCAAAACCATCCGATACTGGCAGCCCCTTTAAACCCGCAAGCAACTTCAAAGCTTCCTGAGGTTCGCCAATTTCTATAGAAAGCTTATTTCCTTTGTTGAAATCGTCCTCCCAATCACCGAACTTTTGAAAACTGGGAGGGGGAGTGAAACCCTAGCCTGGTCAGTCCCTGAAATGGACCCTTTAATGGCAGAAGTTGCTTGAAACTTTGAGACTCTTCATCAAAAAGCCAATCCTTAAACACCCAGATCCCAAGTATCCCTTCATCGTCCAAGCAGATGCCAGTGATGTAGCAGTGGCCACAGTCTTCCTGCAAGAAAACACAGAAGCGAAATTGCAGCCATGTACTTACACCTCCCAAAAACTGACAGAGACTGAAAAAAAGTAAGCAGTATGGGAGAAGGAAGCATATGCCACCCACTGGGTCCTGCTAACGTGGTGACACTTCCTTGAGGGAAGCCAAGTACCTAAGGTTAAAGCTATGTTGTAAAAAGCTAGGGCCCAAGTTTATAGGACCTTTTCCTATTGTGAAGATTATTAACCCTGTCATGGTGGAGCTGGAATTCCTCTGTCTCCCTAGAGAAAGTGCATCTGGTTTTACACAGCAGCTTGCTAAAGTCAGCAATAGGGTCTCAGCTGAAGCCAGTAGTCCAGGTGCCCCCAAAGCCCATCACAGTGCAGGGGGAGACACATTATGAGGTAAAAAGAACACTAGAGTCCAGAATATACAAGGGGAGGTTACAATACCTAGTGCAATGGAAGGGATACCCATTGTCTGAAGCCACTTGGGTAAAAAGTTGGGATGCAAAAGCTGATAGGCTAGTTAAGAAATTTCACAATAAATATCCCCAAAAGCCAAAGGAACCTCTGGGTGTGGAAGACTAATGTATTTTTCATTTGAATTTTCCAGGAACTTCTCTACAGTTAAGGGAGAAGGTCCAATTGTTAACTCTGAAGCTGACCTGGCTGGAGCCATTTTTCCCCCCCGTCTCATAGTTGTCACAAACTTTGAAAGAGGGAAGGAAGGAGAGAAGCAGATAGACCAGCTAGTCAAAACAAAGTTTTCTTGTGTGAACCAAAGACACCCCAACAGATGGCAGAGGACTGGCCAAGCAGCTTTCCAGCTATCTTCATTGGATAATGAGACCAGTGACACCTGGGGCGAGAATAATTGCTCTTTTAATTGAGGGGAAAACCATGGGAACGTTTAGTTTGGTTTCACTAGTTATGCTGATATGATGTGTCCAATAAACATGTTCTTTTGAGGAATCTACCTGCCTCAGAGTTCTGCTTTTGGTGGATGTGTTACTCAGAACCCTGACACAGTTACAGCAAAAGCAAAATTATGTGAAAAATACCAGCAAACCATCCTCCTCCCACTCCTCCCACTCCCAACAAAATGTCAGGACATGCTGTCCCCCTGAACAGTGATACTAATCCTGTAGAACAAAACAAAACAGGGCAAGAAGAAGCATAAAATAGGAGAAATGTCATTTGGCTTTGTCATGATAATGATTGTGGAACCATTTTAAAAGTTATGGGGCTCTATCATGGCAATAGTCAACCCACTCACTTTGAGCTGTTAGGAAATCTTTCCAGGCTGCTAGATACTGAAAGGTTCCCATATGCTTAAGGGAATCTAGGATTTCTCAGATTTCAAAAGGCTGTTCAACCTCTATCATCAATGGCTTAGGGGTAGGTAGAATCTTAGGTCTAAGGGAAGAAGTGGCTTCTGGTTTCAATAAGCTGCAGTTACACATGGGATGTACCTGCCGAAGGTTCAAGGACATGGCCCAGGGTCATGAAACAGAGACCAAGATCAAGGTGATTAGGCAAAGGGGCTGCCTAGCTAAAGAGTACATCGGAGAGTTCCAGAGGCTCACTGGGAAGCTATGCTACTGGCCTGAGGGCCTCCTTGTGCAATATTTCAAGGAAGGCCTGGACAAGGAGCTACACAATGGCTGCATCATCCAGAGGGTCTCCAACTACATCCATGACTAGTATCAGATGGCAGTGGCCATGGACGTCGAGCTTCACCCGCACCCAAAAGAGATGTCAGAGAAATAACCCAAACAGCAACTCAGCCAGTGGAAGCAGACAGGACCCCTGGACTTCAGTGAGTCTGGGGAATAGAAGTACAAGACCACAGCCTGCAGCCAGTTCCTGGAGGGATTGCCAAAGAAGCTCAGTCAACTAAGCACTGGTGGTGTGGGATGGCATCAACAGTCTGGCCAGGTTATGTCAGTCCTTGGCCAGATGACTTTTACATTTCCTACCCAGAGGGACCGATCTACCCAGGGAGCAACTCCTATGCTGCACTGATTGGTGCAATCTAGCACATGGCAGTCTCCCCAGGCGGGTCTGGTCTACCTTACTGATGGCCCAGCCTGTCAGTCCTCCTGACATCCACATTTCTATGGGTTCAATGACAAACGCCACTGGGATTTCTCCTGCTAATGATAGATCTAACTGGCAGAATGTGATAGGGACTGTCAACCGTCTTAAACAAATCCCCAACTTCTCAACCATGGCTAGGTTAACACCTGGTACAAACTTCAGTTTAGCAGGGCTTGTAAGGTATCTTTTAACCCAGAGGCTTGGAAGCTTAGCTCTAAGGGGATCATCACTGGAATGACTGGGCCATTTACTAGGAAGTGGTTGTCAGTGTTGGTCAGCCCTTGGCCATTGCTTGTGGAATCAAAGTTCCCTAGACTCATTTTGGCGATGGGGTAGACTCAACAACCTTGTGATGACCCAGAGAGAGACATCCTCTTCAGGAATCCGCCAGGCTGGGCAATTGAGAGACCCATTAAATCAGCAAACCAAGTACAACAAACCCGAAGGCCAATTACAGCATAATGCATTGGTCCCCTCTGCCCCAGGGGTGGCAAATGAAGTAAAGAATCTGGGCAACTGGGCATTGAGAGGAGTGACAAACAAATCTATTACTGGCAGCCCAAACGTCTGAGTAATCTGAGCAAAGAGTGAAGGATGCAGGCTCCATTCTGTGTAGTCTATGGTAGCTCAACTGAGCCAATCTGCCTGCACATTATCCGAGCCCAAGATATGTTCAGCTGGGATGGATAGAAGGTGCCGCTCTGCCTATCTGCCCAAAGCCTCCACTTCTGTCATGAGGGATTTGAACCTGTTGCCCCCCATCTATTAATATGGGCTTTAGTGGCTACATTGTCAGTCATGACAAGAACATGTGAGCCAGAGACCAGATGTGAAAATTTCCTAAGGGCTAAACGAACCACCTTTAGCTCCAACCAATTAATGTTGTGAACCCGTTCCTCAGCAGACTATAAGCCTTAGGTCATGTGGGACTCCAGGTGGGCTCCCCAACCCGATAAGGAGGCCTCAGTCATGAGGATGAGCCTGTCCTCCACCTTGAAGGACTAGTCCTTAGAGATGGCACTGGAGAGCCACCAATTAAAGGAAAGCAATACTTGATTGGGCAACCTCACCTTCATTAAATAATGACTTTTACCGGTCTTCTGGTGAGGTAATAAAAACCACTGAAGGGCCCTGGCATGAAGCCCTGGCCCAGGGAACAATGCCAATACAAGAAATCATCTTACCCAAAAGTTGGGATAGATGTGCTAGAGGAATAGAACCCATACTATGGAAACTCTTAGCCAACACTCGCAGGCTGTCCCGCCTTTCCTGAGAAAGGAAAAACTGACACACTCCCTTGTCAATGATGGCCCCCAAATGAAGAAGACGAGTTGACGGAGTAAATTGGCTCTTTTTAATGTTAATAGAGAAACGAAGGTCCTGCAGCACTGAGATAATGGTCTGCAAGTCCCTTTGAGCCTGTTGAAAAGAAGACAGCATCAAAATGTCATCTAAATAACAAAGTAGACGCACTGGAAAGGAATGCCAATGCGCTGCTAGGGGAGCCAAAACTTTGGTGAAAACTCTAGGGGTGGAAGATAAACCAAAGGGAAGAGCTCTATATTGATAGTGCTGTTCCTGATAACAAAACCTTAAGAACTTTCTATGGGAAAGACAAATGGGGATGTGTAAGTCAGCTTCTGTCAAATTAATGGACATGAGGAAATCCCCCTGCTTAACACCCCCCAGAATGGTCTGGCAGGAATGCATTTTATAACGCCTGTAAACAATAAACTTATTGAGTCATTTCAGGTAAAGAATTGTTCTCCACTCCCCTAAAGCCTTGGGGATAACAAATATTCTGGAGTAAAACCCCGTTCCCTGTTGGTCCAGAGGGACCTTTTAGATGGCTCTGAGTTCCAGCAGGTGCTGGATAGCTGACTCCATGAGCCTTCTTCTCCCTGAATCCCTAGAAACCAGACAAGAGATGAAAAACCTCAGAGGAGTGGAGTAGAACTCAAGTGAAAGACCCAATCTCATAGTGCTTAACACCCAGGCATCAGAAGTTATCTCTCCCCATTTGTCGGCAAACCACACTAAACGATCACCAATGGGAAAGAAATGGGCAATGCTAGTGTTGGTGATGGTACGGGTGACTTCCTCCTCCTTGGAAGGGCCGTTTGGCCTGTCTGTCCTTGCCTGCACGATCTGGAAGAGGTTCAGGACACCAATAAGCTGGCCTTGGCTGGACGCTAGAAGTTGGAACTGGATTCACCCCTAAAAGAAGGGCACCTGAAGTACGGAGCAGGACGATGTTCTGCTATCTTGGTCAGGGATGGAAGCACCTTCCTCTTATCTTTGGTTTCAACCAGGAACGGTTCCCAGGCTTCCCCAAACAGCTTGTCTCCTTGAACTGGAATAGAGGCCAGCTTCCACTTCCTTCTTCCATCAGCCTGCCAATTGTGCAACCAGCACATGCGTCTGGCTGCCACCAAAGAAGCAATAGCTTTGGTGGCAAAGTGAGCCCCATGAAGGGTAGCATCAGCCATGAACTCCGTAGCAGCCACACTTTTATTGAGGTCCTGATGGGCGCAGATATCTGAAGTTGGGATCCTGTCCTGCAACTATTTAAACCATTTAAGTAACGTTCTGATGAAGAACAAAGCTGCAGTAGAAGCTTTGACAGGCCAGACAGCCGCCTGGTGAGACCTCTGGAGCGACTGCTCGATCCACTTTTCCTCCGCCTTAAAAGACTTCATCTGGATCAGAAGGGTCTGAAGAGGTGGAGGCCAAAGACGCCACCGGCGCATTCATTGAGGGTACCTGAAAAGGCTTGGTGAGCTCGGGACCAACAATGAAGAACCTGTGGTCTGAAGACAGGAGATTGGGCCCTAAGACAGGTAATTTCAGCTGTTTCCGAAAGACCTTCGGAAAGAGCCTGGGAGATGGGACCACTTCCTTCTTCAGATCTTTTAACACTTCCTACTGGGACTCATACCCTCCTGGACCTAATAGGGCTATCAAATATAGACTAGGCCCTACCTGCAGCCTTGAGGCCCTGGTCTACTTCAGGACAGGGAAACCAATCCCCCACTGGGATGAAATTTAACAGAAAAGTGCCTCCCCTTCAGTGTCTTCTGGCCAGTAACAACGAGACCAGTGGCCTAGTGCTAGCAAGGCACAGGAATGGTTGGAGGAGCAGGCTGAGCCTCCTCAAAATGGCCACCTCCAGCCCAGGGATCTTCAAAATGGACACCAGGCCACGAGGTCTTCCAAAATGGCTGCTTCTGGCCACGAGGCTGCCTGCTTCACCAGAGAACCCTAAGGAGGGATCCCTGGCCTTTTGCTGTCCCCACCATGTCAGGGGCAGTTCCTAGGAAGGCCGCTTGAAGTGCTCTCTTCACCATGGAGGCTCAGAAACAGCCCTGCGGCTCCGTTAAAGAGGGTAGAAGCCCTCACCCTCGAAAATGGTCGTCTGGTCAAACGACGGCTTCCTCTTCACCATGGAGGGCCGCAAACAGCCCCGTGGCCTCTGCAGGCTGCTCCGGATCACCGGATCAGCTGTCAGATTTGCATGGCTCCAAAAATCAGCTGGGAAACAGAGCCGCGAAAATTCGAGAGGCTTTTTCGAGGCTTTTTTTCTCTTTGTAAGACTGCCTTTGGGGAAAACTTCCAAAGGCAGGAGAGGCAGTGAATTGTGTCAGTCCTGGCTGAGGACTGAGTCAAAAGATGGGAGGAGCAACCAGAGTGGGTGGAGCTAGGCTTATAAGCCTTTTACATAGACTCAGTCCAAGCAGCTAGGACAAGAGCATCACCCACTCCTGACCTGTCGCAGCCACACAAGGGAGAATAGCAACTTTTTAATTTTACATATATGTATTTTCATTGGTGATAGAACTGCTCCTCAGAAAGCAACACATGAATTTTGGCTGTACACGCTGTTCTCCTGCTAATACGTCACTGCTTTAGAACCAGTCCAATATATTCAATTATGGTGTTATCAGGTCAGACTTAAGGCAAATTGAATGCCAGATTGAACTGCCAAAAAATGCAATTGGAATATTCTCTTTAAGTTGTATACTTTTTAAAAAATCAACAATTTGGCATCTCCAATTGTTTTTACGGTCTTTATATTAACAAACAAACAAAAGTTTCATGTGTTCTATAAAGTGAGACTGAGCATTCCTTAGGCATTATAAAATGTTGAGAAATTAACTTACCTTTTCCAATTCTCTTGGTATTCGCATGCATGTATACACTCTCTCTCTCCGTTCTGTGTACTTGGCTTCATTGTGTTCAAGGAAGTAACCTCTTGTTAGTTCTGCATTGATAAACCTCAGTAGAGAACGATCTGCATTGAAAGAAAACCTTTTTTAAAAAAAGTTTAATTATTTAGCATTTCTTTTCTCATTTTTTCTTAGCGGCCATAGTGAACTACTTTAAAGGCAAGATAACTCCTTGCTTAAAAGTTTGTGCCAACTAACTGGCCCCCATCTTCACCTGCATCTTTAATAAATCACTAGAGATGTGCTATGTTCCTTCTTGCTTCAAATGCTCTACTATCATCTCAGTGATAAAGAAATCATCCATCAAGGAACTGAATGATTTTAGATTGGTTGCTCTGACATCTGTAGTTATGAAAATCTTTGAAAGGCTAGTGCTGGCCCACCTGAAAACCATCATGGATCCGCTGTTAGATCCCATGTAGATTGCATACCAAGCAAATAGATTGACAGATGATGCTGTTACTATGACTCTGCGCTATATCCTACAACATATAGACTCTTCAAAGACATATGCAAGGGTCCTCTTTGTAGACTTCAGCTCAGCATTCAATACAATTATTTCCAGATATTCTTCTAACTAAACTAAATCACCTAGCTTACCTGACCACACTTGTAAATGGATCATAAGCTTCCTAACAGACAGGAAGCAGCAGTTGAAACTAGGCAAAATTACATCAGATACCTGTACAAGTAGCACAGGGGGTGCCCCCAGGGCTGTGTGCTCTCTCCACTTCTCTTCTCTATATATGACTGCATCTCAAAAGATCTCTCTCTTAAAGTACTGGTTTGCAGATGATACAACAGTGATTGGTCTCATTAGAGACAATGATGAATCTGCACACAGATTCGTCATTGAACAACTAGCCTTGTAGTGCAACCACGTCATTGAACAACTAGCCTTGTAGTGCAACCAGAACAATCTTGAACTAAACACACTCAAAACTGTAGAAATGGTGGTAGATTTTAGGAGGAACCCTCCTATACTACCACCTCTTACAATACTAGAAAACACAGTATCAACAGTAGAGACCTTCAAGTTTCTAGGTTCTATCACATCTCAAGACTTAAAATTGACATCTAATATCAAAAATGTCATCAAAAAAGCACAACAAAGAATGTTCTTTCTGCACTAACTCAGAAAGCTCAAACTGTCCAAGGAGCTGCTGATTCAGTTCTAAGAGGAATTATTGAGTCTGTCATCTGCGCCTCTATAACTGTCTGGTTTGGCTCTGCAACCAATCAAAAACAGACACAGATGACAATGGATAATTAGAACGGCAGAAAAAAAACAATTGCTACCAACCTGCTACAGGTCCTTCCATTGAGGACCTGTATACTGCATGAATCTAAGAGAGCCGTGAAAATATCTACAGACCCCTCACATCCTGGACATAAATTATTTCAACTTCTACCTTCAAAATGTTATAAAGCACTGCATATCAGAGCAACTAGACACAAGGGCAGTTTCTCCCCGAATGCCATCCCCGAATACTAAACAACTAATTCCCACAACACAGTCAAACTATATACAAAGACTATATTACTATTATTCTTCTCATCTTTCTTATTACCTGTGTCCTCCACTTATGACTACAACCTTGTTGCTCGTATCTTTATGATTTATATTGTTTTATTTAGTCTCCTAATAGTATTTGATTGCTAATTTAGTATCCTATGACTATCACTAAGTGTTGCAACTTATGATTTTTGATGAATGTATTTTTAAATGTACACTGAGAGCATATGCACCGAAGACAAATTTCTTGTGTATCCAATCACACCTGGCCAATAAAGTATTCTATTCTATTGTATTGTATTAATCTAGGTCAGGGGTCTCTAAACTGGCTGGGAGTTGGTCTATAAATCTTAAAGTTATCAAATTTGGAGACCCCGATCTAGGTCAACACACAAGTGACAGCATCAGTTTAAATCTTACTATCTTTCCTAGTGCTTCTTATGTGTCGTTATTTTTTTGTAATAAAATTTTATTATTTTTATATTTTAAAAACATATCTTTCAGTGAACGTGATTCCAGATTTACACTTCAACACAAACATGACCTCAGTACATATTTATCTTTCATATTCAAATTTAATTCTATATCATGTCATTACTTCCATTTTCCAGTAAATTCTCTCCATTATTTTCTTTACACTTATTAAATCCATTTTTAATTTATATCTTAATTTCTTTTTCTATAAATGTTCTCAAATCTTATTATATAGTCTAACATTCTTATTTTTTAATTCTAAATTCATTATACCTTTATACTTTTATCTGTCACATTTGCTATTTTGTCACATACTTTTATTTCATTATTCAATAAATTCCATCTTAAATCTAATAATTCCCCAAATTTTCCCCCTTTAAGTTTCAATTAGAGTGTGCCACCCTTGTACCTTATACACCCCTGAATTTATTCCCCTTTAATCCATAATTAAAATTTATCATGATATAATCACTATATAATTATCACATTTTAGTTTAATAACAATAATTTCCTAACTACTATATGTCACATGTCCATATATATATTTTAAGCAAGGTTCCCCCTGGTATTCCCAAAAATTACATTGTTGTTTCAAATATATTGATCTATTCAGTTAATTATAGAAACTGTTATTAGTCTTTTCACTAGGATTCTCACAATTCATTTTAACTATATTTTTTATTTTATTACCCATATATAAATTAACAACAATCCTTAAATAAAAAGTCAATTAAAAAGAAAAGAAAATATATCAATTTCATTCACATTTAAAAGCTACATTCTTATGTATTACAACACATTACCTTATAGAATCCCTTTTCTTTAATCTTTATCTTCCCATTGTCTCTATGTCTCTTGACTAAACAATTTCTAATTATTTTTGTTTGGTTTCCATATCTCCTTATTTTCTGGTTCTTTCTCTTATTACATCTTTTTCCTTTCATTTTTTCTTCCTTTTCTTATTCCAATTTTTATCCCCCTCCCGACTTTCTTTTGTAATTCCTTTTTCTGGTGTTTCCTTTTTCTTTGTTTGGCTTTCAAGACATTTCCCTTTTTAATTGTCTCCTCAATCCTCCAAGTTTTAATTTCCATTTTCTCCCTTTTGTTTTGATGGTCATTGCTCCCTTTGTTCATTAAAGCTGGTTTCTTCTTTTTTAATTAACTTGTCCCCTTCTGGCACTCCTTGTTGTTCTTCTTTCTCCAGAATTGCCATTTCTAATAATTGTAAGGTAATACAGCACGATTCATTTCTTTCATGTAACATTTTTTTATATTTCTTAGTTCTATTTTTAGTTCCAAGAAAAGTTCTGCCATTTTCAAACACTTCTTTTATATTTTCTTTATCCCTTTCTTTAGAATTTAAGTCCAAGCCTATTGTCCAGTAATTCAATTCGACCAGCATCTTTGATTTTTATTTCCAATGATCAACTTCTATTAATTCTTTAGGTTTTTTTCCCCAATTTATCAATTAGTCCAATATCCATAAGTTTAAATTTATGCCAAGATTACCAAAAGAGCCCCAGTGTAGTTTCTTCATGCTTCTTTATTATATTTTAAAATTCTGTGTTTCACTTTTCAAAGTTTCTGCTTTATTATAACAAAGTTCCTCCTATTTTGTATCAAGTTTCAGTTTTGAGAGAACCAGACACTTTTTTAAAAAGTCACTGTAATTTTCTTTTACCATTAAGTGGCACTCTCTGTTACATCCAAGTTCTACCCTTTCTTTCCACTTTTTTACTTTTTATTTGAGGTATTTAGGTTTCAAAAATTCAATAAATCCAAAATGTAATTCATTTCTTTTTGGCACATTCAAGTTCACCATTTAATTGCCTATTTAGTGCCAGAATCATATATTTGTCCAAGTTTTCTTCCAGCTTCCTCCTTCAATTTAGCTCCTTTCAAAATTCAAATCCTCTTTCATTTTTTTCCACTCTTCTTTCCACTCTCTCTCTTGTCGCTGCTTTATAATCCTTTTAGAAAAAAATATTTGCATCTTAATTCCGGGGTATCTTTATGTCCATGAGTTATGTCTGGTTTTCACATTGTCCACTTCTTCACCACTTCAGCACAAAACTTAATTCCCGGATAGCTTCCCGTCTTCAGGGCAACCATTAAAGACTGCCACTTACTCCTGTCTTCGAGGGGAGTGTATCTAGCCAGGGAGGGAAGATGTGGCTCCCCTTGACTCATCTGGCAGTCTCCTCCTCTTTCCCCACCCCCTCCAAGGTGGATCCAGTTTGGGATCTTCCAACAGGGCAAAACACTGAAGCCACGCACGATCACGGTCTCTGGTCCATCATCGACAGAAGTGCCACTGAAAGTCCCTTCTTATTAAGTGTCATTAGTATGCATCAGTGCCCCATCTACAATTCCACAGTGACAATATCTAGAATATAGCTCTTTACTATTTGTTGCTGTCTACTGTTCCACCTACTACGGATTTGCCCCAATTTTATTCAGTTCCAAGAATCTCCAAACTTTGTTGAATAAACTCTTGGCAGGAATCCCAGAAAGCTTGCACTACCAATCCTGGTTCATTCTAGTGGACTATATGAGTCTTGCTGATTTACAACTAGCAGGACTCATCTTACTAGGGTTGCTGTTTAGCGCTACTGTTTCCCTGCCTTTATTTAAAGACATGTAAAGACCCAAAAGTTTTCAGTAGCAATTAAAGTACAGAGGTTAAGGGAATAAATAATGGGTTTAAATCTTGAGATTGAGGATGAAAGTGATAAACCGGAATCTATGAACAGAAGAGAGAAAGGATAATAAGGAAGTTTGACAGATTAGAGAAATGAGCTCAAAACAATGGAATGAAATTGAATAGAGACTAGTGCAAAATATTTTATTTAGGAAAAAATAGGTGTATAATATAAAAGTATATATGCATGAAGGGAGATGCCTGCACAAAACTAAGCCTTCCATACAGCTTCACACTGTGTTGTAATGGAGATAGGATAGCCTAACAGAATTTTTTTTATGTTTAATATCCTTGGCCTGACTTGTTCACTATATTGATTTTATATGCTTATTTTCATATTGTAATGTAGTTTTTATCTATTATGTTTATACACTGCTCAGTATCATGATTTTGAGAGATATGCAGAATATGCTAAATAAATAGAACTTTTCAGGAAAACAATATGTCCAATAATTATGAACAAAAGCTAAATGATTTAGCTGTATCTCAGCTAGCAAGCTTTTCTGCCAGCATGTGTTATTCTTTTTGAATGAGGAAAATGTGGCTACTCCTTGAAACATCAGAATATACCTTAGAAGCAATCTCCAGCAAATTCATAGGGACCAAATGAAAAATAGTTTCCACATTCTCCAATATAAAACAGCAGTCTTACTAGCTATTTTATCACTTCTATAAAGCAAATCAGGTATTTTTACTATCCTTTAAAATTATGCTCTGGATAAACATATGGATTTTTTCTCATAAGCTACATTTGTTTTGATCTATTAATACTATTCTGAGGAACTATCTGTGATACAGTTTCTTTTTGTTGTTGTACATTGCCAAGAATTGGGACAGGCTCTTGGTAATTTTAAATCAAATATTTATGTATTAGGCAAGACTAAGCCAGGAATCCACAGGCTGAAACCATGATCATGTTGAAATGGCTTCATGCATTGGGTTACATCATTCCTTCTCTTCTTTGCATGAGTTGACAAACAAGCCAGAAATTATATGTTCCTTTATATTTAATCTGGGAGACTGTGGTTTAACTAAATTGGTTAATAGTTCCAGAGTACAAGTCACAATCACAAATTGGTTTAACCAAATTGGTTAAACCAGTTTGTGATTGTGACTTGTACTCTGGAACTATTACAGAGTGCAAACAGGTTCAAATATTTGCACAAGTTTCTAAACTGCAGTTTTATTAACACAAGTAATGTATTAAAGTACATAATGTACACAAGTAATGCAATAAAGAAGGTTGGCTTCACCGATGCCAAAGTGTTTTTGATGCAACAGAAAATTGGATAGAATCTGCACACTGTACAATCTCCCCAAATAGTACAGTAGTTAGCTCTAGGTGAAAAAAAAGGTCTGTTCCTCTAAAATATGTGATGTAGTTCAAGTCATTCTAATTAAAATCAAGATTTAAATTTTTATTGCATTGGGTCAAACTTACTTTTCAATCCAAAAGATCATGCCAAACCAATCTTATTTCATTCTTTCATAAAGTGACTAAATTAGTAGACCAGTGAAATGCTGTGGACACAGTATACTTACTTAGACTTCAGCAAGTCATTTGACAAAGCAGACCACAGCCTTCTTCTTAGTAAACTAGAAAAAAGTGGGATAGACAGTATCACCACCAGATTGATTTGTAACTGGCTGATAAACCATACTCAATGAGTAGTCCTTCATGATATTACATCTACATGGAGGGAAGTAAGCAGCAGGGTATTACAAGGTTCCGTCTTAGGCCCATTTTCATAAATGATTTAGATGAGAGAATAGAAGGGGAAAACATCAAATTTGCAGATGACACTAAGCTGACAAGAATAGCCAAAAAACCCCACCCCCCACCCCAGAAGACAAGTTTAGGATCCAAACAGACCTTGACAGACTTGAACAATGGACCCTATCCAATAACATGGAATTTAATGTGGAGAAAAGCTAGGTTTTATACCTAGGCAGGAAAAACCAAAAGTACAAGTATAGAGTAAGCAAAACCTGGCTCAATACCGATAACTGTGAGAAGGATCTTGAAGTCCTAGTCGACAATCACTTAAAAATGAGCCAGCAGTGTGCAGTAGCGGCCCAAAAAGCTAATACAATCCTAGGTTGCATAAACAAAGGCAATTAACAAAGATTCAAAATCACATGAAATATCAGTACTGCTTTATAAAATTTTAGTAAGGCTACGCCTGGAATACTGCATCCAGTTTTGGTCACCCTATTACAAAAAAATGTTGAGACTTTGGAAAAAATGCAAAGAAGAACAATTAAGATGATTAGGCCTGGGACAAAAACATATGAAGAACAATTGCAGGAATTGGGTATGGGCAGTCTAGAGAAAAGAAGAAGTAGGAATGACATGATAGCCGTATCCCAGTATTTGAGGGGATGCCAGAAAGAAGAGGGAGTCAACTTATTTTCCAAAGCACCAGAAGGCAAGGCGAGAAACAGTGAATGGAAACTAATCAAGAAGATAAGCAACTTGAAATTAAGAAGAAACTTCCTAACAGTGAGGACAATTAACTAGTGGAACAGCTTGCCTCAGAAGTTGTAGGGGTTTCATCGTTGGAGTTTTTTTTTTAAAAAAAGATTGGCCAGCCACCTATCTGAAATGGTAGAGAGAAGGGGAAACAAGTCCTGATACGTCACATGATGATGCCGTGACATGAGTTTGACACCCATGTGGTTGGTATAGGGTCTCCTATCTGAGTACGGTTTAGACTAGAAGACCTTCAAAGTCCCTTCCAGGTCTATTCTGATTGATAAGACTGACTCAATTATGGTTTAATAAAAGATTCTTATGAATCCATCTTTGCCTAAGAGGCTGAACATGATATAAGCCTGTCATTCAGACTCAGTCTAGAGATTTATTTGAGAGAAATAACACGGGGCTATTGCCAAACAATAACTAGTCAATTTATGGTATTTGACCGTCGCACTCCAATTATTTTAAGAATGTGAAACCAGGCAATAAGAAAATGAGTTGGAGGACGAACTTGATTCTTTGCTAAATTTCTATCCCATATTTCCCCAGGAATCAGGAATCAAATTCCCTTTATTTCACCCTAACAATGGAAGTCCCGTGATATAGGTTAGTCTCACTCAAGGTGTATCAGTGGCTAAGAGTGAATCTGAACCTGCACCTTCTTACCCAGAGTCCAACATATAATCACTACACAACATGAGGGTATTATATACTGTATATACTATACAGGCCAATCTCTTTCAGGGCACAATTACTACATTTTACTTACTACTTTGAATAATTATTATAATACGGTAATGAATAATAATTGGAACCTGACTCTAAAGAAGGTCCATTCAAGGGTTAGGGCAGTGGTGGGATTCAAATTTTTTTTTACTACTGGTTCTGTGGGCGTGGCTTGGTGAGGTGTGAGCCTTGGTGGGGCATGGCCAGGTGGTCATGTGACTGGGTGGGCATGGCTAATTTAGCAGTCCATTTGGCAATTTAGCAGTCCATTAAACAATACACAGGAGCCCACATTTTATTCTTCTTTTTAATACTGCATAAAGTTTTTGCTCTAGGTTTTTTTTTTACTAGGGGGGAGAGGTTGGCAATGCCCGTGGAAGAAAAGGCATGTTTTCCACAGATGTCATGGCTATATTTAAAGGACATTTAATATCATTAATAAATTACATTAAAGCTAATGTCATTGGTGTTGGGGGATTCTCTGGTGAGGTGATAGTGACTGGATATGTATGATGTTCAATGGTGCAGTAAACTGGAATTGGTAAATTGATAGGCGTGGTGAGTGTTAATGGAGAACTCATTGGGTGGAGATGTTAACTATGCTCAAAACATTGCCTGGACTTGTCATATTCATTGCAGCAACCACAGTGCAAGGAGCTGCTCCTTTAGTACTAAGTGAATTTTGCCTTATTTATTTATTTATTGGTTGGCTGGTTGGTTGGTTGAATTTATATTGCCACCTATTCACCCATGGCAACTTGAGTCAGCTTATAGAACATAAAATAAAAAACCAATAAAAACTAACAAACAGAATCAAATAAATTAATAAAGTAATTTATTTGATAGAACAAATAGAACAAAATCTGGAAATAAATAAGTAAGTAAGTAAGTAAGTAAGTAAGTAAGTAAGTAAGTAAGTAAAAATCACCCCCAACTCCCATCCCTCGCCCCGACGACAGAAGATCGCACGAACCATTTGATGGGCTCCATCCCGCTCTGGGTTCCCCAGGCCTGCTGGAAGAGCCAAGTCTTCAGTGCCTTCTGGAAGAGTATTAGAGACGGGGCCATTCTAATCTCTGGGGGAATGATGTTCCAGAGATAAGGAACCACCATGGAGAAGGCAATTCTTTTGTTCCCACCAGGTATATCTCCCTCAGGGATGGGACCCGCAATATTCCCTGTCTCCCCGCTGTAATGGGTCAGGGAGATGTAACCGGCAAGAGACATTCTCTCAGACTACCTGGTCCCAAGCCATGAAGGGCTTTAAAGGTGACAACCAGCACCTTGAATTGCACCCAGAAGCAAATCAGCAACTAATGCAGCTCCAGCAGGAGAGGTGAAACATGTGCACACCGGGATCTGCACAAAACCATGCAAGCTGCTGGATTTTGCATCAATAGGAGCTTCCAGATGTTCTTCAAGGGCAACCAATTTAACAACCTTTCTTGCCACAGAAATTCACTGCAGTTGTTAATAATACAGTTGTAAAGTGAATATATCAGAAGGTTGCAAAAGTTGATCACATGATCCCAGGACACTGCAACTGTCATAAATATGAACTAGTTGACAAGCACCGGAATTCTGATCATGTGACCATGAGGATGCAGCAATGACCGTAAGTTGAAAAGCAATCATTTCAGTGCTATTGTAACTTCAAATGGTCACTAAATGAACTAACTTAACTGCAGTGATTCACTTAACAATTACAGTCATAAAATGGAGCAAAACTCACTTATCAATTGTCTTGCTTAGGACTTAGTTGTGGCGTAAGTCAAGGACTACCTCTACAGTAGGAATCTATTAGACCCATTTCAGGTTAACAGGTATTATAAAAAGACATCAAATTTTAATCTCATTTCATCTGACTGATGGAATAGCTAAACTGGTGAAGGATGTTGTTAGCTTGAAAGGGAGCTACCAGATATTTTGGCTACCAAGACTAACAGGGTCTTTCCCAACAACATCTACAGTATGAATACACTCTAATTTCTTACTCTTACACCAAAACTTTCTAAAATGTACAGCTGATGAACTCTATAGAGTTGTAAGGGTAATACTTAAGATACAGTGAACTTCATTAATGTCAGTGGCTATTTACAGTACAGAGGATATTTTGGAAGACAGCATAAAGTTCTTTCCACCAACATTTAAATTAAGAACGGAATAAAAAATAAAATCTGAATGATAGAATACAAATAAAAGTGAAAAAAGTAAAACTAAAAAGTAATAAAAGAAAATCTGGATAAAATATTTTGAAATCAAACTGGGGGGTTAGCCTATACCTACCTACCTACCTACCTAAGTTTGGAAGGCATATTATCTATCTATCTATCTATCTATCTATCTATCTATCTATCTATCTAT
>BLBF01000039.1:16936004-16995826 GCA_015471245.1 Laticauda colubrina | reverse complement strand
TATCTATCTATCTATCTATCTATCTATCTATCTATCTATCTATCTATCTATCTATCTATCATCTATCTATCTATCTGCCTAACTATCTACCTACCTATCCGAGTTGGGAAGCCAGATTATACAGATTATAGAATCTGAAACTTAGAAGTTTGGATTTCCCCTACCCCACTCACATGCAAAGGAAAAAATTTTAATGCATAAAGCTGCATTAATCACATCCATGCCTATTGGATCAGGCTCTGGAGCAAACCCCCCCATGATAGCGACCATCCAGTCACAGCACCACGTAGCCCAGATATACACACACCTACGCAAAAGCGACAGCCCCAGCCTTTTCTCTGGCCGACCACACAAAACGGCGCAAACTCACCATCAAGTAACCCGGTACAATTCCTGGTCCTCCTCTTCCCCCTCTCCCCCAGCCAAGTCTCCAGAATCCCTATGCTAGCAAGATCATCTCCCCTAGTGGGGATGGGAATGCATCTCCCTGCTAGGCACTTCGTGCAGTCCCAACACAAACACCATGGAGATTAGGATGCAGCTCACTTCCTCCTCGCCATGCACTGGCTCTTTTACCTGCTAATCTTCTGAGCAAAATGACCTCACAATCGCATGCTGCAGCCAGAGCTGGGTTTGGAAACCGCATGCCTGGGGTGGAGGAGCAGTCCTTAACAAGCTCCAAACTGTTGATGCTGCTGTAAACCTCCTGCACAAGCGCTGGAAATCCAGTACTACTTTCCCATCCAGTCAGCCCATGCTCCCCTCTCGCTCCAGGCACTTTAACCTGCGTAGATGGGGGAATTGGTGCTTGGAGTGAGAGGGGAGCGCAGGCTGACAGGGTGGGAAAGTCGGTACCTCCAAACCCACGAATCCAGCTTTGGAGCAGTTTTGGAGCTTAATGGACCGCTCCTCCGCCCCAGTCATGCATTTTCAAGCGGCTTCTTTAAACTGCTCCAAGGCTGGCTTCCTTGTGGGCATTGCTTTTCCTGCTCTGTCAGCCCACGTTCCTCTCTCACTCCAGGAACTTTAACCCATGTGGGGAAAGCTGGTACTTCCAGTGCCCACAAGGAATCTAGGCTTGGAGCAGTTTTGGAACTTAACAGATCGCTCCTCCACCAGTCATGAAAATGCATGGCTGGGGCAGAGGAGCGGTCCTCCTTTAAACTGCTCCAAGGCTGGCTTCCTCGTGAGCATTGGGAATACCAGCTTTCCTCACTCTGGCAGCCCATGCTCTCATCTCACTCCAGGCACTTTATGCCATGCGCGTGGGGAACTGGGGGAAATCGGTGCCTGGAGAGGCGAGCGCAGGCTGACTGGCGGGGAAAGCTGGTACTTCCAGCACCCACGAGGAAGCCAGTCTTGGAGCAGTTTAAAGGCGGACTGCTCCTCTGCCCCAGCCATGCGTTTTCAAGCAGCCATTTGAAAATGCATGCCTGGGTCAGAGAAGTGGCCCATTAAGCTCCAAAACTGGAAGAGAGATTCTTCCTTGTGCTGGTGAGTACTACTCATCGGGCTTTTTTCCTTTTTCCATCTACATCCCCATTGCAATCCAGCCTAATGCAGGATTAGGTACAGACAGCCTAATGGAGGTGGAAAATGAGGCATTTCCATCTGCCATTTTTCAGGCAGTTTTTCAGCCATTTTTTGGGCTGTTTTCGAGCCTGGAAAATGGCCAAAGCTGCCATCTTTTTGCCAATACAAGCAGCCTCCAGCTGCCGCTCTTTCCCAGCCGGAACTGAGCTGGCAGCAATAGCTGGAGGACGCTTGTGCAGAAGAAGAAAGTGCCAGTCATTGGGGAGGAAGCAAGGAGATTGAGTAAGCGATGGAGCCTTTGAAGCAGAGCAATGTGTGGCGAGGGGCGAGCAGGCAGCATTCAGGAGGAGGCCCCAGAAAGGCCAGAGCTGGGGAATGGCAAGCGGTCGGAGGCTCTGAGGCAAGGCCGGAATGGCACATCCCCAGGCCCCGATCCGAGGCAAAGTGCAAGTGGGTGGCATGCTTACATTTGGTGATCACAGCAGGTAAGGCGCAAACATTAGCTGGGCCTCATGGCCATGGCAATATATATAGGGTAGGAAAAGGTGGGCGTGGTGGATGGAACCAGCCAGAATTTTTCCACTGGTTTGCCTGAACTGGCTGAATACCACCACTGGGTTAGGGTTAGAGAAGAGGAGGCAGACAGACATCCAATTGGTTTTGTACACTGCAGCTTATTTCCAAATCCTACTCAAGGTGTTGCTTTAATTCTGAAAATTATAAGTGCCTTCGAACCCAAATACCAGTCAATACGTCTCCCAAACCATTTGGTCAAATGAAAGTTCTCCAGAATTTCACCCTTCCCTCCACTGTTGGTCCTTTCAAGTTGAAACCAGCTGCCAGGGTTTATGCTATCTTGCAACCAAGGACAGAAAGGAATGTTTCCAATTTCAACTGCCATTATTTGTTCAATTTCCTTTCTAGTACTTTGCTATTTTTTCCATTTATGATTGTCTAACTGCATCCAAATGAAGAGTAAAGAATCACTGCATTAGAAATAAATGCCCAGTTTGAGCTATGCAGATTTTTATGAGCCACAACTTTTCATATGCTCCTGAGGAAAGCACGTATTTAAAATATTCTAGTATGCTGATAGACATTTTAATGGGTACAAGTAAGTTGCCAGAATCTTATTTCAAATACAATCCAAATCTTAATCATATATGCCCTTGATGGTGAACCTATGGCACATGTGCCAGGCGTGGACAGTTGCCCCAGCCCAGCTCCAATTGCGTTTCTCCATCACATTTCACTCAATCAATTCCAACTGCTCAAGAAAGAAAAAGATCTTGTGAAAGAAAAAGTTGGAATTGACTGAATGAATTTTTTCACTCTCGCGCTTCCCATTGGGGGAGGTGGGGTCCAGTCCTCCGGAAGCCCATTATGACATGGAGCTACAATGCAACCCATGCAGCTCTTTCGCCCCTTTGCTGCAGCTCCCTATCATGGCAGAGGGATGAAAAGAGCTGTCATCCTGTCACAATGGTGGCGATGGCTGGAGCCTTAATGCGGGAGCAAAGCACTAGCCTTGCATGGCAACAGGATTCCTACATATGCGGGGGAGGGGCTATATTCCAAGCCTGGCCTTCCTCCTCCCTCATTAGCAGGACCAAGAGAAAGGTGGTGGTGGCATGGGGAAGCACTCCCCTCCCTTGGCCGAACACTGAGCACAAAAGCCCAGCTGAAGGGGGGAAGTGGCTGGCCCACAGAAGTGTCTCCATTGGCAAGTCAGACAGTGGAGAGACCAGGCCCAGCTCTTGCAGCAGGAAACTGTTTGGCACCTCCAGACACAAGCTGCCACCTTTGAAATGCACTGCACCTTTGAAGAAGCCGGGCAGCGATGGCCGAGGACATGAGGGAGGCAGTGGAGGCATCAGGGCTGCTCCACCCACCCCCCATCAGCAAGCTGGGCCTGGAGCAGGATGGGAAAAATAAAGGCCCGGCAGTCCAGAGTCCAAAAATGGGGGTGGGGTCTGTTCATCAGTGCATCAAAGAGGAAATCAGTGGAAATCTGGGTGGGAGGCTATTTAGAGAGGGATCTGCCTGGGTCTTTTCTTCCGTCCTCCTTAGATTGCCTCCTTTCAGCCTTCTTCCCTAGCCTTGTTTGAAGGGGAGGGGGAAGCAAGGTGGGACAATAGTAGCCAAAAGGCTGCAAGGGGGGAATGGATAGAGAACCTCCTCCATGGTATCAACTGGCTTTTTGACTCCCCACCTGCTTTCATAGGGAAGCGAAGGGCCTTGGTTGGAGGCAACCAGCATAAAATGCAGCAACTCCAGACTACGCCAAGTTCTCAGATTGGGAGCCCCCTGACCACCACCACCCCCGGGTTTCCTGGTTTACGTTTCTGAATCCTGTTTTGTTTCTTGGGGGGGGACAACAGAAAGACACTCCACAAAAAGTGTGCTTAAATCTCGTGCCAGTGAAAAGTCCTGATTATTAAACATGGGGATAGGGAAAAGATGCCATTCCTTTTCCAAGGACCTAGGGAAAGTGGAATAAAAATAGGTAGGTGTGTGTGTGTGTGTGTGTGTGTGTGTGTGTGTGTGTATCTAAATAACAGCCTGTGATAGCTTCAGCCACAAACAACAGCTGCTGTTATTTTTGCTGAAAGCTTCTAGCCTACACAGCATTCTTTAATAAATATTAACAATAACAAACCATAATATATACGATTAAAAGAAGGAAGGTGTAATCAGAGGAGGGAGGGAGGAAGGATGGATGGATGTGATGGCCCTCCAGAGGCTAATCTGCATTCAGTAACAATATCGACCTATAATTTTTTATCTGTTGTAAGTCTGAGTCCTCTTTTGGTATGAGCATAATATATGTTTCTGTCCATGGGTTTGGTATTTTTGCATCTAACGGTACTTCACTGAACATTTCCAGCATTGGTATACTTAGGATGTTTTACAAACCTTTGTAAAGTTCTACTGGTGGACCATCTGGGCCTGGTGTTTTTCCATTTTTTTGTCTCTTAATTGCTTCTACTGTTTTTTTGTCTCAGAATTGCTTCTATTAGTCCCATCATTGGTATATGTTCATCTAACATGACTTTTACTATATTTTAAGTAATTCTGATTTTTTAAAAATATTGTTTTATTTTGTCTTCAGAGACTATCTCTTGGTCATATAGTATTCCACAATATCTTTGAATCATTTCCCTTTTGTCCTCATTTTGATGATAAATATTTCCTTCCTCATCCATTAATTGATGTATCTGGGTTTTTTCTTTCTCCTTTTTCAATTTATATGCCAGCCATCTTCCTGTTTTGTTTGCATTTTCAAAGAAATTTTGTTTAGCATTTTGAATTTTTTGAGCTAATTCTTTTTTATCTATTATATTTAACTTTTATTTTATTCATTCCATTTGACTTTTTAGATTCTTTGTTTTGTGTGGTTCTGTCTCTAGTCTCTTATATTCTTCTAATGTCTTTTGGTTTTGTTTCTTTTTGTTTTTCTTTCCCGTATAAGTTATGACTAAACCTCTAATATATGCCTTGCCTGTATCCCATAAATTTTGTAGTGTGGTCTCTTCTTTACTATTCTCTTTGAAGAAAAAAATCTAATTCCTTTTCCATAAATTGAATAAATTCCTTATCTTTTAATATTGATTGATTCAACATCCATCTTAGTTTCTTTTTTTGTCCTTTCCATTTAACTTTTATTGGGTTATGGTATGCCCTATTACTTGTTTCTATATTCAATTCTTGTAAATTAGATTTCAGTTTAGCTGTCATCCATATCATATCCATTCTTGATCAAGCCTATTTGAATGAGTATTGATTTTCCTTAGGATGTGTCTCTTGCCATACATCTTGGATGCCTAATTATTTAAACATTTTTTAAAAAGCCTTTGGAAGTGTGTTAGGGATAACATTGTTTACCCTAACTGGTTTAGGTGAAATAATAACTATGAATCATAGTTAGTGTATGTTAGAGTGTATGCAGCTTTAACTGTGAAATAGCAATTAAAGGAGTGGCTATGAAAACAATATAAAAGTAGCAAGACTACAGCTTGCTCTCTCTCTCTCTGGCTTTGATTATCCCTGATTACTGCTTGGAATCAAGACTGCATTGCTCGAACGGGAGAGAGAACAAAGGACTGATTTTGTAAGTGAACTGACATAGGATATTCTACATGGACTTTGCTAACTGAATACCCCTGAATGGACTGACTACATGGTAAATGAATATTGGACTGTTATTTGACTATGCCATAAACTTATACTGGAATAAAATATATTCTTGATAGCACAAGCGTATCTGTTATTTTTACTGTATGTTAATAAACATACAAGCTTATCTCACTCATTTATCTGTGTGCCTATCTGACTAACGCTGCACATTCTGTTTAGCTTGTCTACCTAACCCTGGTTGGGGAACCCAGGCTTAACAAAGTGTTTTCCTTGCTTTTTTGTTCACTTTCCTTGTTTTATAATCTAGTTCCATATCTACAATTGCATTGAAATCTCCCACTACACAAATATTTTCGTACTCTAATGGCTTGCTTTTGAACATCACCTTGAAGGTAACTCTTGACTTTGTTCCTTTTGGGCAGTTCACTCCCTTCTATCCAAGACATAGCATATAAGCATTGTTTAAGCAGGGTCAACAGTATTGTCTGGGACACTACACATCATCTTCACAATCTGTTTTCCTTGTTACTTTCTGGGAGGAGGCTTTATGGTATCCGAAGCAGAACATCCAGATTCAGTCACAGTTTTGTTCCATACAGTGTAAACCTTGTGAACTCTCAAGCTTCCTCTTTCCACTGTGTATTCAGTGATTTAATATTTATATGCATTTATATATAAGGGTGTAGGTATATACATATGTATGTATATAGTATGTCTGTGTGTGTGCACTTGGGAGCAGGCAATAGAATTTCATTTTTAATGTGTGTCAATGTGCCCATAGTAAAAAAAATGACAATAAAGGTTATCTTATCTTTTTCCGAAGTCTGTTTCAGAATTTGACTCCCACCTTATTTTTTTCTCCACCATATCAAGTATTTTCATTCCTAAGCTTATGATATATTTCTAACCATTTTAACTAGCTAAATATCTCTCATTACAAGGAAACAAAGACACCTAACAATATATGGACATTTACTGAAGGCAAAAAGACTGTAATACAAATAATACCCTGATCTTATAGTATATCAAGTACACAATACTTTATGTACACCCCAAATTCACCAATATAGCGAAGCTTACTTCCTGAAAACACATTGAGGATTGTATGGTGAGTCATTAGCTGAAAAAAGCAATATGAGACAAAGTCTTTATCCTAAAATAGAAATGTTGCCCACTTAAATATCTGTCCAACTGTTTTTTACTTGTGCAAGAGAAAAAGTGTGTTCTATGGAGGTGCTGGGCCAGCAACCCGGTCCTCCTTACTATTCTTCTCTTAAGCTGCTGTGAACCCTTGATTATGCCATGAGGTAGTCATGTATAGTGCACAGCATTTTATGCATGATCTTGATACTTAGTGTCACACCTTGTGGACTATTGTTCACAATAGCATGTTTTATATATATATAAAAAAAGAGAAAAACTAGTCAGGAAAACTTATATAGTGATATTTATATTCTCTCTATCTTCTAAGAACTATAAGTATATAAGATCATCTTTGTTGTCCCTTTTTTCTGTGAACACACTAGCTAGATCGAAGATAAGATATAGATAGACAAATAACATTTCCCCAAAAATAAGACCGGGTCTTATTTTTGGAGGAAATCTTACCTGCTTACCTTTGGACCACACAGCCATGTCTCCCATGCACCAACACCTGTCGCAGCACTGTCCAACTTCTGCAGCTGCTTGCAAGCACTTGCCATGCAGCTCATTGTGCTGGTGCCACAACACATGGCAGAATGCTGTAGCTTGTCGCACTGGTGCCACATTTGTAGCAGGAAGTTGTATGGCATATCATGCCATTGCGTGGAGTGGCAACACTGGTGTGACAAGCTTCGTGGCATCCTGTCATGAGTGGTGGCTCCAGCATGTGCCACATGGAATCCAGCTGTAAGTAGTTAGAGAAGATGGGTAACGGTGCAACCAGGGTCGGGGCGTGGGAGGTCTGGTTGCGGTGGTCCTACGGTTAATGAATGCAGGGCACGTAGGGCAGCTCCACTCCGTGCCCTACCTTGAATTTTACATCTGTGCCTCATCCCACCTCGTACAACCAGATGGTGGGCATGGCTTAACTGGAGCTTATTTGGGGGGTTGGGCTTATATTAGGTGCAGGGGGGGGAAATTGGGCTTGAGCTTGTTTTGGGGGTAGATCATATTTTCAGAAAAACATGGTAGATGGATATAAACACATACTGGCACACATACATGAACATACATATACACATGCTATATATAAACATATATAAACACACATACACACACCCTGCTTTCCCCAAAATAAATCATATCCATAAAATAAGCCCAGAGGTAAGCCGGGTGGGACATGTAGGGCACCTCCAACTTCACTGCCTCATGGTGGTGGTACTGGCACACCACCTGGTTTCCTGCACCAATGTAAGCAAGCAGGAATGGGCCTCCGGTACCTTGGGGGGGGGGGAATAAGACACCTCCTTGAAAATAAGCCCTAGTGCTTATTTTGGGGTCCAAAAAGGGAATAAGACCTGCTCTTACTTTCGAGGAAATACGTTTGTGTGTGTGTATGTGTGTGTGTATATATGGTATTCAGCTTTGTTCAGGTATTTTCCCACGTCATTATAGTTGTGCTTTTAAAGTTGTAGCAACGTTTCGGCAGAATCTCATCTGCCATCATCAGGCTTCTGGCAGATGAGATTCTGCTGAAACGTTGCTACAACTTTAGAAGCACAACTATAATGACGTAGGAAAATACCCGAACAAAGCTGAATACCATACATGTAAGTACCCACGAAAACTTAAGAAAACATATAGATACATACACACATTAATCACAGTTCATTTAGAATACATGACAAAACAGAGTTTTAAGAGTTAACAAGGTTGATACCATATAGTACAAAGCTATTTCATAATCTAGTTGTTCTGTTTTGGATACCACAAAGATTTCTCTGAGAAGGTAACAAAGAAAACCGGTCATAGAGAGGATGTATAATGTCTCTAACAATACTGCGGACCCTGGTCATCTATCACTTTAAAAAGTCACTTATATGCTATGTCCTGTATAGAAGGACGTGCACCTCCAATAATCTTTTCTGCTGTCCTCACCACTCTGCACAACCTTCCTGTCCGAATAGTAATACTTCCAAACCACAATAATACAACAGGATGCATTCAATGATCCATCTGTAGAAAGTGGTATGGGTAGGGAGAAGGAAGATGTGTTCTTCTCATACGACGCAGAAAATGCAGGAGCTGCTGTGTTTCCACCAGTGTCTCCTTGTTGAGTGTCCAAACTAACCTGCTTGTCAGCTGCACACCCAGAAACTTGACACTATTAACCACCTCCATAGTTGAATAGGTAATACAGAAGTGTATGGCTGTGCCTGCCTTTTCTGAAATGGATGATCTCTTTTGTTTTTTCTACATTTAAAATCAGGCTGTTTTTATTACACCAGTTCATCAAACCTTCTATCTCCTCCTGGTAATCACCCTCATTTATCATCCTGAATAAGGCCCACCACTGTTGTATTGTTCACATACTTCACAATATGGTTGGTAGCAAACCTTGCACAACAATCATAAGAGGGTGAATAACAGAGGAGTACCTGTGCTCAAGTCATATTAATCCCAACTCGCACATACTGTGGGGCCTATCAGTGAGAAAATCAAGAATCTATTTGCACAAAGGTCTAATGTATCCTAAAAGATGCTGTTTATCTTCTAAAATGCTGAAGAATGATCATATGAAATGCCGAACTAAAGTCAACAAACAACATTCGCATATCAATATTTCTTTTCTCTAAGTGTGCCAAGCTCAGATGGAGGATAGAGAATATAATATTCTTTATGAAGCTATTTGGATGGTAAGCAAACTGAACTGGAGGGAGGCTAGATATATTAAACTCCTTCATCAGCCTTTCAAAACATTTCATAATGATGGATGTAAGTGCAACCAGATGCTAATCATGAAAATCAATTAAATTATTCTTCAGCAATGAATGTAGAGCAAAAGTTCCATCAAGAAAGTTCTGGTTGATTTTTTCACACAAAAAGAAAGTGAGAGATTTTGGAGTTGATTGCTTGGAAGGACAGCACACTACATTTTCTATTTTACAAAAACAGCATTTACGGGACTACTCAGGAAAAACCTGTTCCAGATAGTCCTACAGCACTCAGTCTTGTTTTCAACACTGTAGGTGAAATGAGGCTGTCCGGAACAATCTTTGTCTACCTCCCTCAACTCTGATATTTGGCAGGAAGGAGGACAAGTCAGATAGTCATTATGTGTCCATATTATTTTTCCCCCATTATCAATGAGTCAAGTATCTTTTCAAAATCCTTATGTTTTACCTGGCCTCAGAAGATCCTGAAAACATCAAGCTGATATTGCAATATTGCAGCTGGGTAACAAGGGCCCTCCCTGCCAAAGAAAAGGCAAGGGAGAAAGACCTTAACAGAAAAAGGGCACCTCTCTCAAATGTAACCCTAACACTCCTGATGGTTTTGTCATGGCAGATTAACACAGCTCTCATTCTACAACCTCTACAAGAAAAATAAATAGTGGATCCAACATCTTCTAGGCTGTACTTCAGTAGCAAAGTTTACTGACTGTAACACTTAAAATGTACACTCAATTAAATGGCTAGACATATTTAAGCTATCCCCTAGCAAGGAAGCAATGCATTCAAGTCCAATGCAAAAACATATTTCATAGCATTGGATGATTTTTTACCTCTTGTTCCTGGGCAAAAGCAAAACAAATATTATATTGATATGCCCTGACCCAAGTTTCACATATAAAGTAGGAACCTATCCCTGAAAACAGATTAAGACAGAGACCTGAGCCTTCCTTTTTCATGCCTAAAATAGATTCCCCAAAATAACTTAGATCTTTCATGAGCCAGAGTGAGTCAATGTGAACATGGTGAGGGCCAAATTCAGGCATCCTGAGACTCCAGCACATTCCTTATGGAGAAAACATACAGGAGTCTTTTTGGACAGGGGAAAAAGAGGCATCTCTGCCTGTCTTGGCGATCCTAAATCCACCCTACCTCGGTGCAAAACTTAAAGCACCACAGCTTGCAAAAACGAAACCACCTTTGGAAGAAGTGGGGAGACAAAGGTCCTTCATAGGACGTTGGGGACCCAAAAGAATAGAGATTGGGGGTGCAAGTGGGGCTTTCTCCGCTCTTCCTTCTCCCCAAATTTTCTGCATACCCGCCCCAAGTTTCCCATGGGGAAGAACCCAATGAAGCGCTCTGCACACGTTAAGGTTTTTCTCCATCTTTTCTGCCAAGCTTTTCACAGGTATGAAACTCCAAAGAGGCACTCTGCACATGATTAGGGGTCCGCGACGGAATCTCACCAGAGGGCGCGCAGCACTGCTGTTGCTTGCGAAGTCTGTCGCTCTCGTAGAAGCCCAGCGTTTCGGTGCGGGGCGGAGACTGCCTATCGCCGCCGCTGGCTAAACTGCTCTGCCGCGGCTGCCCGCCTTCCGCCTGCAGCAGTAGTGGCAAGGGTTCCGGCGGAGAGCCCCGGAGGGGTCCTGCCCCGCCACCACCATCCCCGCCACCCGGGGCCGCCTCGGCCAGGCCCGCCATCTTCGCGCGCACGACGGCGGCGGCTCGCGGCGGTGGAGGGAAACAGCCACCACCCCGTAGGACGTCATCTCCGCGCGACACGGAGCGCACCAGCCGGGCCCATCTTTCCCGCGCGCGTGAGCACCGAGCTGCCTGCGCCGCCATCTTAGTTGCGTTTCCCAGCCGACTGTTGCCCTGGTGATGTCCCGCCTCTCGGGAGGTGGAGCCTCAAGCCTCAAGACCCCAGCAGCGTTTCCTGAACGTAGGAAAAAGGAAGTGGGTTAGGGCAAGTCTGGGCCTATTCGTGGCTTCTCAGTCTCGGCAACTTTAAGACGAGTGGAACGCAACTCCCAGAATTTTCCTGCATCCTGACTGGGAAATCCTGGGAGTTGAAAGCGACTCGTTTTAAATTTGATAAGACTAAGAAACACTTCATTAATTTGTTCCTTTGGCTTTCATCCAGCCGTTGCCAGTGCCTTCGCACAGCTTTTCCACGGCCCCTCAGGATCCGCCTGCGCTTAACGTCTCTTATTCCTACATTGCATTCTGAAGTCTGGAATGCAGTTTCAGTGCCTAAGTCCACAGGCGCTTTAGGAGGAGTGTGTCTTTATTGTAGCCCACATGTGGAAAGATCCTGGGCTCATAGTGGGCGGCACAAAGTCATTTTGGGGTAGGCTTATTGAAACGTCAGGACGGGGTTGGGGAAATAAAATGGCCCAGGCTGAGATGACGTTGTCCAAATCTGTGGTGTGGTTATCTTTGGAAGACAGGGCATCCCTGGGTTCAAGAGAAGAGATTCTCTGTGGCTCGGTTGAATTTTGGAGTTGACACTTCCGGAATTTGGTGGTTTGCTTGCAGATGGTTCATTATTGAACATTTTCAGTGATGGTGAATGTGGGGTTGCTCCCTACAAACTGCATTGACAGTTTTGAAAGTCCTTTGATTATAGTCGTTTTTGGCTTGAACCACCAAAGAGGAAAATGTTGCGGGTTCCATCCCTGAGGGAGATACACCTGGTGGGACCCATAAGAAGGTCCTTCTCTGTGGTGGCTCCCTCTTTCTGGAATATCATTCCCCCAGAGATTAGAATGGCCCCCTTTCTAATACTCTTCCGGAAGGCATTGAAGACCTGGTTCTGCCGGCGGGCCTGGGGAACCCAGAGCAGGATGGAGCCCATCAAATGATTTGTGTGATCTGCTGTCATGGGGGGGATGAAAGTCGGGAGTGATTTTTTTTCCCCCAGATTTTGTACTTTATTAATTTATTTGATTCTTTTTGTTCGTGTTTATTGTTTTTGTTTTGTTTTAAATATGGTTTTACATTCTGTAAGCCACCTCACCCGTATGGAAGGGCCGGCTTCTCTACATAAACAGGCAGCAAATCCCACACTGCCTTCCCAAAAGATAATCCAGACAAGCACACTCAGAAGCACTATCTATTTTATTCTACTTTATTACTGTGACAGAATGTCACAAATCTGCAAATATAGCTCATCCACTCCTTGTCACCTCTCCAGCCCAAGAAACTGAGGATGGTGACTTCTGAGATGTTTGCCACATCCCCATTCTTTCTGCAGGCTCAGCTGCAGTTTACCTAATTATTGCCCTGGCTATGACCCTTCCCCCTATCTCCCAAGGTCATTCCCATTACTATTACTGGAGGGCTGGAGAACATGGAAAAGAAGGCAGCCTCTGTATTTGGGGGTTTAAATGTTGCCATGGGGAGAAAGGGCTTGGATGCCTGGCCTCCTTACTTTGGATAAAAAGAGAATTGAAAGGTGATATTATTGATGTGTGAATGGTTATATGTGGTGTGGAGAAAGTGCACAGGGACTCAAGAGTTTTAGGAAGCAGATCAAAGAAAGCATTTATTTATATTCCTTTTACAATGCAGAATTTGTTATGATATGAACAAAATAGCCCTTGAGTAACAAGGATATGCACATAGAAATGTTTATGAAAGTAGTTATGAATACTTATTCAGCCACACACAGATACACTAAATTGAGTTAAAGTTTGCTTTAAGAAATAGCACAGTCCAATAAACAGTCCAGGTCATATATGTTTTACAGTCCAAAGAATATCCAATTACAAAGACTTCTTGCCTTTGTCATTTATAGTAAACAAAAATATCAAAGTATAAGCACAGCAGAAATACAACAGAGAACCTTAAATAGCAACAGAATGTCAGAGAGACAGAATGTCAGAGAGAGCATGCTATGATCTCTAGCTCCCTCTTATGGCAATTTGCAATATAATCAACCAATCAGAATATAGTATAAATCAATACAGTGGTTTTTGTCTTAAAGCTACAAATGTACATTGTTGGTTTATATATTGCCAACCCAACTAATTGGTGGACAAATTCCTAACAATTAATTGGAGCAATCTCCCATAAATCTCCAGGAATGTGCCCAGGTCTCTTTTAAAGCCATTCATATTTATCAGTTCTGCTAACTCTCAATATTATATCCATTATAAGAACTTGCCTCTCCTATCCCCTCAAGAAAGCAGAACTCTTGAAACAAGCTGCATTTCAAAAGGAACTTTTACTGGGAGATGATGGCAAGGAAAATAGGCAGGATCTGAAATTCCCACTCAAAACCATGAGGTTAAAAGTTGTAGAAACCTCTCCCCTCTGTCCAGTCCAAAATGAACCAACCCACAGGTGGAAACTTTGAGCTGTGAAGGCGATAAGCTGTTCTCAGGCTTGCTCATTCCTTTGGAGCTGAGACAAAACAGATGATCCCAGGCTCATCCCGCACCCCTCCCATTCCCAGGAAGATACATCAAAGTGAAGGAAAGGCTAGGGATTTGGAAAGCTCACAAAAAGTCTGGTTTTTCTGTTTATTTATTGATTAGCCCTTAGGCCATACCAAAGTGCAAAGTTCCAGAAACAAATTGTTACTAAAGTTTGATAAAAGCAATTTAAAATGGAATTGGATAAAATACAATTTAAAATGAAATTGGAATAAAATATGATTTAAAATTAAATTGGAATAAAATACAGTCTAAAATGAAATTGGAAAATAATACAATAATTTAAGACATAGATAAAATATGATAAAATAATATTTTGGTATCACCCCTGCAATCTACCTCATTCAGTCCCACATATGCAGATTTCAACAGACCCATTTTGCTAAAGTACTATGCTGTGTTAAACGTTATTTTCAGATTCTGGCTGCACATAAGGTAAGTTATTTTGATATGGGGATCCAGGGGTGGGTTTCTACCAGTTCAGAATGGTTCAGGTGGACTGGATGTTAAAGTTACAGCTGGTTCACTGAACTGGTATTTCAACCAACTGGCTGGCCCCTCCCTTCCCCTCCCTCCCCTCCCAGGAGTTTCCATGTGGCCCATTTTTGATGGAGTTAAGTGTGAAGGCTCTGGGAGGGGAAAATGGGCCTTCTGAAAGTCTGGAAATGAGCCTGTTTCTGGCTTCTGGGGGTCTCCAGAGCCCGGGGGAGGCCTCTGGACCAGTGGTGGGATTCAAAAAATTTTACTACTGGTTCTGTGGGTGTGGCTTGGTGGGCATGGCAGGGGAAGGATAGATACTGTAAAAACTCTAGTCAGAGGTGGTATTTGCCGGTTTTTGGAACGACTCAAAAATTCTGCTACCAGTTCTCCAGAACTGGTCAGAACCTGTTGAATATCACCTCTGCTCTGGATCCTTGGGAGGGTGAAAAACGGCCTTCCAGGAAAAACCGGAAGTCATAAATCAGACCTATTTCCGGCTTCCAGTGGGCCTCCAGAGGCCAGGGGAGGCTGTTACCGCCCTCACAGAGGCCCATGGGAGGCCTCTGGACCCTTAGGAAGGTAAAAACAGCCTCCCACGGGCTCTGGAGGCCTGCCGGAAGCGGGAAACAGGAAGTTCCAGTAGGCCCCACCCACCATGGCCCCACCCACCCAGCAACCAGACAGCAAACTGGGATTTTTGAATCCCACCCTGGGGGATCCCAATGGGTCACTCATTTGGTATATAGACTGAGGTACTTGTCTCTCACTCTCTTATACAGGCAACAATATAATAGGATGTGAGCCAGGTCTTCTACTTCTACCGCTCCACAAATGCAGAGATGTACATTGTGCGTATAGAATGGAATCTCCCATATCTGACCATTATATCAAGCTGTTTGAATCTCACTCACATAAATGTCTCCCGAAGATGTTTTGGCAGTTGTAATTTCAAACAGCTGTCTATTTGAAAAGTATGTTTGTATTTGCCCAGCCATTTTAAGTTACCCACCTTACTAAGGATAGCTATGTCATTTTGTGTTTCTATATCCTTAATTCTTTGGGCAGCTCTTTTTTTAAACTGTTCTCCTGTTACACAAGAGACAGAAAGGCCACAGTTTCTTACAATTTTTTTTAGTTTGATGACCCAGGAGATTTTGATTGTGATTTTATTTGTTCTAGTAGACATAACTTGCGGAGTCTATCAATCTCCATTTCATTGTCTTTGTGCCAGTAGTTTTATGCTCTAATTTTGGATAGTGCATGAATTGTATGAATTCCCAATTCAGTTCTAACTGTGGCAGCAGATGTTCTTAGATCTACACCCAAAATTCTTCTCAAGAGCTGGGACTCTGTTTGATCAAGGACTGTGTTTCCCTATGTTTCCATTTTCACTTATTCCCTTTTGGGCTGCAGGGTACACCCACTGTCTTTCTTCATGCAGCTAATTAATGAGATCCTGCACAGCATTTGTATAAATAGATCTTAGTCTACTTAGACAACATTTAAATCTACAACAAAACCATGGCAGAGCATGTGAAGCCAATTAGGGCTATGCTAAAGAAATGTTAAGGCACTTGCTTTTATGCCAATCTTTCCAAATGCAAATTTCACAAACAGAGAATAGACTACTCAGACTATCACATCTCCCATGAGGTGTAGAGATGGACCCCCCAAAAGTGAGGTCCATACTGAAATGGGCACCGCCATGTACTCGAAAGCAACTCCAAAGCTTTCTGGAGTTGACAAATTTCTACCGGCAATTCATCCTGTCATTCACTCAAATAGCTCCACCCAACCTGTTAAAAACAAAGGTGGAGGAAAACCCAAATCCAGTCAATCCATAAAGTGGCAATTCCAAGCAGCATTCAAAAGACTCAAACACTTATTCACAGCAGAGTCCATGCTAAAGCATCTGGCCCCAAATGCCCCATTTGTCATTCAGGCTGATGCCAATGACATGGTGGTTGGTGCATTACTACTCCAGAAAAAAAATCAGGGCATTTTACAGCCATGCTTTTACACCTCCAAAAAATTGTCTGACATGGAGAAGAGATAGATGGTTTGGGAAAAAGAGGCACACGCAATGTGGTAGACACTGCTGACATGGAGACATTTTTTTAGAAGCAGTAAAATCCTTTTCAAGGTGTGTACTGATGACAAAAATCTTGAAGCCTTAAAAACTTCTAGAAGACTACTTCCAAAACAGGTCTGTTGAGTCCAATACTTCTAATGCTTCAATTTCACACTATGATATTTACCAGCAGGAAAATACTTTTCAGCCAATTCCATTTTATAATTGTCCCAGTAAAACAGCTGTGAAATTGAAGTTGTTAGTTTGGTCATTTTCTCCCAACAGCCTGCCATCACTAGAGTACAGGCGAATATTCTGTAAGCCGCCTTGGGCAAATTAGGGAGCAATATAAATTAAATAAATAAATAAACATTTTTCTGATGAAATTTCTGTCTTCTTTTGTGGAGTAGTCTGGTACAACTAAATAATTTTAGAGTGGCAGGGATCAGTTTTCCTACTATTGCCTCCCAAGTTTTATGTTTCTGCATTCCTGACACCAAGAGAAAACCAACAATTAATTACTTGCCGGTCTCATTTGACAAACAAAATGCCAAGCATGTTCTATTTTACACTGAATAAGAAATAAAGCTGAACTTGCTTCTGTGATGCTGATAAGATACACATTTGTATTTTGCTACAGAGAATATCACACTTACCACTTTTATTGACAATAATACTGGAGGTATCATTTACAACTTTCACTCCAAATGTCTGTTTGGTTCTCCTGCATGTTGATGGTCACTTTATGTTTTCATGTAAGTTCATAAAACTCTTTTGAAAGAATCATTTTATTGAAAAAAAAATGTTTGTTCAAATACTCTGCACTAGTAAACTCTCTTTATATGTGACAATATTTTAGCTGTATATTCTGTTAGAAAGGAAATGTAAACAGCATGTTTGTTAACATGGTTTATTGGCACACATATTGGCAAAGCATACATAAAATATAGCTGTATCATAACACATCAACTCACTGTATTTTAATGTGATGAATTGAAAATATTATGTAAATGAAAAAAATTAGTTTATTTTATAAAGTTTCACATAAATATATTACAATCAAAAATTATTAATTTGAAGGGCTTTACAAAAATATTATTGTACAAGAAATAAAGCATGAATAGAATCAAATAAAGAATATGCAATAAAACCTATACTGGTTTTTGTTCAAATTGTTCACAAAATTGATGGATTACATGGCTTTCAAAATTCAGATCAACAGGAATTTTACAAAGTTTAAACTTTCATAGATTACAGCTACCCTCCTTCCACAAACAAATATTTGTTATTGTTTGATGAAACAAAATGGCATTTATGATTATTTCAGTACTTTTCACAAGGGGATGAACACTTTGATTTAGAATCTGTTATATTGTTTGCTTGAAAGCAATGAAGAATAGAAAAGGGAGAGAAAAAAAGAAGGCAAAAGGTCAACTTATGCCAGGGAAGAAAAAAAATATGAGATGTTGAGAAAGAGAGGGCTTTTGACAAATCCCAACTTCAGGAGAATGAAACGTGTGTAACTTTGATCTCACAATTATTCTTAGCCAGTCACATAGCTAGATATGCATTGTCACATCCTTTTCAAGAAACCTGACAGAGCCACAAAAAAAATATTGGGGTATTGTTATGATCTTATTGCAACAGCTTAAAGACTTATCACTTTAAACATCAAGGCTGTATTTTGTAATCAGCAACATTAGAATGATTGGATCTTTAATAAAGCCCACATTATCATGGCTGAATCATTGCTATCCCAGAAAGTTTTGTTTACTTCTTTGAGAAAATATTTTAACTTCAAATGTTACAGTAGCATTCTCCACCAAGTGGCCTAAGATCTTCTGGTCCTTAGTTGCTGATCCAGATGGGGAAAAGTTTCAGTCCAGAATATGTAGACTAACTATTAAAGCTTTGCTACCTTTTTAAAATAATAACAGTAAGCTGTTTTTGGAGCCTGAATAAAAAACAAATCTCTCTGCCTCTCGCCTTCTCAAACGGATAGCCAGAAAAATCAGTGGCACAAACAGAAAATAAGGGCTGTTTCCAAATTGTCTGATCTTTCTATTTATATTGCAGAACAAGAAAAGCCAGGATGTCCTTTATCATGGTAAAAAGAAAGTAATTCGATCCTGAGCACTCGCAGAAGATATGGCCTTTATAGAAGAAAAGGGGATTATCCTGGGGAAAAATCCTCCATCGAAATGTAAAAATCATCATGAGGTACTACTTACATATTTAGTTTCGTTGAGGTTTAGTGCCAATATCATCATGAGTACAAGAGTTTCTGAGATCATCATTCTTATTATTTTTCTAATTTCATAAAAGATAGCCGTACATCTAGAAATCTATCTAGATGTACATCTATCTCTGTGGAAAACCTAGACATTTTTGTTCTGGTTACCCATGGAATGCTGTGAGATGGGGATTAGTTGCTATTACCGACCGAGCAGGGGGTGGGTATGGGGCTCTACTGGGAAGCCTGGGGTGTGGGGTTCTCAGACTTGGTCTCCTGGTTGGTAGAAGTTTTACTATTCCAAGGACTGTTATTTCCTAGGGCCGGGGAATTGTTGAAGTCTTCATCATCATCCAGGCCATTGGATGCATCATATTGTGTGTTCTCCAGTCTAGTGATCAACCGCTCATCTTCATCACCAAATTCTCCACCCATCAGAGTGGGTTCCCCAACGACCATCACATCCTGGGAAGGAATCTATGATTTGTTAGCTGTTATAAACTGGAGCAAGCTAAATAAAGTATCTCAATTCCTGTGAGAGGATTACCCAGAACTCTTCCACACATTCCTCCAAATTATCACTGCCAGGCCTCAAAAGGGTACGTTCAAACTTGTTGGCATTCTGTTTGTATATGGTAACTTGAAAATCCAATTTTCAAAAATTCCAAACTGTTGACTGAAAGGATTTTAACAGTTGTGTAAAAAGGTAACATGACACTGTAGAATCAACACGTTATTAACAATTCACATTCAGATTTTTGGAGTTTTCAGGTAGCAAAAGCAAGGAGTATCACCTCAGAAATAGTTTTATTTGTCTCAAAGACAGAATTTAGGGAAATCTGTTCTAACAAGATGCTTGGAAGCTGTCTCAGTTGCCTCTATCTCAAAAGCAGAAGTGGGATCAACCAAAATTCCTGATCAAATCGGGGTGGTCAAAAAAAGTCAAGGTGCTGGAAGTGACTGCATGACTAAAGACTTGTTGATAGGCTCACAATAACCAATCTTGACTTTTATGACCATCCTCCCCATATAACCCTGCCTGGCTTCTTTACATCCTAACATATTTCTCCCTTCTTGGTACAACTCTTTAAAAAGCTGCCTTTAATGCACAGCCATAGGCAAAAAGAATGAATTCATGTCAGAGTAATGATGATTTATAGCTGACCAGCTGCTGTAAGGTTGTAATGCTGTAATACTGTAATGTTGTAATGATAATACAATGGTAGCAATGGTAGCAATGAGACAGCAGGGTTATTTGACTGCTGCCACTTTTAAGAGGCTGTAATATGAGAGAGAGACCCTGTGAGGGCATATTTCTCTCTCCATGTGTGCTTCCACGGTGTAGCTCAGGGTTCTTCAAACTTAACAGCTTGAAGACTTGTGGACTTCAACTCCCAGAATTTCTCCTCCGTCAAGTTAGCTCAGGAATTCTGGGAGTTGGAAGTCCACAAGTCTTAAACTTGCCAAGTTTGAAGACCCTTGGTATAGCTGATTACTAATTGCTGTTTGGTTCAAGGCCTGTATCAAATACTTGTATGTATATATGCTTTTGTATATATGTAAATACTATATGTAAACCACTATGTGTAAATACAAACCTGTGTGCTGTATTTGCTCCTGGGTTGTCTCATCTAGTCACACTGTGCACACTCTGACAGGTTATGGGCCCAGACCAGAGAGAAGGCCAGAGTGACTAGAGAAACCAGAGAGAAGAGAAACCCAGTGAGAGCTTGCACCACAGCCAGAGGGGCTGTGCATCGTGTTTTGTTAGTGGTTAGTGTTTGTAATGGAAACAAGCAACATGGCTTCTGTCACCATAATGGGACGTTTCATGGTGTCTTGGCTGAATGAACCAAATTACCTCTCCTGGAATGTAATGATGGAGATGTACCTGAGAAGGGAGGAGTGGTGGGTGATAGTTACTAATTCACCAGCAATCCTGGATGATGGGGACCAGAGAATAAATGAAAAGGCATTAGCCAACATAATTCTGGCTTTAGAGGACAGTTAGCTGATATACGTGAGGGTCTCCAGTCTGCGAAAGAGTGCTGGGAGGCTTTGATTGAATTGAATTCTTTATTGTTATTGTATGTATATACACAGAATACATACAACAAAATTCACGTAAAACCCAGAGACCAGACACATGCTGACACAGAACCCGTTCGCTGCAACAACCTTCTGATTGATTGTTTGGCACACCTGCCTGCCCAGGCTCTAGGCGTTTTTTCCCTGCGTTTCCCTCCTCAGGTGCTTTGCACAGCACAGCTGAGTGCCACTCATCAGCTGGAGCAGGTGAATGGTTGCCAGAGCTGGTAATTTATAAGGAGTGCACATGCACGTGCAGTGCATGTTTGGTGCATATACATGCAAAGCACACGCTTCCCAAACCAATTGTTATGCCGGTAGGATCTCACCCCTGGCTGGGTGATGACCTCTGCAATGCCTGCGTGGCCTGAGGTACACCAAACATGAGTGGTATCTCACCGCTGAAGAAGCTGAGATCAATATGGCCAAAAACCAGTACCAGGTGGGCCGAGTGTGGAAGAAATCCCCACCCCCAAGGGAAGCAGGAGCCCTTCAAACTGCAAACCACATTTGCTCCAAAACCTTCACCCTATTTCAAGTGTGGAAAGGAGGGACACCGATCTACAGAATGTCGTTCTAAAATATCCATCTGGAAACCAGAACGCCCATCGGGGGGATAACCTGTGAAAACTGGCCAGCATGGGATGGGGACTTACCTGAGAAGCAGGGAGACTGCAGAGTTTCAATCCCCTCCCCTTCTTGGGGATGAAACTCTGGCATTTCAGCAGGAGGAACCAAATCATTTGGAAGTGATCCAGAAGATGAGCCACTGGTAAGCAAACTAATTGAGCCACTTATCCTCCCCTTAAGACTGTTTATCCCCAGCCAGGACAGGGAGATAAAAATCTCTGTGTTATTGGACTCAGGGTGCACCCGCTGTTTAATCAGCCCACGTCTAGTAGGAAAATTGGGGATTAACTTAATAAAGCTGAAAACCCCCATCACTTTTTGCCAACTAGATGTGTCAGTAGCAGGGGGAGAGCAAGCTTCTTTTGCCACTGAGCCTCTACAAATAGGCATGGGGAGCCACAAAGAGATGCTTACATTATAGTAGCACCTGGCATGGAATGGCCACTAGTCCTGGGCCTTGCATGGCTGAAAAAAATGGAACCCCAGAATTAACTGGAAGGAAGGCACCATAAGATTTCAGGTGCACATGTCTTTTGCAAAGAATCCATTGAAAGTCACCGGGGGGGGGGGGGGGGCAGAGCACTGAGAAACAGCAATGCCTGGTTACATCATGCTGATCTCGGGCATACCAAAAGAATACAAAGACTTGGCTGAGGTTTTTAGTGAAAAAGCCTCTAATGAGCTTCCCTCCTACTGCTCCACTGACTGTGCAATAGAAATCCTACCTGGTGCCAAACTCCCTAAGCCCAAGATGTATAGCATGTCCCCGAGGGAGTTGGAAGAACTGAGGGCGTTCATTGAGAAAAATCTAGCAAGAGTTGAGCCAGCCCGACCAAAAAAAGCAGCCCCAGTATTGTTTAGAGAAAAAAAGATGGCTCAAAACATCTCTGCGTGGACTATAAAAATTTAAATGCGATCAGTGTGGAGAACATGTACCCTTTTCCCCTTATGAAAGACATGCTAGCACACCTTGCTAAAGGGAAAATTTTCTCAAAGTTGGACTTAAGAGAGGTTTACTACTGAATCAGAATAAGTGGAAAACTGTATTTAACACTCCCTTTGGGTGCTACCAATTCAAAGTGCTCCCATTGGGACTACAGCCCACCCTCCAGTGTTTATGCAACAAATAAATGAAGTGCTACATGGCCAGTTTTGAACTAATTTATTAGTTTATGCAACTAATAAATGAAGAGCATTTATATAAGGGGGTCCTGGTTTACCTGGATGAAATTTTAATACATACCAAAACAAAAGCAGAACATGTAAAACTGGTCTGGGCTGTCTTAAACTCCATTCAGCCAAAGTTTATGCTAAACTATCTAAATGTGAATTCCACCATGAAAAAAAAAGATTATTCGGGGTACCACATCTCACACCAGGGCATAGAGATGGACCCTCAAAGAGTACAGGATGTGATTGATTGGGCACCACCTCGTATGCATAAGCAGTTACAAAGCTTTCTGGGATTTGCCAATTTTTACCACCAGTTTATTCCCGCTTTCACCCAGATTGCTCTCCCAATTACCAACCTCCTGAAGATGAAAGGAGGGGGAAAACTGAAAACCGAAATAGCCTTTGAACTGGACAATGGAATGCTAAGTGGCATTTGGAAAACTTAAATGGCTGTTCTCAGCAGAACCAATCCTAAAGCACCTAGATACAGAGAACCATTTGTCAAACAAGTGGATGCTAGTGATGTGGCAGTAGGGGCGGTCCTGCTTCAAAAGAATGAGCAAGACCAACTACAACCATGAGCTTACACCTCCAAAAAGTTCAATGAGACTGATCAAAGATGGGACATTATGCAGTCTGTTGGGCGCTTTTAACTTGGAGGCATTTCCTAGAGGGAAGCAAAATCCCTTTTGAGATCTAGACTGATCATAACAATCTAGAAGCCCTCAAAGACCTCAAGGAAACTCTCCCCAAAGCAAGTATGATGGGCTCAATACTAAATGATTTGATTTTACTCTTAAATAACTCCCTGGATGAAAAATTTTCTGGTGGTTGCACTATCTAGAAAGCTGCAATACAATAGTGCAAAGCCAGACATAATCAAGCCTATATTAAAAACAATCAACTGGCCACTAAAGTAATCACCAGATCCTAGGCAAAACAGGAAATGTTGACTGACAATGCCACCACTCAAGCTTTTAAATAAGCACTAGTCACCAATGATAGTTTTTGAGCCACAAATCCAACTGTTTAATGAAAAATGACTTAGCTTGGATGGGAGGGAAGTTGTACATTCCAGCTAGCCAGAGACTGGACTTAATGGCAAGGTACCATGACACATTAGCTGGACACTTTGGATTTGCGAAGACTTTACACCGAATTAAAAGACAATTTTGGTGGCCATCACTAAAAAAGGACATAGAGGGTTATGTAGCTAGCTGCCCCATTTGTGCAGCAGTAAAAAGACATCAGGGGATAACCCCAAAACTTTTACAGAAGATAGCCGAACCGTCAGCACCCTGGAGAGAAATTTCTATGGACTTTATTGTAGAACTGCCAGAAACTACAGGAAATATGGTTATTTGGGTTGTGACAGACCCGTTTTCAAAACAGGCTCATTTTATACCTTGCCAAAAGATCCCCACTGCTAAAAGCCTAGCCAAATTATTTATCACCTTCATGGAGCTTTGCCCTTTGTGGGCAAAGGATCATTTCTGATAGAGGGGTCCAATTCACACAAACATTTTGGAGGGCATTCCTAAGCTTACTTGGCACCACCCAAGGCTTAAGCTCCTCCCATCACCCTTGCACTAGCAGCCAATCAGAGAGAACTAACTCCGTGCTAGAACAATATCTAAGATGTTTTATTAATTATCAACAAGATAACTGGACTGAACTTTTGCCTTTGCTGAGGTTGCATTCTGTACACTAGAGTACTGGTTTTATCCTTTTTAGAGTAGCAACAGGCCAGGATTTCAGCCCCATGTCTGAATTACCCACAGAAAAACCCACCATCCCCTCACTTAAGGAATGGATGGATATTTTACAAAATACACGGCCAATGGTTAGATTAGCACTCAAGGAAACTAGAGAGGCTTTTAAAACTCAGGCTGACAAGAAAAGGATGGAATCCAAACCTTTCCATATTGGAAATAGAGTATACTTATCTACTAAATTCTTGCAATCATTACAGCCATCAAAGAAATTAGGGCCAAAGTTCATTGGACCTTTCCTTATCACTAGGATCATCAATCCAGTCATAGTAGAACTACTCCTTCAAAAAAAAAAAACTCACTTTCTTAAATAAGAAAGAGAGGCAATCCTTACAATTGGGCTGAGAGAGTGTGATGGAGATGAAAACTGGCCCTGTATCCCACTTCTTCATATTTGTATTCTCTTATTGCTTCTCAGAAACCTACAAGCAAGTCTTCTTCTATTGGCTTTCCAAAAACATTTTAATCTGGTTTTGAAAAGTCAGGTGTTGTCACCACAATTTAAATGAAAAATAATAAAAAGCAGAAGTCTTGAAAGATCATCAACCTTATGAGAGCTTGGCACTCAAGTACAAGATTTTGAGAGATTTTGCACTACGATTCTAATTGCTCCTAACATTTTAGCAATCTCACAACAGTGCAGGGAATTTTGGAGGGTGGTGTTTCTTGGGAAATCCAATTAAAATCCCAAAGTTTATTTCTAGTATACCAAAATTCATTTCAACAATAAACAATACATTAGTAATTTGCTGATTTAGTTCAATGCACTTCCAGGGGACTTTAAGAGACACCCCCGCCCCAGTGTCAAAGTCACATCACCAGAATAGTTGGGGCCAAATGTTTTGACCTGGGGTTGTAAGAATGGGGGATGGAGCAGGAAGTGGCTGCTGGAAAACTGATCCATCCTTATCATTCCATCCTTCAAAAACAAATCCCCTCACCACAAATTTAATTGCTTGAAAGGGACAGCGTTGCCTGTAATTCTCATTACTGGGAGAGGTTGCATGTTGCTTCTGGGTGGGGGAGGCTCGGTCACCTTACCCAGTTCCCCTCCACTGTTTCTCTCTCTCTCTCTCTCTCTCACACACACACACACACACATACACACACACACACACACACACACACGCACACACAGGTTTGATCGTTGTACAGCCACCTGCCCTGTTGCTGATCTCTCTCTCGATCTCTCCCTCCCCTTTCCTTTTTTCCTTCATTCCACTGCTCACAGCAGGAGGCTGCATGGTGCGTTGTGTCACTGCATGCATGAGCGGTGTGCCTGGTGCAATGAGCCATGCAGCATCCTGCTGCAAGTGGCTGCCAGCAGCTGCAGAATTCATGCAGTGGTGTGACAGGTGTTGGGGCATGGGAGGCCTGGCTGCAGCGGTGCTAAGGTAAGTCGATGCAGGGTGCATGGAGCAGCTCCACCCCCCCACACCCTGCCCTAGCTTGATTTTTAAGCCTATACCTTGCCACACCTTCTACAATTAGACAGTGTGCGAGGCTTAATTCGGGCTTATTTTCAGGGTAGGGCTTATATTAGGCACAGGCTTGTTTTGGGGGTAGGTTCCCCTGTATTTTGGGGAAAATAAGGTACTTGTCCCAGAGTAGAATCCTAAAGGCACCCTCCAATTTAGCCCTGTGCTATTTTCACTAGCTAGTTCTGTGTAATAATCACCAACCTGATTGCTTGAGATCACCTGCAGGAGAGCAGAGACATTGAAGGACAACACAATGATGTCATCAAATAAATTATGTCATATGCATTGTTGGCATGGTAGCATTAGGATGTCATTGCACTGGTAGCCAAGAGTGTTTGCCTACCCTGCCCATTGTTTTTTATGAATTGGATCCAATTTCCACAGGTGTGCAGCAAGGCATGGGAGCATTGCTGAGCTCTATGGAGGGCAGGTGAAAGCCTCCCTTGAGACCAGCCCTTCCCCACTGGCCAATGCCAATAAGGCAAGTTTTGAAACCCTGCTTGGTGCTTCAATAAATTGCCTGCAGTCATTTGGGGACCCCATGTGGTGAGGGGTTACTTAATGATTTGCATTTTTTGCTCTTTTAGGGATTCTGGCCTACAGGTGGTCTTGGGTGAGGCCTAAAAGGAAAAGGAACTTACAGGTACCTGACTGGCAAGGCTCAGGTTTGCTGCTGTGGCTTTCTTCTTGCTGTTGGTGCTGTTGATATTATTCCCAGCACTGCTGTTGGAGGTGCTGCCAGTAGAATTTTTCCTTTTTCTCCTTTTGGTGGTGGGCTGTCTTGCAGGCTCTGCTGTGGGAGAGAAAAGCCTGAGATGCAACACAAAAGCATATGCAGAGAATTGAAGGAGCCTGACTGCCATGCATGAGTCCGCACCCTCTTGATTTTGTTAAAAGGGGACAGGCACAACATTGAAAAAAGGGCTAACTATTGGGAAAGTTAACCTGAGTCAAAAAGCACATATAAATTAAGAAGTAGGAAAAAGAAGGAACAGTTATTTATAGTTTGGCATCCATGATACAAAAACAATGCTCTGCTATGTGCTATTCTGTAATTCAGTAAAGATTGTGTTGTATTATAGTAGTGTTTCCCAACTTTAGCAACTTTCACACATGTGGACTTCAATTCAGAATTCCCTAGTCAACCATGCTGGCTGGGGAATTCTGGGAGTTGAAATCCACTTAACCTTGCCAAGGTTGGGAAATACTGTATCATAGTAATAGTATTTTACAGTCCTTGCACAAAGTTGCTTGCCACAGTCAACTGAGCAAAAAGAGGAGACAAATTGCTTGGATTCATAATGGGCACTGTCAAGAAACTAGATTACCTTAGCTCAGAGTCAGAAGTCAAATAAGTCATGAAGTGGGAAGGTCAGAAAAATGCACTGAATTAGAAATATTTTCTACCAGAAAGTTCTCATAATGGGTGTACATAGGGTTGGAAAGGACCTTGGAAATATTCCAGTCCAACCTCCTACCCAAGGCAAAAGTCCTACCATCTTGGACTAATGGTTGCCCAATCTTTTCTTGAAAACTGCCAGCAATGGAGCACGTACATAGTTGGAAGCCTATCTATTAGTTGCATGTAAATAAGCGCATGGCTTGAGCTATAATGTAACGACATTCCTTAAATTGTGAAGGCCTATAGTTATTAGATACTAAAATACAACAAGATGATAATCTGAAAAGATTTGAATCATTAATTGTATGAAATGGCTATAGTGGATTATTCATCAGGCTTTGGCAAATCTTTAATGCTGCTGCAGCTACATTTAGTTATTTGTTATTAAATCTTGCTAGACCATTCATAAAGGAGAACATCAATCTACAATAGCAAATGAAAGACAAAACATGAAAATGGAATTAAAATAGCTAATTGTGCTTGCTACATGGCTGACTGAAGAGATAGCCAAATGATGAAAACAGTGTTGTGACAGCACACATGAAAGGGATGGAGCTTGCCTTTTGAGGGAGTGGACATTGCTTTCATCATTTGGATGAAAGGCATCTATGAATAGGACACTTCAAAACGTTTGCGTGTAAACATGGAAAAGATGTACCGTATATACTCGCATATAAGCCGACTTTAGAACGCTTTTTTTTTTTTTCAAATTTGGGGGTCAGCTTATATGCGCATAAATCTGATTTCTGACACAAATGACATGACGATATGACACCACTTCTCAGATCACGCAATATCGATATTACCATACAGCAATATATACATACAGCACATTTCTTTTTACTCTGGGTGCCTCCATTTTGCTTTTTCTCCCACCGGATATAACACGCTCTGATTGGTTAGTCATTCACGTGACCACTTTAGTGTTTGCGATCGTCACATGCAACTTTGTGTCCAGTTTCTCTGCATTTAGTAAAGTTCCGTAGTAAGATTCATTAAAATATACCCATGTCTGATGTTAAAAGAAAAAGAATGTCTTATGCTGCTTCTTTTAAACTAAAAGTAGTGAAGGCTGCAACACACCATGGTATTTGGGGGTTGGCTTATATGTGAGTTTTTGCAAAATTCCTCATTTGGGGGCAGTTTTTTAAGGGTCGGCTTGTATGCGAGATCGGCTTATATGCGAGTATATATAGTACATATTTAAATATATCTAAAGAAAGCCATGGCACCCTTCTGGAACCCATGACAACATGAGAAACGTCATGAAAGAGGGATCTGCTTGCAGGAGCAAAGGACAGAACAGCTGCCCTTCTGTTTCCTCCTCTCTTCAGGACATACCAAACATCAGGCAACATAAAGATCAACTACATCTGGTGCCACATGGTAAATGAAAGGTTAAAAGGCCCACCTGGAATACTTCTCACCCTTCCTCATGGTAAGACCAATGTTGCCTAAGTTTGACTTCAGGCATAATCTAAAAGCTTCAGACTCAACCATTTTTATCCCAGATGTTCTTCACTCTGCATATTGCAAAACATCTTGGGAATGTCACCTACATACTTTAGGAATTGTGCATTTGGGGCAACCTCCACAATGGCTGGCATGCTAATTTCCAGGCAAGTTGGGTTTCCATACCTCTTTTTAGGGTGTAAGATTATATCTGTACATGATCCAGAAGTCCTTCATGCAACTAAGATTGAAAAGTAGTTCCAGGTGCTAGGCAGAACATATTCTTTGCATTATATCATGCACATCATTTGTACAATGACAATCATCATGTGTCAGATCTCTCTTTTCTTATCTCCGTCTCATAGAAATGGTCACATCTAGGAATCCAATAATTCTATTGAAACACTGATTTAGAGAGAATATCTGCAGAATAGTCACAGGACTTTCAGTGGTATTCCATGTTCTTAAATTCTTATTCTTTCACTCACTTAGAATCAGAGACCAGAGAGAATTCCTACCTGGAGGTGCCACCATCCGCTGCCATTTTTGAAACAAGCATGTTTTCAAGCAGTCCCGAGGACTTAAATTATATGTTTTATGTCTTGACATTAGTTCTTGCATTGGCTCCAATATTACACACAACTGCAAAGAAGGAACAGAAAAAAAAACATTTCTGGACATTTTAAGATTCAACCATTTCTTTCGTTGCTTTCCAACTTCCTATTTTCCTGCTAAGCACAGAATTATGAATATAAATTGTAATTAATTAGGAAATTTCCTAGTTTTAGGTTTTAAACATGAAAAGGCTCATTATTTTGTTGGAAATAAATACGAAGTGAGTAGTATAACCTTTTTGGATTTTAATCAGATCAATAAATTCCCACTTCTAATGCCTGGGGCAGGTTTACAAAGCTCTCCCTGATGTATGGTTGCCTTCACAATCCCTGTTTCCTACCTAATAAAATGTTCCTTACCTCCATTTCCCCATTCTCCCCCCCACCCTGTAGCTAATGCAGGAGCATCAAAATTCTGCTCTTGTGTTGTGAAGGTCCTGGCATAGAACAGATATGTTAAACTCAAGGGCCACAGGCCAGATCTAGCCCACAATGGGTTTAGGTCTGGCTCACAGGGCTGCCCTGGAGACAGCAAGAGGCTGGCCCCGTTGCCTTGGACCCGACCTGGCACTCCCCCTGGGTGTGCACACAGGAGATGAATGTGGAGGGGCTTGTGGTGCCCAGCAATAGCTACAGCTCATTGCCCCCTTGGCTGCTCATTGGTCAGCAGCAATGGCCAGCTGGATGTGAGCCCAAAATGTCCAATGAATTGTGCTTGGTCCCATCCTGTTCCACACTCATGCACCTTGGGGCCCACAGCCAGGCTACCCTGCCCCACCACCTGCCTTGCCTTGCTCTGTGACAGTGACCCTGGCAACAGCAGCCCCATCCAGCAGAAACCCCACTGCCCATTCGCTCTCTTCCAGCCTTTGAAACCCATGAGCCTGGAGGGTAAGGGGCCAGAGCTGGGCCGAACATCAGGGTCCCAGTGTCCTGGCAGCTTAAGGGCTGGGTGAGCACAGCAGTTTCTATGGGAAGAGAGGAGGGGAAAGGAAGGAAGGAGGAGGAAGAAGAGGATAAAAAGGCACCAGCCAGGTGCTAGGAGCTGCTCACTGCCTACACCATGGAGGCAGGATTGGTTGAGGGAGTGGGAGGAGCAGAGGCAAGCGTTGGGCTTTCAGTTTGGCATGGAGCATTGCAGAAGCCACTATTGTCACCTGCCCACCAGCTTCCAGGTGGTGCTTTCTATGTGGACTACGGTGCTACCACATTGAGCAGGAGTGGGACGGGCTCTGCTCTCCATCTCCTAAACTCCAGCCCCTGCTTTGCTTCTTTGTTGACTGGGGTTTACAAGGAAGTCTATCTGACTAGGTGCCTTTGGGGCCTTGGTCCTTCCAACTAACTCCTGGTTTGCAGAGTTGAGGTTACTGCATTTCCCATATTGCAGAGGAGGCCACAAGAGTGGCAGGAGCTCAATCAAAAGGTGAGATTCAGTTTTTGTTCTCATGTGAGATGTGATGCCCTGAATAAAAAAGAAGCCTTTTCATTAAGGCATTTTCATTCAACTCTTACTTGTCAGTCCTCCAAAGGATTGTATCAAATTGAGTCTATTTAGTATATTTAACATAATATAGTAAATAGCACAAGCCAGTTACCTTAAGCAGCAGTTGTGTGAGATAGTTTATTTTGAGAGTAGTTCTGGGCTAAACCCTGTCTAGAGCCCATCTACGGTTGTGTTACAACTTTTAAACTGTGTTTGCTTGAAATGTCTGATCCCTCACATTTTCCCAAGTCATTTTATCACCTCCAGACATCAATGGAGTACAGTTCATGTATTGAGTTAGTCCTAGGCTTTATATGGAAAACTGAAAAGTTTGAAGATTTTTTTTGACCCCTTTTGGTAAAAAATGATTTTTTTAAAAGTACTTATGACCATTTTTCTTACTAATGACATTTGCAGCCTCCCCTTGATCATGTGATCAAAATTCAGATGTTTGGCAATTGGTTCATATTTATGATCATTGTTTTGTTCCCAAGGTCATGTTTTTATTTTATTTATTTTATTTGGTTTGTCAATTGCTTACAAGATAATAAGTATAAGTAAAAACATAAGTTATGAATACATGGATACATAAAAGAAAAATAAAAGAAATAACAGGACAGGGATGGTAGGGATGTTGGTGCACTTATGCACGCCCCCTAAAGACCTCTTAGGAAAGGGGTGAGGTCAATAGTAGAAAGTCTAAGGTTAAATATTTTGGGGTTTGGGGAAGAAACTGAGTTAGGTAGAGTATTCCAGACATTGACCACTCTGTTGCTGAAGTCGTATTTCCTGCATTCAAGTTTGGTGAGATTAACCTTGAGTTTGTATCTATTATTTTCTCTTGTATTGTTATGGTTGAAGCTGAAGTATTCATTGACAGGGAGGACTTTGCAATATATGATTTTATATAACTTACTTAGATCGGACCGAAGGCGGCATAGTTCTAGCTTTTCTAGGTCCAGAATTTCAAGTCTGGTGGCATAAGGTATTCTGCAACGAGTAGAGGAGTGGAGAACTTTTCTCGTGAAATATTTCTGGAGTTTCTCAACTGCATTAATATCAGATACGTAATGCGGGTTCCAGATTGATGAGCTGTATTCAAGTATTGGTCTAGCAAATGTTTTGTATGCTGTTGTTAGTAGTGTGATATTACCAGAGAAAAAGCTATGTAGGATTAGGTTAACAACTCTTAATGCCTTCTTGGCTATGTAGTTATAGTGGGCTCTAGCACTTAGATCATGAGAGATGAGAACTCCAAGGTCCTTAACAAAGTTTGGATCATCAAAAAGGTCTTGATTATTCAGCTTGTATTTTATTTTCTGATTTTTTTTGCCTTTATTTATTTGCATTTACCGTATATACTTGCATATAAGCCGACTTTAGAACGCTTTTTTTTTTTTCAAATTTGGGGGTCAGCTTATACGCGCATAAATCTGATTTCTGACACAAATGACATGACGGTATGACACCACTTCTCAGTTCACGCAATATCGATATTACCATACACATTATTATAACCACCGTTATATGGTGGTGAGGAGGGCCCAGAATCCCCTGGTTCAGCCAGTGGTTATTTCAGTCCAGTGGGTTCAATGACCGTTTGGAAGGAAAATCCCCACCTTCTCCCTCTCAGTGGCTGTGCCTCGATTTGCGCTGGAGAAGTGACTTAGCGAGGCGGCTTCCTGCGATGAGAGTCTTGGCTCTCACACTCCCTGTCAGCTGGCCCTTAGCAGCCCTCGCCTCAAGTAAAACGTGCGCGAATTCGGGCGCCATTTTTCTCCTGGATGGACGATGAGCCGCAACTTTTGCCCTGCCACCTTTTCCCTCTGGGCTTCACTTCTGCTGTTCAGGGAAGTCGCGCCCAAAACCCTGTCCTCCCAGAATCTTTCTGACGGTGAGCCTTGGTCTTGGCCCATCTTCGCAGGGCATTAAGCTCGGCGGTTGATCGCCACCATGTTGCTCAGAACAGGATAGCCTGACAGATCAAAGTTAATTGGGGGAGGGGTGTTTCTGTGCTGGGATCTACTCGAAAATAGTTATAATTTACCTGTTCCCAGCTCTTGGGGAAATGTCGGTAATTACGCCATCGTAATTACGCCATCTCCAGATTTTTTTTCATGGGTCTCCAGATTTTCCTTTATCAGGGGTTGAACACCATGGTATTTGGGGGTCGGCTTATATGCAAGTTTTTGCAAAATTCCTCATTTTGAGGCAGTTTTTTAAGGGTCGGCTTATATGCAAGATCGGCTTATATGTGAGTATATATGGTATTTGTTGAGATTTGAAGTTGCCATTTGTTTGACCATTCTAATACATAGTCAAGGTCTTTTTGAAGGGTAGCAGTATTGTCTGTGGTGTTGAATAGCTTTACATAATCAGCGAAGATAACGCAGTTGCTCTTAATATGATCACAGAGGTCATTTATGTAGAGTATGAAGAGAGTTGGTCCTAGAACACTGCCTTGGGGGACACCACTTTTGACAGGTACAGAATTTGATAGGAGGCTCCCAATTTTGACCATTTGTTGTCTGTTTGATAGTAATGCTTCTATCCAGTTATGCAGGTGTCCAGAGATACCATAAGATTTTAGTTTTAGGAGTAGTTTGTCGTGTACCACTGAATCAAAGGCTTTACAGAAGTCTATGTAGATTGCGTCTATTGCTTTGCCCTGGTCGAGTTTTGTAGTCCATATATTTTTGCAGTGTAAGAGTTGATCCCCTTTTAATAAGCAAAATCAATGGGGAAGCCACATTCACTTAACAATTGTGTTACCAACTTATCAACTGCAGTGATTCACTTAACAACTTTGGGAAGAAAGGTCATAAATTCACTTAACAACAGAAATTTCAGGGTCAGTTGTGATCATAAGTCGAGGACTACCTGCACACTCACCTGGCCATTTGAAAGCAACCATAATGCTGATGCAGCCCTCAATGAAATTGAGTTTGACACAACTTGGCATAGAAGAACAAGAATACAACAAACTGTGCTCTGGATAGGGTGCCTGTGCTATCTTCACTTACTTTAAAGATCCAAGGAAAGAATGGCAAAGTACCAGAGTACCCAGATTTTAATTTTAAGAAGACAGTGACTCTCTAAGATCTTTAGGGGCTTCTCCAAGAAGGGTGATATGATCTTTCAATATCTAATGGGCTATCATAGAGAACAGGGTAACAATCTATTTTCCAAAGCACCTGAGGCAGGACAAGAAGTAATCAATGAAAGCTAATCAAGGACAAAATCAACCTAGAACTTAACAGAAATTGCCTGTCAGTGAGAACAATTAATCTGTGGAATGACTTTCCTCTAGAAGTTGGAGGTTTTTAAGAAGAGAATGGATAATGTCTGGAATGATACAGGTAGTCCTCAACCTATGGCCATTGTTAAATGAGACATTTGTTAAGTGAATTTTGCCCCATTTTATGACCTTTCTTGCCTCTGTGATTAAATGAATCACTGCAGTTCATAAGTTAAGTAACCTGGTTGTTAAGTGAATCTGTCTTCCCCATTGACTTTGCTTGTCAGAAGGTTGCAAAAAGTGATCATATGACCTTGGGACACAGCAACGGTCATAAATAGGAACCAGTTGTGAAGCATCTGAATTTTGATCACATGATCATGGGGATGCTGCAAGGATCGTAACTGTGAAAAATGGTCATAAGTCATTTTTTTCAGTGCTGTTGTAACTTTGAGCGATGACTAAATGAACTGTTGTAGGTTGAGGACTACCTATATAGGGATGAGCTAGAAGAGCTTCAAGGTCCCTTCGAACTCTGTTATTCTGTTAACTTTCCTTCCTCTGCAATTCAACTAGCAACAAATTGGCCCGATCATTCAGATGATCATCCAGGAAGAAAAATGTTCAGCCCACAAAATCTCTTGGAGGAGTTGTCTCCTTTTCTTCCCTCTGTTCCTAACCATAGGATTGGGCCTTGCCAGTAACAAGACCAAGCAACAAGAGTCTTCCTCTCCTTTAGCAGTGTTTGTCACCCAGGGCCATCACCCAGGAAAATGCTGGGGGAGCCAGAGGGCTTTGGATGCTGGATGTACAGACCCCTCCTTCCTTTACTACAGCTTTCTTCTTGGAACAATTTGCTCTTTTTGCTGAGTAAGTCTGGCTTATTTTTTTGAGATGGAGCAAGAATTGGGAGAAGAGAATCAAACCTAAACTAATTTCAGCATGTATACATTAAAGTTTGCTCTACTATGAGAAATTTATTTTAATTAATATGGGTAGAAAATGCAAACAAAATGAATGAAACCCTGAGATGAAAAGGATTTAGGCTAGGGGTCTGCAACTTTAAACACTCGAAGAGCCATTTGGACCCATTTCCCACAGAAAAGAAAACACCAGGAACCAATAATTTAACAACTGATGTGACTGGGTGGGCGTGGCCAACTCAATGTCAATCATTCCACCCAGTCACACGGCCCCTCAGCCACACTTACCCAACCAGTCATTAGGGCAGAGAACCAGTTGTTAAATTATTTGCCCGATTGGTGGTTGTTGTTTTTTTAACAAATTTTATTCAGTTTTTCACATTAAAAACAAAAATCTCTTTTTAGTGGACAACGTATTTCTGGGTTATCACCTTTACATACAAATATGACAGCAATTATACATTCATATATGCATACATAATTCTATTATTACCTTTTCCATTCCAAATTTTCAGTAAGAAGAGAAACAAACACATTAATTCTAGCCTCTTTCATTAATCTCAATCAAAACATCTTTTTGTTTCATTTCAATTATTTCAAATATAATCCTTTAATATTTATTTTAAAAATAAAGATAAACAATATGTGTTTGCCAATAATAATAATAATGTTATCAATGTTTCTCCTTGCTTTTAATAGTCTATATTAACTTATTAATTTAGTTGGTTCTTTAGTCTGTCATATTCCCTTTCCATTACACATTCTTTTTATAAATTCTATATTAATACAAATTTTAACACTAAAGAAAAAAAAAAACAAGTATAGGTTTCCCCCCCTTTACTGCTTTGAGTGTGACACCTCAATGATTAAAATATACCTTTATTCCCTCATCTTGATTCCCCATAAACCATTATTTTTAAGAAGTTACAATAATAATCATTACATCTTTTCATTCCACAGCATATTTTCTCCTCTTAATTTTTAATAAGAGTTATCAGTATCTATATTACCTTATTTTCTAAGTATTTTTTTAATTGCAGAAATATTCTTATTTCCCCTTGTCACCCTGCAGAATCCCCTTTTTAATTCATCAACCATTATCTCTGAAAAAACAATTTCTTTTCAACATTTTACTATTTCCGTATTTCTTTATTTCATGCACCTGTTCCTTACTGCTTCTCCTCCCCCTCTTTTCCCCATATATTTTCTCATTCCAGTTTATATCCCTCTCTTTCTTAATATCTTCCTTTCCCCTTTTCTGCTGGATCTTTCTACCTCTCCTGATTTCACAGGTATTCCCCTTTTGATTACATTCTTAAATCTCAACTTTTTAGCCTTCCTTCTTTCCCCTCGTCTTTGTAGTGTTCTTTGTGTTAACTGTCTATTTAAGATGTCTTCTCCTTGAGTCAACTCCTCCTCCTCTGAAGCTCTTTCTTCTTGTTCTTCAATCGCCATTTCCATTTTTTCCAACACAGAGCAAAGTGATTTGCCTCTTTCCTGTAGTAATTCTCTCATATTTTTAAGTTCCATTTTTAATTCCTGAAGAGATATCATCACTACACACTCTTGTATTTTATGACTGTTAAAGTCCACACACAAAAAAAAACACTTTTACTTTCCTTCTTTCTTCTTTCAATTTTCTAAAGTTCTCAATTATTCCAGCCCAGGGTCTATACCAAAAAGATCAATCAATCCCAGAGTCAGCCTTTCCTTGCTTTTTTCTTTATTCTGGTTCAGCTTTCACTTTCTAAGATTCTTACTCTGTTTCAATATTTCTTTAATGTTATATCCACACAAGTTCATTCAGAAACAGGATGCTTTCCCTTTTGTTTTAGCTCAAGTTTTTGTCAAAAGGTGGCACTCTCCATTATACAAATTCTTCAGCTTTATCCCTTATTTTTTTATGTAAGGTTTTTCGAACCTCAATATTCCAGCACAGTCCAGTCTCCTTTATTAAACTTTATTTATTATTATTAATAAATAAATTATTATAATAAATGTATAAATGTATAAATAGATAAATAAAAAACGTAAACTTTATTATTATTATTATTTGACAATCTTAAGTCCAGCTTTATTTTATGCCTGTTTATTGCCAAAATATTTTAGTCCAATTTAGTTAAATCTTTAGTTCTGGCTTCTTCCTTTCCCAGTTAGAAGCCCGCTTAGCTGTCAAAAATATTTTCTTATTTTTTTCCCTGTCCCTTTGTAATTTTGCCGCTCACTTTTCTTTTCTTAAAAATTCCATGTTACCTTAATCCCGGGGTACTTTTGTTTAGTTGTATTGCCCAGTTGTCCTGGTTCAGATGTTATCCACCTCTTTCTTCCCTCCTGCACAAATCTTAATCCAGCTGAGTCCTCCTCTTTGGGGTGGCCATTTTAAACCCCTGCTGCAGTCATCTTTGGGGGGAAAAAGACCAAGCTTGGAGGGGGGGGAGATGCGGCTCCCCTCAACCTGGCTTGTGGCTTCCTCTTACTCCACCGCCCCTCCAAGGCAGCTTCAGCCCCTAATCGTAATGATTGGGGCTCTCCAATGAAAGAGCATGGGCCATAGCCACAGACAGTCGCGATCTACAGTCCGTTAGCAAGGAGGCTACGCCTCCTTCTGGGGTTCAAATCTTTTTTATTACCAGTTCTGTGGGCATGGCTTGGTGGGTATGGCAGGGGAAGGATACTGTAAAATATCCAGTCAGAGGTGGTATTTGTCAGTTCTCTGAACTACTCAAAATTTCTGCTACCAGTTCTCCAGAATTGGTCAGAACCTGCTGAATACCACTTCTGATTTGCCCCATCCAGCCCCTTCTCCTCGCAGCCACCTCTTGCCACACCTGGCCTCTGGTATGTTCATATTTCTCTCTGTGTGTCTCTCTCTGTCTGTCTCTGTCTCTGTCTCTCTCTGTCTCTCTCTGTCTCTGTCTCTCTCTCTCTCTCTTGTCTTTCTCTCTCTGATTCTGATTTTCCAACACCTGACTTTCTGTTCAACAGACTGTAGCAGGAAATGGTGGGTGGCTACTTCTGGCCTTTGTTGGTGCCAGGAAGACGTGTGACCTGCTCTCTGTTCCCGATATCACTGCTGTTGCCAGGGGCGAGTGGGGCAGAGTCACATTGTAGCTTTGTGTCATAATGGGTTCTAGGAGGAGGAGGGAACCCCATTCGTTGTGAAGTTCATTGTAAATTTCACTGTGCTGCGCAAAGGCTGGCTGAGGAGCAAGTGCAAGCTGTGGCAGTGGCTTCCCCAAAGACAACCCTCCTCCTCCTCTGACCCCGTTTGGCTGTGGCAGGGATGGGAGGGCACACATGAGCAGGGAGACCTCAAGTGAGTGGCTGGGCTTGGCCAAAGCACAGAGAAAGTGTGTGGAGCAGGCGGGTTGACCAGCTGATGGCTGAATGTCTTCAGCAAGGATGCTCTGGCTTTCTCTGAGCCTGACCCCCAGGGTGGGAGTGACAGCCCCCTTTTCCTGCTGCCTGGAGCTTTACTTCTCCAGCAGAGTGCTGCCACCACCTGTATTGATTGAAAAGTATCCTCCAGGTGGCAAAAGTCCCCCATGCGAGATTTAAAGCCACAGCTGGGAACTGTGGGCCCATCCCCCTTTCTGTCGCCCATGAAACCCAGCAAGAGATGAGGTGCTGGAGAATCAGCCCTGGCCACTTCTCTCCATAGCAGAGGGATGAAAGGAGGGAGCTTCAGCAGAGGGATAAAAGAGCCGCATGAGGCTATAGAGCTGTGGGTTGCCGACCGCTGATTTAGGCAATCAAGATTGACATATAATTTTTGTTTATTTTTCACAACATAAAAATTCTGCTTTTCATTATATAGAAATTCAGATTTTCCAAAATAAATCATGTCCAATTTTGTTTCATCTCTGTCACTTCCAATTTGCTTTCTTGTATGTATCTTTCTCTTCTTTTTCTCCAACCCTGTTTCCCTGATTAAACCATTCCTTTAGCCTTCCTGTTTCTATTATTTTTAATCCATTTCAGTCTAATGGAAACAAATTTACCAATAATACTTTTCTTTGGATTGAAATAAGCCCACAATCTTCTTTGGATTGAAATAAACCCACAATCTTCACCATCCTTTGGTTTACAATATTTTGACTCAGGCTGTTTTTCTTGAAATCCCTTAGCTTCAGAGCAATAAATAACTCTTTCATACATGCAATCTGGGACTGCAGTTTTGTCGAGACACTAGCTATGAAGGTGGAAAAAAAGATAACATTTCTTCAAGATGAACTTGACTACAAGTAACTACCTGGACAAATCCGTGTTGTTTCCTTGGTAACAAGAGAATAGTAGATTCCTTCTATCAACATCTTTTTTCCAACTTTTCAGTTTAAGCTAACACTTTGATCATTCCTGGTTGCCAAGGTATAGTTTATTTATTTATTTAATTTGCTTACAGGATAATAGGTATAAGTATAAACATGAGTAAGAATACAGGAAATAGGTACAAATAAATGGGGATAATAGGACAGGGATGGTAGACACGATTGTACACTTATGCACGCCCCTTACAGATGTCTTTGGAATGGAGTGAGGTCAATAGTGGATAGTTTAAGGGTAAAGGGGTGAGGGTTAGAGGATGTAACAACAGAGTCAGGTAGTACATTCCAGCCATTGACCACTCTATTGCTGAAGTCGTACTTTCTGCAATCAAGTTTGGAGCAGTTAACATTGAGTTTGCATCTGTTGTGTGATCATGTATTGTTGTGGTTGAAGCTGAAGTAGTCATTCACTGGTAGGACATTGTAGCAGATAATTTTGTGTACTACACTTAAGTCCAGCTGTAGGTGGCGTAGTTCAATGTTGTCCAAGTCCAAAATTTCAAGCCTGGTGATATTGGGTATTCTGTTGCAAGCAGAGAAGAGTAGTACTCTTCTCATGAAATACTTCTGGACTCGCTCAATTGTATTAATGTCCAATATACAGTGCAGATTCCAGACAAATGAGCTGTTTCTGAGTATTGGTCTAGCAAAGGTTTTGTATGCCCTAGTTAGCAATTCTATATTTCAGGAGGAGAAGCTTCATAAGATTAGATTTACAATTCTTAATTTTACATTTAGAATTCTAAATTTTCTTAATACAATTCTTTTTTGAAAGTGCTGTTTAGAGTGAGCTTTAGTGCTTAGATTGTTAGATATGAGTACTTCAAGGTCCTTGACCGAGTGAGGGTCACCAATAAGGTCATATCCACCTAGCTTGTATTTGGTGTACTGATTTTGTTTTTTACCAATGTGTTGGACCATTTGTTGGTTGAGATTTGGAGTTGCCAATTGTTTGACCATTCAGACACACAATCAAGGTTGCTTTGAAGGACAGTAACATTGTTGGTGGTGTTGAACAGTTTTATGTCATCTGTGAAGAGGACACAGTTGCTTATTTTGCAAAGGTCATTTATATAGAATATAAAGACTGGGGGTCCTAGAACGCTGCCCTGGGGAACACTGCTGTTAACTGGAGAAGGGTTTTATATAGCACTCCCTATTTTTACTATTTGTTGCCTGTTTGACAGTAGTGCAGTAATCCACTTATAAAGGTATCCAGAAATGCCATAAGAGTTTAGTTTTAACAGTAGTTTATCATGTACCACTAAATCAAAGACTTTACAGAAGTCTATATAAATTGTGTCTATTGCTTTGATCTACTGTCTGAGATCAGCTAATTTGTTTGATGCCACAACACACATGGGAAGATACTGAAAGGACTTGCCTCTCCTATCCCCTCAAGAAAGCAGAACTCTTGAAACAGGCAGCATTTCAAAAGGATTTTTTATTGGGAGATGATAGCAAAACAATAGGCAGGATCTGAAGTTCCCACTCAAAAGGGTTATGTTAGACATTGTAGAAATCCCTCCCCCCTTGTCCAGTCTGAAGTGAGCTGAACCATAGGTATGAAGTTGTGGGAACCTCAAGCTGAGAAGGTGATAAGTTGTTCTGAGGTGCTGTTGCTCATTCCTTCGATGTTGAGACAAAACAGATGGCCCCAAACCATCCCCTCCCTCTTCCCTAGCCCAGGAAGATACATCAAAGGAGAGGAAAGGCCAGAGATTTAAAAACTTCATAAAATGTCACCCCCCCCCTCAGAATGGCAGCATCCTGAAAGGGATCTATGGGGACCTGACATGTTGCCTCCCCCCCCAGGAGAGGTCCACCTGGAAGAAAATAAAATAAGGAGGGGGAAGATAAAGAAATTGTTAGTTAGGCTTATATGGATAATGGGCATGAAACCATTTTAGTAATCTAGGGGCCCTAACATGGTTTTTTTTTTTTATGTACCCACTCGTTTTCAGATGAGGGGAGTTTTTCCAAGCCACTAGATACTGGGTTATGCCATGATGCTTTCTTGAATCAAGTATTTCCTTGATTTCAAAATGTTACTCGCCCTCAACCATAATGGGCTGCGGCAGTGCAGCAGTTTTAGGTCTTAAAGGTGAGGTTATTTTGGACTTTAGGAGGCTACAGTAAAATATTGGATGTACTTGTCGACAAATCTTAACAAGATTTATGATACATGCGATGGGGAAAGGTCCTATGAATTTGGGTCCCTTTTTTTTTTTTTTTGCAGGATGCTGGGACTGTAGGAACCGAGTGGAATTTAACTCTGACTTGGAATGGTTTTGGCTCTATTCATTGTTTGGTCTGTCTGAGTTTTGTGAGTGGCTCTTGTCTTGTCTAAGGCTTTGCATATGACTGGCCAAGTGTTTCATAATTATTCTATCCAGTCTTTCAGGGATGATAAGGTGGGCTTTTTAGCTGGAAGTTCTGGTATCGGATTAAAGTCCTGCCCAGTGACCACATGGAATGGAGTAAATCCAGTGCTGGAATGGACTGCATTATTGTAAGCGACCTCTGCAAAGGGAAGGAGGTCAGCCCAGTTGTCTTGTTGGTAGTTTATGAAGCATCTGAGATATTGTTCTAGGGCCAAATTCACTTGTTCCATCCCATCATTCATTTACAGATGGTGACTTGAACTCAAAACCTGATCTGTTTCCAAAAGGGTCAGAAATGCCCTCCAGAACTTTGAAGTGAAATGGACCCCATGGTATGAGATTATCCATCATAGGGCATCATATATTATGTAGGTGATATATATGGTATAGGAATAGTTTGGCCAATGGTTTGGCTGTGGGAATTTTTTGGCATGGGATGAAGTGGGTAGTCTATTTTTTCCTTGTGGAATTTCCATTTGGAGTTTGGCGCAGAGCTGATATTCAGCAGATTCTGACCAGTTCTGGAGAACTGGTCACAGAAATTTTGAGTAGTTTGGAGAACCGGCAAATACCACCTCTGATTGGCCCCACCCCAATCTATTCTCTGCCTCCCGAGTCCCAGCTGATCAGCTGGGTCTTCTTTTGTTGCCCTGTACAGAAGAACAAAGCTGGAAATCAGGTTAGTGGGTGGGGAGAGAATGGGAATTTGCAGTAACCTTCCCCTTGAATGAGGTGGGAATGAAGATTTTACAGTATCCTTTCCATGCCACATCCACCAAGCCAAGCCACACCCACCAAGCCACACCTACAGAAAATTTTGAATCCCACCATGAGTTTAGTGACACAGAGTTTGTTTAGGACTGCACAGATGAGCTTCAGATGTTCAGCTTTTGTTTGGTGTAAATTAATATGAGTGCTGAGACAAAACAGATTGCCCCAAGCCATTCCCTCCCTCCTCCCTAGACCAGGAAGAGTAATCAAAGTAAAGGAAAGGCCAGAGATTTTTCACTTAATGGTCAATACCAGGAGCTGTTTCAAAGGGCAAAAAGAGTTGCCTCTTTTCTAGTTTCTCTATGCTGTAGTATGCAAGCCATGGCTAGCAGATATCTTCTAGCCAAGAGGGTGGCTATGATCATATTATTGAAGCTCTACCTGCTTTGATATCACACATTGTTGCTGCTATCTTGACCTTTTTTTTGTAATTATGCCCTGCCCTGGGTCAAATGCTTTCTCAGCAAGACATTTGAAAATATTATTTTGCCTGTATACATTTTGCAGCACCTGAGATATTGAATTTCGTCAGCCAAGTTGCCTGGAATCATTGTGCAGGTTTTGGTCTGGGATGTTTTTGCAGTCTAAAGAAAAAAAACATGCACACACATGCAAACTAAAACACCAAGTTTTATAATATTCCTTATTCATACTGTAATTTTCTCCAATCTCTCATAAATTTTATACCATACACAAGCAAGGTAGACAATAATCCAACCCTCCTATCCTTTCATAAGAGCCTAAAGATATGCTTCTGTCACTTGGCTTGGGGCCCTAATGAAAGAACAGCACAACAGAGGTGATTGATAAAGTAACAACAGATCCCACTTCCCCCCACTTCATCTCTGCCTGCATGTGTCATTAGATTTTAATGTTTGGGTGTGTTTTTTTATTCAGAACTTGGTAAAAATTCCCTGGATGAAAGCTTGGGAAACTCTGAAAAATACAATCATAAAAGCCCAGTCCAGCACAATACCACTGAAAAAGAAAAACAAGAAATCCAAGAAGAAACCAGCATGGCTGCACAAAGATCTATCTGATAAACTGAAAGACAAAAAGAACAAGTACAAAAAAATGGAAAGAAGGACACACAACTAAGGCAGAATATCAGCAGATAGCCAGAATCTTCAAAGATGAAGATGGGAAAGCAAAGACTCAGAATGAGCAAAGACTTGCAACAAAAAGTCAAGGATAAAAAAAAAAGTTTCTTTCAACATATAAATAACAAGGAAACAGTTGGTCCACTAAAGAGAGAAGATGGCAAGGAATTAACAGGCAGCAGAGAGAAAGCAGAGTGGCTTAACTCATTCTTTTCATCGGTCTTCATGCAAAAATAAACTATAGCCCAGCCTACCATAAACATAACTATAAAAGACAGGCCAGAAATAAAAATTAACATATGTAAAAAAAAATAGCAAGAGAACACCTGTCTGATCTTGATGAACACAAATCACCAGGACCTGATAGATTATATCCCAGAGTTCTAAAGAAGTTCACATGTGTCATCTCAAAACTTCTGTACCATATCTTTCAAAAATCCTAGAGCATCAGGGAACTACCAAAGGACTGGACAGATCTGATGTGCTTCCCATATTCAAAACAACAACAACAACCCAGATCCAGGAAACTGCAGACTAATCAGCCAAATATCAATGTCCAGGAAGATATTGGAAAAGATAATAAAAAATAGATCTGTGAATATCTAGAAATGAGTAAAGTTATAACTAGAAGTCAGCATGTTTTTGTCAAAAACAGATCACGCCAAACCAATCTTATTTCATTCTTTGACATCGTGAGTAAAATAGTAGACCAGTGAAATACTGTGGATATAATATAGGTGGTATTTGATAAAGCCCATGTCACACTGCCCAACGGATGCAAAAAGGACACAGCGGACGAGCAAAATGTTCCATCCGTTGTTATCCGGTCTCAAAAGGGGCAAAAATTTGCATAACCAGAGCGGATAACACAGACACGGAGAGGACGCAGGGCGGATGCAAAGCGGATGCGGAACGGAAGCCCAGCGGATGGAAGCAGATGGGAGCGGATGGCACGTCCGCTAGGCTTCCGGGGGCCCCCTCAGCAAAGTGGACGTGGAACGGATACAGCGGATGCACAGCGGACGCTGAATGGATGAAGCGGATGCAGAGCGGATGCACAGCGGAAGCCTAATGGATGCCTGGCATTAATTGCGCATGTGGGGAGGATGCATTGCGTCAGCCTCGCGGATATAATGGAAGCAGCTTGGAAGCAGGTCGCCATTCAGAGGAAAGACCTGCTGCCGGACGGATTGGCTGCCTTGCCTGCCCTGCCTGCATGTCTGCCTGCATGTCTGCCTGCAAGCCTTGCTGCCAGCCTTGCTGCAAGCCTTGCTGCCAGCCTCGCTGCAAGCCTTGCTGCCAGCCTCCCTGCCAGCCTGCTTGCAAACCTTGCTGCCAGCCTCCCTGCCAGCCTTGCTGCCAGCCAGTCTGCCTGCCAGCCTTGCTGCCTGCCTTCCTGCCAGCCTTGGTTCATGTCTGCCTGCCAGCCTTGGTGCCTGCCTGCCTGCCAGCCTCCCTGCCAGCCTTGGTGCCTGCCTTGGTGCCAGCCTTCCTGCCAGCCTTGGTGCCAGCCTGCCTGCCTGCCAGCCTTCCTGCCAGCCTTGGTGCCTGCCTCCCTGCCAGCCCTCCTGCCAGCCTTGGTTCCTGCCAGCCTCCTTGCCAGCCAGCAACCCCACAATCATGCGGAAGCACAGCAAGCCTCACCCATCTGCTGCCAGCCCTGGCAAGAGGGACAGGGCTACCATCCCGCCCCCTGGCCCTCACTCTGGTTCTGCTGGGGCTTCTCCAGCACGGGCTCGCTCTTCTGGGGCTGGCGCTTCTGCTGCTTCTGCTTCTGGAGGAGCTGATGACAAGCACTCCAGCACCAGCCACCTCCACAGCACCTGCACCCTTCACCCCTGAGACTGAGCGACCAAGAGGAGTGCCAGAGACTCATTTTTGTCTTATAGCTTGTTGTTAATAAAGTCTATTTTTGATTCACACACTTGTTTCATTTCTTTTTTTTAATAAAGTTTGCTGGAAACTTTTAGAAATGGTTTAAGCCTTTGCATGCTTGTGGGATGGGTTAAGATAGCTGTGGAATGGGCAGGGATACCTGTGGCATGGGTAATATCTGTGGGATAGATAAACCTCCAGTGCAAGCATAGTGGGACTGTATGGTCTACCCTCCCAGCTGCCATACCTACGGCCCTTTATTATCAATAATAATGTAATAATTATCCACACATGTCAACACAAACACAACTCTTTATTAAACGCCCTGTTCATTGTAGGCCAACCAAACATACATGGCCCAATCTCATCCGTGTGATGAGACAGGCTGAAGGAAGCATCCATTAATCATCTACCATCCTGTCTTGCCACTCCACTGCTCCAGCTGGGGAGTTGCACCATTGTCTCAGGAGGTTGCGCTGCTTCTTCGCTTCATGTGAGGCTGTGTTGGGGCCTTGCATATCCTCAGTGTTTATCAGGTTTCGCCCTTGCCTTCATTCCCCAGGCTCCATGTCCCCATTGCCTTGCTGGAGGTCCACGAGCCTGTTCTGCAAGACTGGGTAGCGGGTGCGCATGAGATTGTGCAGGATGCAGCAAGCTTCCACAATGTTCCTCACGGTCTCTGGGCGATGCTGCATGGTGGTGAGAAGTACCTGGAACCTGTTGGCCAGGATGACAAAGGCGTATTCCACCACCCGCCTTGCCCTGGACAGCCTGTAGTTGAAGATCCTCTCTTCACGGGTGAGGAGTCTGGAAGTGTAGGGCTTCATGAGGTAGGTTGTGAGGGAGAAGGCGTCATCCCCCACGATGAAGTAGGGCACATCTTGGTTGTCGTTGGGCAGGGGTTCTGGATCTGGGAAGCCCACCATGAGGTTGCCTTCCAGCTCCTCCTTGAGGTGACTGGCGTTGTATACCTGGGCATCTGAAGAGTAGCCGTTGCCTGAAGCATCGATGTACATGAACTTGTAGTCAGCATCGACCATGGCGAAGAGAATGATGCTGAAGAAGCCCTTGTAGTTGAGATAAGTGGACCCCGACTTGGCTGGAGATTTGCAGGCCACGTGCTTGCCATCTATGGCTCCAACGGTGTGGGGGAAGTTCTACCTCTGATACCACTGCTCTGCAACTTTCTTCCATCCTTCTTCAGTGGAAGGGCACTGGAGGAGCTCCTCCTTGTATTCTTCGATGATGGCCTGCACCACTTCTCTGACCACAATGCTGATGGTGTTGTGTGGCACCCTCCAGCCATACTGCATGCTTTTGTAGGTGGTCCCTGAGGCCAGGTGGCGCAGAGTGAGTGCCACCTTGAGCCCAGGGTCCAGGCTGGGCCGGAAGGTGGTGTTTGCCTTGGTCAACCTGGGTGTCAGGCACTGCACAACTTCGTCAAACATGGCTGGAGGCATCCTCATGAAGTTCTGGAACGCCCGAGTGTCTTCGCTCCTGAGCTCCACCATCAGCTTGTTGTACAGTCCGTACTCTGCTCTTCTGGCGAACCATCTTCGGATCCAGACTGTTTTTGGGTGGCTCCTTTTCTTCTCGCAGTAGAGTTCACAGAGCCTGCAGATGGCTTCGCACTGTTGCAGAACGATGGTGGCTGCCGAAAGGACTTTGTTACAATCCACGGTGGACATGACTGGATGCTGTGGAAGAGGAAGAGCCAGATGAAGGCTGCGGAGGTCTGCACCGCTGGGCTGCTGTTCTGAAAATGAGATGCAGGTGAGTTGCTCCCCCTTTTTATAGGCAGTATAGGTTTTCCACTTGGCATCCTCTAGGCATCCTCCAGGCATCCTCTAGACATCCTTAATATCCGAGATAGGTCCCCTCTGTGAACGTTTTTTCTGTTTTAAACGCTTTGTTTCCATTCTGCATCCACTAGGCATCCATTCTCATCCGTTCCGCGTCCGTTCTGCTTCCTCCCTGCGTCCGGGTGGATGCGAGTTGCGCGGATGCGCAGCAGATGCCTAGCAGATATAGCAGATGCGTAATGGATGTGTCACGGATGCCTAGCGGATGCGTAGCAGATGCAGAACGGACGAACTGGATACATTTTCCACGCAAAAGTTTTGGGCAGCCCAAAACTTTTGGAGTGGATGAAATGTCCATAAAGGATGCTGGACGGATAGAGAGGAAGCCAAACGGAGGCAGTGAGTACATCACGTTTTCGAATGGATGGCAAGGTTTTTTGTCCGTTTTACATCCTCTTTGCATCCGTTGGTTCAGTGTGACATGGACTTAAGGTAGACCACAAACTGTTTCTTAGTAAGCTAGAAAAAAGTGGGATAGACACCATCAGATGGATTTGTAACTGGCTGACAAACTGTACTCAGTGAGTAGTCCTTAATGGTACTACATCTAAGCAGTGGGATTCCACAAGGTTCCGTCTTAAGCTGAATACTCTTCAGTATCTTCATAAATGACTTAGATGAGGGAATAGAAGAGGAATTTACCAAATTTGTGGATGATATTAAGCTGGCAGGAATAACAAAATGAAATTTAGTGTAGAGAAAAGTAGTTTTACACCCAGGCATGAAAAACCAAAAGTGCACATATAGATTGGAAGAAACCAGGCTTAATAGCAGTAACTGTGAAAGGGATCTTGGAGTCAGTGGACAATCCTATGATGGCCGCACGTGTCTCTCCAGGCCTCTGTTCTTATTAGCAAAGACCTTTCCTCAAGTCCTTTGCTGATGAGAACAGAAGCCAGAGGAATACATGTGTTCTTCCAGGGCTCCATTCCCATAGGCAAGGGACTTGAGGAAAGGCTTTTGCTGACAACAACAGAGGCTTGGAGGGATGTGTGCAGCCATCATCCTTATATGCCTCGGCAAGCCTGTGCTCAAAAACTGTGGCAAAGGCTGGAGAGTAGACAGTTCCATTGATCAAGAACTACATAAAGTAAGTGACTTGTTTGGGCAGGATGTGGGTGGGAAGCATGAGTTTATTTCAGTGGGTTGGGGAAAGCACTAGGCCCCTCATGGCCTTCCCCAACCTAAGACACCTCATGCACTTAACAATCTGCACATTTCATTAGCAAATGCATGGGCAAATATAGAGAGTGATCACATTCAAGTTATATGAGTCATTCCTATGAATCCTTTGATTATGAATGCAATTTGCAGGCTCCTTTACATTCATAACTCAAGGTCTTCTTGTACTGAATTGGCCTGGGAAATTAAAATAGAAGATGCTTCAGTCTGATCATTGATAAGAAGTACTTTTCCAAGAACTTGCTATTCTCTGAGCTTGGTTGTTTGCTTGCCAACATTTAATTATCCAACAAATTATATCATTAGTGCTAGTGAGTGTGGGATTTTCTTCCTATTTATTTACAGGGAGTGTGTATATAAACAGAGTGTGCAGACGGTTGGGTTATTTAATAATCATAGGGTTGCAAGGCTAGAAGGGACTTTAGTGGCCTTCTAGTTGAACCTCCTGCTCCAGTGATGGAGCACCCACAACTCCAAGAGGACAGCTGTTCTGTTGGACCACTTGGTTAGCATTGGTTGTTTTTTAATATAATATCTATGTACTTCTCTATTGAATTATCTTAGAGAAATTGTCAAAAAAACCCACACCCAATCTACACTATCCAAGTGGTCAATTACCAAAGTAACAAGCTGAGGTGAACACAAAAGTTACTGTGTAAGAACACTATTCAGACTTGTACAAACACACAGTAACAACCCAGAACACCAGAGGAAGAAAACAGACTGCTTCCATGCTTAGTTAGCACCTTGGCTAAAACTGAAATGAAGCAATAATCTCAAAGGAGAAGAACATAGCCATATTATAAATTGTTTTCCCTAGTTTTCTAGTTTGAAAAAAATGCCACTCAGCATCACTGAGTTATGATGCAACAGAAGCAATTAAAATATAAAACAAAGGGAAAGCACCAGGACCAGATAGTTTACCAGCAGAAATGTATAAAACCTTACAGGATTCCCTGTTAGAAGTGGTAAATGAAGTACTGATAGAGGCAAAAATACCTAATTCATGGATGGAAGCTTCCATTATGCTAATACTGAAAGAAGAAACTGATGTACAACAGATTAAGAACTATAGACCAATATCACTGTTGAACTCAGGTTACAAAATATTTGCCTCAATAATGGCAGAAAGTTTAAATAGATTTCCAAACCAATTTATACACCCAAACCAAAATGGGATTTTACCCAAGAGACAAATAAAAGATAATATGAGAATAATCCTGAACACTTTGGAATGCTATGAAGCACATTCAGAGAAACAGATGGCATTGATATTCCTAGATGCACAGAATGCTTTTGACAATGTAAACTGGCAGTTTATGCTGGCACAAATGGAAGAAATGGACTTTGGGGAAAGGTTTATTAAAATGATTAAGACAACATATTATAAACAATATGCAAAGGTGATGGTAAATGGAGAATTGACTGGAAAAATTAACATTAAGAAGGGAACAAGATAAGAGTGTCTCTTGTCACTATTACTATTTGTATTAACCTTAAAAGTGTTAAACAGAAATATTAGAAAAGAGAAGGAAATAAAAGAGAAGGAAATAAAAAGTAGGAATACAAATTACAGGCATTTGCAGATGAATTGATTTTTATATTAGAAGAACTACTAGGAACAGGACCTAAGCTAATAAATAAGATAGAGGAATATGGAAAAGTGGCAGAACTGAAAATAAATAAAGGGAAAACTAAGATATTGATAAAAAATATGACAGAGAAACAGGAAAAAGAGTTAATGGAGAGATTAGATGTACAGATTGCAAAAAAGTAAAATATTTGGGATCTAGTTAATGGCCAGATGTGGAACGATTAAGGAAGATAATTACTATAAACTAAAATGGGGGGCCCAAACTTGGCAACTTTAAGACTTGTGGACTTCAACTCCCAGAAAGTTGCCAAGTTTGGAGACCTAAAACAACAAATTAAGACAGTTTAGAAAGATGGGGTAATATGCAATTATCATTAATAGGAATAATTTCAAACATTAAGATGAATATATTCCCGAAAGTGTTGTACCTGTTTCAAATAATTCCAATAAAACTGGGAAAAATACTTTGAAGATATTAACAAAATAGTATTGAAATATATATGGCAAGAGAAGAAAGCAAGAATTAATTTTAAAATATTACAGAATGCAAAAACCAGAGGAGGGTTTGGGTTACCTAACTGGGAAGTATACTATCAGGCTATGGTACTAACTTGAATGAAAGAATGGATTATGTTAAGAAATACAAAGTTGCTGACACTGGAGAGACATGATCCACAATTAGATTGGCATGCATTTCTATGGTATGGGGGAAGTAAAATACATTGTTATTTTCGAAGACATTTTGTTAGGAATGCTTTACTGTTGGCATGGGAAAAAAGAGAGAACAACATTATTTGAAAGTTCCAGTCTGGTTATCAACAAGCACTTATACAACCAAACATTGGTAAATTGGGAACCATTGTTAGATATAAGGATATATTGAATGAAAAAGGTGAGCTCAAAATTAAACAAGAATTGAATGAACAAGGAACTGATATGTATCAGTATTCATATATGCAAATACAATCAAGATATGAAAAGATGTTAAAGTTGAAGGTATCCATAAGGAGTTGACAGAACTGGATAAAATATTAAGAGGAACAGAGGACAAGTTGATTAAAATAGTATTGTTACTTACTACGTGTCAAATGAGAAGAAGAGGAAATGATGATAGCATGGGTGAAAAACTTTGGGTACAGTATAAAATTAGATAAATGGCAGAAGCTATGGGAAAGAAATTATAAATTAACAATATCAACAGCATACAAAGAAAATTCATATAAAATGTTTTATAGATGGCACTTTGCATCAGCAAAACTGGCAAAGATGTTTACAGACAAATCAGCCAAATGCTGGAAGTGCCATCAGACACCTGGAACATTTACTGCATGTGATGAACATGTGCAGAAACCAAAAGATATTGGACAAAAATACACACATGGTTGGAAAAAATGATAAAGAAACATATATGTTTGAAACCTGAAATATTTTTATTAGGAATACTACCAGAGGGTCAAAGCAAAGAAGAAATATACTTAATTATTCATGTATTAACGACAGCTAGAATTGTATTTGCTCAGAATTGGAAAAGCAATAAAACACCAGCAGAGGGAAAAGTGACTGAGAAAATATTTGAATGTGCAGAGATGAATAGATTAACACTGACAATTAAAGAAAAAGAACTGAATATTATGGGATCTATTTTATCATTGGTTGGAAAAGAAAGCAAGTTAAAATTGAGTATATGAATATATAAAGAAATAAGTTAAGATTGTTATAAAAATAATAGACATAAGAGATAATGATTGGTAATGAAAATGTGATTATTGTTATATTGGTAAGAAAAATGCTAATTACAATTGTTAGTACAAGATATATGAACCCAGTCGACAGACTGTATGAATGAAAGAGGGAATTATTATAAATATTAAAAATAAAAAATTAATAATAATAAAAAAGCATCACTGAGTTATAACCTATCAGAAACCTCTATACAAATAGTATCTCTAGGAAACACCATTGGAAAGGTTGATTTCCTTAAGTGTTTTTTCCTGTCCCCAAAGTGATGAATGAGATTTCCTTCCTTTCAATTTCTACAGAGGCAAACAATCTCTACAGTGATTCAGATCCAAAGACCTGATATCCTTGATATGGAAACTGCCAGCTTTCCCTACTTATGCAACCATGAGTTCATAATCATGTTCCTGCTTTCCATTCTAGCTCCAGAGATCCTTCCATCATCTTTGGGTATACCTGGCAGCTTCCCTTGGTTATGGTGGGGTGTGGATTGTATAACACTTCTTACAGGTGAAACTCGAAAAATTAGAATATTGTGCAAAAGTTCATTCATTTCAGTAATGCAACTTAAAAGATGAACCTAATATATGAGATAGACTCATTACATGCAAAGCAAGATATTTCAAACCATGATGTGTGATAATTGAGATGATTATGCTTACAGCTCATGAAAACCCCAAATTCAATCTCAGAAAATTGGAATATTGTGAAAAGGTTCAATATTCTAGGCTCAAAGTGTCCCACTCTAATCAGCTAATTAAGCCATAACACCTGCAAAGGGTTCCTGAGCCTTTAAATGGTCTCTCAGTCTGGTTCAATAGGAATCACAATCATGAGAAAAACTGCTGACCTGACAGTTGTGCAGAAAACCATCATTGATACCCTCCATAAGGAGGGAAAGCCTCAAAAGGTAATTGCAAAAGAAATTGGATGTTCCCAAAGTGCTGTATCAAAGCACATTAATGGAAAGTTATGTGGAAGGGAAAAGTGTGGAAGAAAAAGGTGCACAAGCAGCAGGGATAACCACAGCCTGGAGAGGATTGTCTGGAAAAGGCCATTCAAAAGTGTTGGGGACTTTCACAAGGAGTGGACTGAGGCTAGAGTCAGTGCATCAAGAACCGCCACACACAGATGGAACCTGGACATGGGCTTCAAATGTCATATTCCTCTTGTCAAGCCGCTCCTGAACAACAAACAATGTCAGAAGCGTCTTACCTGGGCTAAAGAAAACCAGACCTGGTCTGTTGCTCAGTGGTCCAAAGTCCTCTTTTCTGATGAGAGCAACTTTTGCATCTCATTTGGAAACCAAGGACCCAGAGTCTGGAAGAAGAATGGAGAGGCACACACTGCAAGTTGCTTGAAGTCCAGTGTGAAGTTTCCACAGTCTGTGTTGATTTGGGGAGCCATGTCATCTATTGGCATTGGTCCACTGTGCTTCATTAAGTCCAGGGTCAATGCAGCCATCTACCAGCCACCTACCAGATTTTGGAGCACTTCATGCTTCCTTCCGCAGATGAGCTTTATGGGGATGCTGACTTTATTTTCTAGCAGGACTTGGCACCTGCCCACACTGCCAAAAGCACCAAAACTTGGTTCAATGACCGTGGGATTACTGTGCTTGATTGGCCAGCAAACTCGCCTGACTTGAACCCACAGAGAATCTATGGGGCATTGCCAAGAGAAAGATGAGAGACATGAGACTGAACAATGCAGAAGAGCTGAAGGTCACTGTTGAACCATCCTGGTCTTCCATAATACCTCAACAGTGTCACAGGCTGATAGCTTCCATGCCACGCCACATTGAGGCATTAATTGCTGCAAATAGGGCACAAACCAAGTACATGCTTATACTTTTCAGAGGTCCGATATTGTTCTATGTACAATCCTTGTTTTATTGATTGCATGTAATATTCTAATTTTCTGAGATTGTGGATTTGGGGTTTTCATGAGCTGTAAGCCATAATCATCACAATTATGACAAATCATGGCTTGAACTATCTTGCTTTGCATGTAATGAGTCTATCTCATATATAAGGTTCACCTTTTAAGTTGCATTACTGAAATAAATGAACTTTTGCACGATATTCTAATTTTTTGAGTTTCACCTGTAGATACTGTGGCCAAATGAATGCGCATAGGTGTATTGATGCTGCAATAAATGTTAATTTTGAAGCTACACAAAATAAAGAACTTGTCATGTGAAGATGGAACTTTTAAATAAACATATTTGAAATAATCAAGAATTAATTATTTTAAACTGGAAGGAAATGTAACACATTGCTTTCAGCTCTGGATACCAGAACTACGTTTGACAGCTTAAGGTTTAGGACAATTTTCTGCAGCCACCTTGCCCTAGTGCTTCACCACAGCCCTTTCACCCTAGCCTATCCACTCACCACCAGATACCTCGCTACATGATAATTCAATAATTCAATTTAATTATTTTTAATTAGTTTAAAAATTAGTTTAATTTTTGTTATTCACATTTCATTTTGTCCCTCCTTTGACATCCTTTCTTTAATTATTCTAATCCACTATTTCTTTAACATTAATGTAACTATTGTTCCATGGAAAGTTGTTCCACGAGTTGGCCATGGTGAGTTATCCTTTTGCGAGATGGCCATGGTGAGTTGGCTTTGGGAAGTTGACCATGGCGAGTTGTGGTAGATCCCACCACAGGTGTTCCTCCTCAGGTACCCCTCTCTGTTCACCCTCCCTCCATAGCCTGCATGGGAAACCTCTCCCCACCAACTCTGGGATAAAAAGAGGTCCTGAAGCCTGCCCAGCCTTTGAGTTCTTTGTGGATCCCAGACTTGACAGTTTCCATCCCTCTGGCTAGTGCCTGGCAGCCAACTAGTAGATGCTGTGTAAGTGTGGATGGGAGAGTGTATTTGCATGTAAGTGCAAAAATACATCAGTAAAAATTTGCTGTATTTTTAAATTCACTGGGGGTCCATATATTTTAACGAATTGTTTGTGCCTCAGTGTTCAGTTGATTTGGGATTGAGTGTGGCAATTTTCCAGGCCTATGAGTGAGTGAGTGAGTGAGTGAGTGACCATAAGCTGAACTTGAGAGCAGACTTGTGTAACACTCCTTTCAGAAGGACAGCAGCACTTTGTATATGCTTACATCACCTCTTCCTCCTCACAAAAAAACAATGTTGCTGGTGCAAAACAGCAAGAGCCAAGAGATAACATGGCTGACCAGTCGACCGACAACTCCTGCCTGTGAAAAAAAGTGACCCCGGTGGTTCTTCTATTGTTTGGGGCCCCGGCAAAAAGGTGGCCTGGCAGTCTACCTGAGAGGCAGCCCGGCAGCCCAATAACCCAATCCAGCAGCCCAGAGGCAGAGGGATTCTGGAATGGACACTGAAGCAGCCAGAGGCCAGTTGAATGGAAGCATCATGGTACAAATGGAGGTTAGTTGAGCAGTGGTGGAATGGAGGTAGGTAGCAGCAAACCAGCAACTGAGAGCAGCATGGTTGATCAGCTGACCAGCAGTAGCTCAGAGCTAAGTGGCAGAGCAGTACATTATACCTGAAAACCCTGAAAGTGGCCAGGCAACTGAAGGGCAAGAGGCAGGAATAAAAGGTGTAAGTAAAAAACACTTTTAGACATGGAGGAAAGGGATACATTTTCAAGGCATGGAGTAGAGAGTTAAGAGCAAAATTTCCTCTAGAAAACAGCCAAAGATTTCCTGCTAAAAGAAGCGCATATCAAAGTGCATACTTTTACATTTAAGCCCCTGTCACACTGCACCAACGGATGGAAAGAGGATGTAAAATGGACAAAAAAGTTTGTCATCCATTGGTTAACGCGATGTATCCGTTCTGTACTCACTGCCTCCGTTTTGCTTGCTCTCTATCCGTCCAGCATCCGTTTATGGACGTTTCATCCGCTCAGAAAGTTTTGAGCTGCTCAAAACTTTTGAGCGGAAAATGTATCCAATTCATCCATTCTGCATCCGCTAGGCATCCGCTAGGCATCCGCTAGGCATCCATTATGCATCTGCTATATCCGCTAGGCATCCGTTCCGCATCCGCGCAACTTGCATCTACTCGGACGCAGGGAGGAAGCGGAACGGACGCACAACGGATGCGGAACGGATGCAGAACGGATGAAAGCAGATGCAGCTCGCAACGAAAGCATTTAAAACGGAAAAAACGTCCGCAGAGGGGACCTCTCTCGGATATTAAGGATGTCTAGAGGATGCCTAGAGGATGCAAAAGGACACATAGGGGAAAACCTATACTGCCTATAAAAAGGGGGAGCAACTCACCTGGATCTCACTTTCAGACCAGCAGCCCAGCTGTGCAAACCTCTGCAGCCTTCATCTGACTCTTGCTCTTCCACAGCATCCAGTCATGTCCACCGTGGATCGTAACACAGTCCTTTTGGCAGCCACCATCCTTCTGCAACAGTGCGAAGCCATCTACAGGCTCTGTGAACTCTACTACGGGAAGAAAAGGAGGCGGCCAAGAAGCGTCTGGGTCCGAAGATGGATCAGGAGAAGAGCAGAGTACGGATTGTACAACAAGCTGATGGTGGAGCTGAGGAACGAAGACCCTCGTGCATTCCAGAACTTCATGAGGATGCCTCCAGCCATGTTTGACGAAGTTGTGCAGCACCTGACACCCAGGTTGACCAAGCAGAGCACTAACTTCCGGCCCAGCCTGGAACCTGGGCTCAAGGTGGCACTCACTCTGTGCCACCTGGCCTCAGGGACCACCTACAGGAGCATGCAGTATGGCTGGAGGGTGCCACACAACACCATCAGCATTGTGGTCAGAGAAGTGGTGCAGGCCATCATCGAAGAATACATGGAGGAGCTCCTCCAGTGCCCCTCCACTGAAGAAGGATGGAAGAAAGTTGCAGAGCAGTGGTATCAGAGGTAGAACTTCCCCCACACCGTTGGAGCCATAGATGGCAAGCACGTGGCCTGCAAAGCACCACCCAAGTCGGGGTCCAATTATTTCAACTACAAGGGCTTCTTCAGCATCATCCTCTTCGCCATGGTCGATGCTGACTACAAGTTCATGTACATCGATGCTTCAGGCAATGGGTCATGTTCAGATGCCCAGGTATACAACGCCAGTGACCTCAAGGAGGGGCTGGAACGCAACCTCATCGTGGGCTTCCCAGATCCAGAACCCCTGCCCAACGACACACAAGATGTGCCCTACTTCATCATGGGGGATGATGCCTTCTCCCTCACAACCTACCTCATGAAGCCCTACACCTCCAGACTCCTCACCCGTGAAGAGAGGATCTTCAACTACAGGCTGTCCAGGGCAAGGCGGGTGGTGGAGAACACCTTTGGCATCCTGGCCAACAGGTTCCAGGTACTTCTCACCACCATGCAGCATGGCCCACAGACCGTGAGGAGGATCGTGGAAGCTTGCTGCATCCTGCACAATCTCACGCGCACCCGCTACCTAGTCTTGCAGAAAAGGCTCGTGGACCTCCAACAAGGCAATGAGGACATGGAGCCTGGGGAATGGAGGCAAGGGCAAAACCTGATAAACACTGAGGATGTGCAAGGCCCCAACAGAGCCTCACGTGAAGGGAAGAAGCAGCGCAACCTCCTGAAACACTGGTGCAACTCCCCAGCTGGAGCGGTGGAGTGGCAAGACAGGATGATAGATGATTAATGGATGCTTCCTTCAGCCTGTCTCATCACACGGATGAGATTGGGCCATGTATGTTGGATGGGCCTACAATGATCAGGGAATTTAATAAAGAGTTGTGTTTATGTTGACATGTGTGGATCAATGCTTACATTGTTATTGATAATGAAGGGCCATAGGTGTGGCACCTGGGAGGGTGGACCATCCAGTCCCACTATGCTTGCACTGGAGGTTTATCTATCCCACAGCTATCTTAACCCATCCCAAAGGTATCCCTGCCCATCCCACTGCTATCCTTACCCATCCCACAGCTATTACACATGCCACAGGTATCCTTGCCCATCCCACTGCTATCTTAACCCATCCCTCAAGCATGCAAAGGCTTAAACCATTTCTAAAAGTTTCCACCAAGACTTTATTAAAAAAAAGAAATGAAGCAAGTGTGTGAATCAAAGATAGACTTTATTGAACAACAAGCTGTAAAAGAAAAATGACCCAAGTCAAGTGTCCAAATAAAGTCCACAGGTAGCCAGCCAGCCAGTCTCTGGCACTCCTCTTGGTCACTCGGAGGTGTGCCCAGTCTCAGGGGTGAAGGGTCCAGGTGCTGTGGAGGTGGCTGGTGCTGGAGTGCTGGTCTGAAGCACCACTGGTGCCTGGCCCTGAGAGGACAACAGGTGATGGTGTGTTGAGGAAGCTCTCAGACAGCTAGCTCAGCCCCGTGATGTTGAGAGCCATGCCATGTGGTGTCAGCCCCAGTACCGAGGACAGATGTACTGAGGCCGAGCTTGGCTGTGGGGTGGAGGAAGGAACAGTGTAGTGGGGCTGTCTGGTCTGCAGCTGGGTGAGGACTGGCGTTGGTGGCATCGGTGTCGTGGGTGGCATCATTGGCGTGGGTGGCATTGGTGGCATCAGTGGAACCGGTGGCAACGGTGTCGTCCGATGACTCTGTGCCTGGACTGGGAAGGGCTGCTGCTTGTGCTGCTGGAACTCCTGGTAGCCGTAGCCATGGTAGGTGAGGGGCTGTGGAAAGCCTTGGAATGGGAGGGACATCACCTGGGGTGGAGGAGCAGACCTGGACTGGGTGGGAGCAGGTTCAGCTGGTCCTGGAGGGTTGTGAAGCAGCTCGGTGATCCGGTCCTTCACCACCTGGTACTGGGGTTCCACCATGTCCGTGAGGGTCTGGTTGACATAGGTGAGAAAGGGCTTGCGGTTGGAGGATGAGGAGTCGGTGTGGACCAGCTGAGAGAGGAGATCTATGCTGGTCCAGATGGTGTCCCTGATCTCCAGCAGGACAGTGTTGTTCTGCCCCTCCTGCTGTCTGGCTCTCTGCCTTTCTGTGGAGGTGGAGCTGGGGGTGGGTGGATGCGGGTACGGCTGTGGTGGACGTGCCATCTCCTTTCTCCCACCGCACCAGGGAGTCCTCCACACGCTCCACCATGGTTACAACACCTGTCCTTGGGTTCTCCGCCATGGCACGCTCCACAGAAACCTGCCTGGAGACAGGGACTGACTCTCGGCCAGAAGAGGACTGGCTCTCAGCAGGCTGCCAGAGAGAGAGGGTGGTGAGAGGGGCTCCTGGTGCTCCTCGGTGGTGGATCTCACCCTCCAGGAAGCTGCACCTGGCCATGACGTAGGTCTCTCTGTCCATCAGCTTAACCGCAGCCTGGCCAGATTTCTTCAGGTGCAGCTTCCCATACCAGGTGTGCATGTGCTTCCACCAGCCAAGTAGCACCTCCGAAGTGTAGCCCATACTCTCTGCCTTCTCTCTCCAAGCAGCATGCTTCTGCTTGGTGTCCCTGTACAGCCGGTGTCCCTTCCGCCACAGATAGTCATTCTCTCTCAGCCACTCCAGCACCTCATCCTCGTGTTCCTCCTCAATGGAGTATTGCCTCCTCTCCCGTTGTCGCATACGCCTCTTCCTCCCTTTGGCAGGACCAGATGGGCCCTCATCAGAAGGGCTCCCAGGTAGTAGGGGCTGCTCCTCCACACCACCAGCAGCAGCAGCACCAGCAGGATCATCATCATCATCATCATCACCACCAGCAGGATCATAATCATCATCATCATCATCATCATCAGCAGCAGCAGCAGCAGCAGCAGGATCTTTGTCATCATCATCATCATCAGCAGCAGCAGCAGCAGCAGCAGTTCCAGCAGGACCAGGATCAGCAGCTGCAGAGTAAGCACCAGCAGCGCCAGCAAGACCAGGAGCACAAGCAGGACCAGGAGCACGAGCAGGACGAGCAGGACGAGCAAGTCCAGGAGCACGAGCAGGACGAACAGGACCAGCAGGACCAGGAGCAGCTTCAGCAGAGTAAGCACCAGCAGAAGCACCACCGCC
>BLBF01000039.1:16924379-16935994 GCA_015471245.1 Laticauda colubrina | reverse complement strand
GAGTAAGCACCAGCAGAAGCACCACCGCCAGGAGCAGCTTCAGCAGAACCTCCAGCACCAGAAGAGCGAGCCCGAGCAGCAGAAGACCCAGCAGAAGCAGAGTCAGGGACAGGGGGCGGGAGGGTGGCCCTGTCCCTCTTGCCAGGGATGGCGGCAGGTTGCTGAGGCTTTCGCTTCTTCCCCATGGTTGTGGGGTTGCTGGCTGGCAGGGAGGCTGGCAGGCACCAAGGCTGGCAGGAAGGCTGGCACCAAGGCTGGCAGGAAGCTTGGCAGGCAGGCAGGCACCAAGGCTGGCAGGCAGACTGGCTGGCAGGGAGGCTGGCAGCAAGGCTGGCAGGCAGGCAGAGAGCAAGGCTGGCAGGGAGGCTGGCCAGGAGGCTGGGAGGCAGGCTCGGAGGCAGGCTGGCAGGAAGGCTTGCAGCAAGGCTTGCAGGCAGGGCAGGCAAGGACTCGATGTATCCGGCAGCAGGTCTTTCCTCTGAATGCTGGCCACGTGCGAGCTGCTTCCCTTTATATCCACGGGGCTTACGCAATGCATCCCCCCCGCATGCGCAATTAACACTCGTCATCCGTTCGGCTTCCGCTGTGCATCCGCTAGGCTTCCACTCTGCATCCGCTTCATCCGCTGTGCATCCACTGGGCTTCCGCTCTGCATCCGCTTCATCTGCTGTGCATCCGCTGTATCCGTTCCGCGTCCGCTTTGCTGAGGTCCCCCGGAAGCCTAGCAGATGTGCCATCCGCTCCCATCCACTTCCATCTGCTGGGCTTCCGTTCCGTATCCACTTTCCATCCGCTCTGCGTCCTCCCCGCGTCCGTTCCTTTCCGTGTTATCCACTCCGGTTATGCAAATTTTTGCCCCTTTTGAGAGCGGATAACAACGGATGGAACATTTTGTTTGTCCGTTGTGTCCTTTTTACTAACGTTTGGCATCCGTTGGGCAGTGTGACAGGGCCTTTACATTTTTAAATGAAGTTTTATAATTTTAAATGTTTAAATTATTTTTTTTCTAAAGCTGTGGTTAAACCTTTTACATTTTGAACATGAATAACCTTACAATTTTAATCCTTAAACAAACTAGTAAAAAGAAACAGTCATGAAGACTGACACTGGTATGATTTTTAAAATATGTTCCATGTATGTACTGATAGCCATAGGAGAACCAAATTACACTGTACCAAATGTAAACTGAATGAGTTAATAGAAGAAATATAAAGGGTAACTGGCCACTCTGAAATTCAGAAGCAACTCTAGCCACTCTGAAACTCAACCTACAAAATGAGAAACTGAAACATAAGCAAGAAAACTATATCCAAATTAAACATGGCAGTACTACTACTACAAAATGGTAGTAGACCAAATCAAGTCTATCTTGTTCTGAAAGCCTACAGAAACTGGACCTAGCTAATATTTCAAAATGGGTACCTAACTTCATCCTCTGTTTGTTGCTGGAAGAATCAAGGATATGAGAGGCTGGAATCAGGGGGAGAGATTTTAAGCAAGTGCAAGGCAGAGGTGGTATTCAGCAGATTCTGACCAGTTCTGGAGAACCAGTAGTGGAAATTTTGAGTAGTTCGGAGAACTGGCAAATACCACCTCTGACTGGAGATTTTACAGTATCCTTCCCCTGCCATGCCCACCAAGTCACGCCCACAGAACTGGTAGTAAATTTTTTGGAATCCCACCATTTGTACAAGGGATATACTAACTACTAAGTCATGATGTTTAAAACATTAACTTTCTCTTTTAATAACACCACCTCAGTAGGTCTTACACTTTAAAGAAAGTAGAGAAGATGGAAATCAATTTCATAAGAGAATGAGAGTGCTTCTATGTCAAGAAAATGGGGTACGATAGGACCTTGCAAAACAGAATGGGACATCTTATCACAGCCAACTCCCTGTTGGACAATTTGCCACAGCAAAGTTCAACAAATACAAAAGTTAAATTAATTTCAATGGAACCATGGCCAATAATAATAAAATAAGAAAGTTAATTCACAAATACTAGAGTTACAATATTTTGATTACCAATTATAAAAGTAACTGAATAAATGATTAACACAGAATTGAATTGTCCCATATTGAATTGTGTGTGGTGAGTTGGCTATGGTAAATTGTCCCGCGGTGAATTGACCATAGTAAGTTGGCCATGGTGAATTGGCTGCAGCGAGTTGTCCAAGACTCCCTGCAAAATGTACAGGAGGGATCTACATCTTAATCATAGTTGACACAAGATATAGTGACAATTCTGGTCAGATGAGTTTATTCTTAATTTGTTTCCTTTGAATCTTCCTGCAAGCGGGATAGATAGCATCACCATCAGCAGTGTGGGCTGCTGCCAGGTCACATGGGTTCAGGTGAACCTGCACCTGTGATCACTCATTGGGCCTACCCATCCACCCCTGCGCTATCCTTTCCATATATAACTAACTTTCTGGTTTGTTCCCCCTGCCCATGCTGGCCAGCTGAGTTCTGCGCCACCCCTGCTGTACTCATCAGAGCTGCCTGAGTTGAGTAGCTGCATGTTTGAAGCTCCGTTTCACTCCCAAAGAGGGTGAACCAGTTGGTAACATAAGTGCAGCCCACCTCTGACCATCAGATAGATTTGTAACTGGCTGAAAAACTGTACTCATGAATACTCCTTAATGGTACAACATCTACATGGAAGGAAGTTAGCAATGGGGTACCACAAGGTTCCATCTTAAGTCTAGTACTCTTCAATATCTTCATAAATGACTTCGATGAGGGAATAGAAAGAGAACTTAACAAATTTGTGGATTATACTACACTGGTAGAAATAGCTACCACCCTAGATGATAAGCTCAAGATCCAGATGGATCTTGACAGACTTGAACACTGGGCCTTAATCTAACAAAATGAAATTCAATGTAGAGAAAAGTAAAGTCTTTTAGAAAAACTAAGAAAGAAAAGAAAAACTAGAAGTACACATATAGACTGGGTGGAACCAGGTTTAATAGCAGTAACTGTGAGAGGGATCTTAAGAGTCTTAGTGGGTAATCAATTAAATATTACAGATAATCTGAGTTGGAAGGGACCTTGTAGGTCATCTAGTCCATTCCCCCACCTAATCAGGAGAACCTACAATTAAAATTGAAATGCTATGTTGATAGTAATTATGCAAATGATGTAAAAACTAGAAAGTCCAATTCTTGGACTATGGTATTGTTTGGAGGGGCTTTAATTGTTTGGAAGTCCAGAAAGCAAACAACATTTCTACTGCGGAGGCAGAATTTATTGCTTTGTCTGAACTCTGTTCAGAGATAACTTGGTACATACAGCTGTTACAGGATTTAAATGTAAAGGTAAATCAAGCTGTAATCATCCACAAGGATAATGCTGCCTGCATAAAAATGGCATCAGGTGATAGAGTAAAAAATAGAGCAAGCATGTAGACATTAAATATTGTAATGTAAAAGAAGCCATCAAAGATAAATTGATTAGCTTGCTTCACTGTGCGTCACAATCTGGCCGACATAATGACCAAGCCATTGGGTGGAGTGAACTATGGGAAGAATATTAAGTTAATTGGAATTATTTCTATTCCAGTCATGAAGGAAGGAGTGTCACAGTATATTCATGAACTGAAATAGAGCTTAGCAACAAAGTCAACCAATGAATAGGCATGGCAGTAGACCAGCCAATAGGTGCTGAATTGGAAAATGAAACTAGAAGAAGCCTGGGTATGGCTGTTGTCTCTGCTCTGAGCTCTGAAGCTGCTATTTGTGTTTTCCTTGTGTTACGCTGGAAGAATCTACTATTGTTATTGTACATTTTATTCATTTATTATGTATATAAAGAAGTTAATGAATCCTGCTGAATCAGTCATCTGTGTGTGTTTTCTGGATTTGAATTTCTGCTGCAAATTCTAACAAGTTTGACCTCTTCCTCTTTGTGGCAGCCCCTCAAATATTGGAACACTGCTATCATGTCTCCCCTGGTCCTTCTCTTCACTAGACTAGTCATGCTCAGTTCTTGTAACCTTTATATGTTTTAGTCTCCAGTACCCTGAGAATTTATAGAGCGGTATTAGTATCTCACTTGATCTTGATTGTATTCCTCTGTTAATGCAATTTAGGATTGCATTAGCTTTTTTGGCTGCTGCTGCACACTGCTGGCTCATATTTAGCTGGTTGTCCACTAAGACTCCAAGTTCCCTCTCACAGTTACTGCTATAAAGCCTGGTTTCACCCAGTCCATAGTATATGTGTACTTTTGGTTTTTCTTGCCTAAGTGTAGGACTTTACTTTTCTCTATATTGAATTTCATTTTGTTCGATACAGCCCAGTGTTCGAGTCTGTCAACATCCATCTGGATCTTGAGCCTATCTTCTTGGGTATTAGCTATTCCTGCCGGCCTAGTATCATCTGAAAATTGGTAAATTCCCCTTCTATTCCCTCATCTAACTTGTTAATGAAGATATTGAAGAGTACTGGGCCTAAGACGGAACCTTGTGGCACCCCACTGCTTACTTCCCTCCATGAAGACTTTAGACCCATTAAGAACTCCTCATTGAGTATGGTTTGCCAGCCAGTTACAAATCCATCTGGTGGTGATGTTGTCTATTCCACATTTTCTAACTTACCAAGAAGTAGATTGTGGTCTACCTCGTCAAATGCCTTACTGAAATCTACGTATACTATGTCCACAGCATTTCACAGGTCTACTAATTTTGTGATTTTTATCAAAAAATGAAATAAGATTGATTTGGCATGATCTATTTTTAACAAACCCATGCTGACTACTCATTATAACTTTATTTGCTTCTAATTGTTTGCAGATCTGTTTTTTAAATTATCTTTTCCAGGATCTTCCCAGGTACAGATATTAGACTGATTGGTCTATAGTTTCCTAGGCCTGTTTTTTTTTTCTTGAACATGGAACCACATCAGCCCTTTTCCAATCCTCAGGTACCTCCACAGTGCTCCAGGATTTTTGAAAGATGTGGTACAGTGATTCTGAGATAACATCTGCCAGCTCCTTCAGAACTCTGGGATGATCTGTCAGGTTCTAGTGATTTATCAAGGTCAGATAGGTGTTTTCTTACCATTTTCTTGCTTACTTTAATTTTTATTTCTGGTTTGTTTTTACAGTAGTTTTTTGGGTAGGTTGGGCTATAATTTCTTTTTGTGTAAAGACTGATGCAAAGAATGGGTTAAACAGCTCTGCTTTCTCCCTACTGCCTGATACTTCTGTGGGAAGTACGACCCTAAGGACAATGCCAGAAACCACTAAAGCAGAGCCAAAGGACTTAAGCCAACCCTTCCCCTTTAAGAAAACCAAGAAGTACCAGCTCAAAGGAAAATTCAGAGCAGCCTGTTAACTGTTACAAAAGTAACAAAGCTGACCACAGAAACACTTAAATAGAGCCATTATAAGGGGAATCAGGCTAAAAATAAATACTCCAAGGTAAACCGAAACTCCCTTTTTCCTGCCCCTGACAGGATTAAACCCCAAGGACAAGAAAAACAAAAGACATGAGACCAAGATTAACCCAGGAAAACAAAGCCCATGGCAATCAGAAACCCATCAAAACCCATCAAGCTACACTCCCAATCTTGCTTTGCAAACCAGGAACTCTTGAGCTATGTCACTTTTTGCTTCTTGCCTTCCTACATTAAAAGAATTCTACTTTCTGGCAGCTGGCTTCTGCATCTATTTCTTCTCAGTATCTATTGTATGTCCCAACTGGGAACAAGCTAGGGAAATTTCTTCCAACACTTCCTTGCCATCTTCTCTCTTTAGTGGGCCTCCTGTTTCCTAGATGCTTTTCTTGTTATTAATATGATGAAAGAAACTTTTTTCTTATCTTTAACTTGTAGCAAGCCTTAGTTCATTCTTCTTTTTTAAAAATGTTTTTAATTCTTACATATCTCTTCATGTAAGCACCATGGTTCCAGATTGTAACACTTTTACATAATCATACTTTCATTTCCACCAATCTTATATAATATCATCTCATATCATTATCCATTTCGCTTATCTTTAAATACATTTTCATTTTATATTTCAATTCATAATTCAATATCAATATCATTTCATCCAAATATAGATTCCCAGTTCTTTATCCCCTATTATTTCCATTTTTAGCTTACCACCTATTTTATTTTACATTACACATCATTCGTGTCTTTAATTTTCCCTAAGCCAATATATGATAAACAATCTAAAGAAAAGCAAGAATAAAACAAAACCAATATATTTAGGATCCACATGGTATATCCCCTCAATCCATCTAATTTAATAATTCATTCCCTAAGTTTAAGCATATTAACATGAAGTAATCAGCTGTATATTTTAAGACATGTATATTTTAAGGTATCCCCCTAAAATCGCTGGAATGACATCCTATTATATCTCATTCCATCTTAACTTTTCTTTCAATCATTAATAATCATATTTTTCCTTTTCTACTTAGCCAAAATTTATATATAATACATTTCACTTTTTTTATAATCATACACAGAGAGAGAGAGAGTTATAGAGTTAAATATGTAGAATCCTGAAGTAATTTCCAGCAAGTTTTAAATTAAATGCCAATATACATTCCCATGTGTATCCCCCTTGTACAGTCCCTAACCCTTATCTCAAAATCTCATGACTTTAACATTCCTTTTAATTTTGGCTAGGTTTCCCTTTTCTAAATTTTCCCAATCTTTCTACTTTTTCCCTTCTGGTTCTTTTTTTAATTCCCTAAGGCATGTCAAATTATTTTTTCTCCCCCCCCCCCCTTTTCAGTTCTTTTTTTGGGAGTTTCTTCTTATATCCTTCTTCTTAATCTTGGGTGTCTTATCCCTTTTATTTGCTGTCTCTGTTTTAAACCCTTTTATGTCTTTTGATAATGGTCCTTGTTCTCCATATTCATCAAGGCTGTTATTTTCCTCTCTTAATTTGTCCTCTCCGAGGTTCCTTTGTTCTTCTACAAGCTATTATGCCATTACTTTCCTCAGCTTTATCTTGACCAGTTTCATTTTTCTTTAAGCATCTCTCTCACAGTTTGGAGCTCCGATTTAAATTATTTGCTTATTTCTTCCATTTCTTTGGTCTTTTAAGTTCTTCTTTATTTTATTAAAGGTCAAGTTTTTTTATTATAGTCCTTGTCAAAAGTCTCCGTTTATCTCACTTTCTCTTTCTCCTATTTCCTTATCACAATCAACTTCCAACAATCCCAAAGTATTGCATTCTTTTATATTTTACTATAATACCCCCTTCTTTTTTATGAGCTTCCAGGGATCTTGTTTGTATAACTGATAGTTCTCCATAGAGACATAAAAGAGGGAAATCTTAAACCCTCAGGTGGTGCTCTATATATTTTTTTAATTTTTAATTCTTTCTTCTTAGAATTCTTTTATTTTAAATCACTTTCCCATAGTATTACTATGAAATTTTATCAGTTCAAAATAAGTCCAGCATTTTATTTAATGCCTGATTAATGTCCAATTCTATATGTTGTTCCAAATTTAGACTCTAATTGTATATATTTTTTTTATTTCCGGTTTTTTCTTTACCTTATATTTTTCTCTTATTTCTCATTCATCGCTACCACTCTTTCAAATGAGGGCTCCTTCTTTCAGCTTTTTAGGGGTTTTCAAAAAGAGTATTAAAAGTCTTTTATCCATTACATGCCACTCACCACTTTCACTCTCCAGCACAAAACATGTGTTCCGTTAGCTTCCCGTTTTCAGGGCAGCCATTAAAGACTGCCACTTCTCCCTGTCTTCTAGGGGAGTTTACCAAGCCAGGGAGGAGAGATGCGGCTCCCCTCAACCCAACTGGTGGTCTCTCCCTCTTCCCCCCACCCCTCCATGGTGGGTCAGATGGATCCGATCCTTTAACAACCCTTCCAACAGGGTAAGCACAGATCAAAGTTGTGCACAATCGCGGTCTCTGGTCCGTCCTTGACAAAAATGCCACCAGAGGTCACCTTAGTTCATTCTGATCCCAGAGCTTCTTGACCTGTATTTTGACAGCCATGCACACACATACACACACACTCCCTTCGGAGGTCGCCTTAGTTCATTCTGATCCCAGAGCTTCTTGACCTGTATTTTGACAGCCATGCACACACATACACACACACTCCCTTCTAACCCTGCTGGAGCAGGTCATTGGACTAGAATCTGCAAAGCATCTCTGATTAGATTATAGTAGTGAATAAAATCTAATCAGCAATGCTTTGCCGATTTTTGCTGATTTGTTTTATTTTTATTTCTTTATTTTATGTTGCTGAATTGCATTGACATGTGTGTCCCTTCTTGTGCACAACCCAGAAGCTTTTGTGATTCTTTGCAGCAAAAATTACCAACCTCTGGCTTTGCTCGATTTTTCAAACATGCCACCACTGCCACGTTTTCGGTGCCAGCCCCACAGGTCCACCCCATTGAGCCCACTGCACCAGAGGGACCTGCCCAAGGAAGTCCGAATGAAACGGTGCACTGAGTCAATGAGGTGAGCATGAGAGAGGGAAAGAGAGAGAGAGAAAAGAAAGAGAGAGAGAGAGAGAGAAGGAAGAAAAGAAAGAGAAAAGGGGAAGAAAGAAAAGGGGACAGACAAAGAAAGAGGGGGGAATGGAAGGAAGGGACAGAAAGAAAAAGAAATAAAGAAGGAGGGAGGGAGGGAGGGAGGAGAAAGATAAATAGATATCTATTCTAGTCCAATCACTTGCTCCAGCAGGATTAGAGGGGAGTGTGTGTGTGTGTGTGTATGTTCTCCTTGTAATTTACCAGTACATTTTGGGTTTGTCTTCTTCAGAATTGGCACTGTAATACATTGGGGAAAAGTAATTTTTTAGGGTGTAGATCTGGTCCAATGGATCCTGTTTAAAGCCTCAACAAAATGTGAGAGCTTCCTGATAGACTTGACCATGTTTCATCCACAAAACCTTTAATAGAAGCCAAAGATGTTTCAATGTGCTGGCAAAGATGTTTTAAAGTGGAAAAGGGCCTCAGTCTAAACTAGGCCTCATTTCAATCTGATGCATCAGCTTTCTCCAAAATTTTCTCACAGACCTCCATTTGGCAACCACTGTTCTTGACAAGGGGTCGCCAAACTTTTGGACCTCAGGGACCATCAAACTCATAATTTAAAATCTCGGGGACCACTAATATGAATTTTGATTGACAGTGGCTTGCTGACATTGGTGGGAGAGAGAGAGAGAGAGAGAGAGAGATCGATCTGATCTAATGTCTCTCTCTCTCTCCTTCCCTCCCTTCCTCCCTCCCTCCCAGACTGGCTTTGCTCTACTTTCCAGATGTGCCTGTGGTGCCAGTGCTTTGAATACAGATGGATGGATGGATGGATAGAGAGAGAGAAACAGGTAGGTAAGAAGATAGATAGGCAGGTAGGTAGGTAGATATATTGGTAGATAGATAGGCAGGCAGGCAGAGACAGACAGATCTTTTGGATGGATGGATAGGTAGGTAGATAGATAGATAGATAGATAGATAGATAGATAGATAGATAGATAGATAGATAGATAGATAGATAAACAGAAAGAAGACAGACAGGCAGGTAGGTAGGCAGGAAGGCAGACAGACCTTTTAGATGGATGGATGGATGGATGGATGGATGGATGGACGGACGGACGGACGGACAGATAGACAGACAGAATGCAACAGCAGTGGCACTTTGGGAAAGTCAAGCAAAACCACCACCACCGCATTCAAGGTGCTGGCTCCAGAGCGGTGCAAAAGTCAATGGGGTGAGCCTGCAGTGCCGGTGCCTCGAATGCCCCCCTGCTGCCTTTTAGCACCCCTGTGCCAGCCCCATTGGGGGTGCTAAGAGGTGGCAGGAAGGCATTCGAGGCACCGGCACTGCAGGCTCACCCCATTGACTGTTGCACTAGAGTGGTGCAAGGGGCTCAATGGGTGAGCCTGCGGAGTCAGCTCATCAAACAAAGTAGTGGCACATTGCAAAAGTAGAGGAAAGCTGCCTGCCCTGGGCTTCCTCAACCCTGCCCTGCTCCAGGAAGGAGGGAACAGCACTGCCCTCTGTGACGTGAGTGCCCCAGGAGGAGGGGGGCAGCTTGGGAGGCTGATCCCTGGAGGGAGGGGCAGCCTGTGAACTTGCTGTCAGGCATGGCAACTACAAAGAGGGGCAGACTTGGCTAAGCAGGATCCTGGATATTGGGCATGTGGTCAAAGTCCCCCTTCCTCTGCCTTCCCATAGGTGATTCACAGATGCCATTGACTGTTGCACTGGAGCAGTGCATCAGAGCTGCCGCATTTCAGGCGCCGACTCCGGAGCAGTGCAACAGTCAATGGGGTGACCCTGTGCAGCTGGTTCCTCTAATGCCCCCCTGCCGCCTCTTAGCGCCCCCCTAAGCCACTACCCCCAGGGGGCGGTACTGTCCACTTTGGGAACCACTGTTCTAGAGTATGGGAAGCAGAGATGGTATTCAGCAGTTTCTGACCAGTTCTGGAGAACCGGTTGTGGAAATTTTGAGTAGTTTGGAGAACTGGCATATACTACTTCTGACTGAAGATTTTACAGTATCCTTCCCCTGCCATGCCCACAAAGCCACGCCCACAGAATCTGTAGTAAAAAAATTGAATCCCACCACTGATGGTAAGATATCCTGCTACTCATTTCATCGACTTACTGAGTCTTGATTCCAAGTACAGAATACCTCCCCAGTTACCCTGAAAAGAAACTGCAGGAGTGGGGGATGGAAAGCCTTAGCAGTGGAGTGTATGTTATGTTCCAGAGTGTGGAATTAGAACAAATTCAGTGTTTTTATCATTTTTACAAATAACTCAAGGTAATGACTATTTAACATACCTTCCTCCTCATATTATTCCCACAACAACCCTGTCAGGTGAATTAGTCTGAGAGAATGACTGGCCCAAGGTCACTCAGCAGGATTTCATGGCTAAGGCAGGACTTGAACTCATGATCTTCTCATTTCTAGCCTGGTGCCTTAACCATTAGACCAAAATGTTCCCATTCAAATAGAAAACTTGCCTGAATGCCTTTGGGCCAGTTACTAGTCTGCAGCCTACCTTACTTCATAAGGTGTTGCACATTGTTTTGACACATGAGAAAACAGAATGTAAATGCAATTGCATAATAGAGAATAAAACCATGCAAAAAAGAATGCTATATTTTACACTTTGTAATGATCCTTTTGAAAGACAATGGTATATACTTAAAGCCTGGGTTAAGCCTGGGTTCCCCAACCAGGGTTAGGTAGACAAGCTAAACAGAATGTGCAGCGTTAGTCAGATAGGCACACAGATAAATGAGTGAGCTAAGCTTGTATGTTTATTAACATACAGTAAAAATAACAGATACGCTTGTGCTATCAAGAATATAGTTTATTCCATTATAAGTTAATAGCATAGTCAAATAACAGTCCAATAGTCATGTATCAAGTAGTCAGTCCATTCAGGGATATTCAGTTAGCAAAGTCCATGTAGAATATCCTATGTCAGTTCACTTGCAAATCAGTCCTTTGTTGTCTCTCCCGTTCGAGCAATGCAGTCTTGATTCCAAGCAGTAATCAGGGATCATCAAAGCCAGAGTGAGCAAGCTGTAGACTTGCTACTTTGACAGTGTTTTCATAACCACTCCTTTAATTACTTTTTCCACAGTTAAAGC
>BLBF01000039.1:16893637-16924369 GCA_015471245.1 Laticauda colubrina | reverse complement strand
TATTATTTCACCTAAACCAGTTAGGGTAAACAATGTTATCCCTAACACTTACTTCATAAGGTGTTGCACATTGTTTTGACACATGAGAAAACAGAAGGTAAATGCAACTGCATAATAGAGAATAAAACCATGCAAAAAAGAATGCTATATTTTACACTTTGTAATGATCCTTTTGAAAGACAATGGTATATACTTAACAAAGCATATATTGTCTGAGGCAACACAACTGAAGAGGAAATTTCATTGTCCTAGAATTTTTAAAAATTACCCCATTAACTGACTGGACTAGCCAAGTTGTATCGCTTTGTTGAGAATAACCACTAAGTAGAATGAGGTGCAAACAGATTTATATCAGGTTTCCAGAAAACTAAGCTTTATTAAACATTTTTGTTATGACAATCATGAAGATGATGAAGGCATGCACAGTTTGAAGGTGAAGAAAGAACAAGAGTAATGCTTGAAACCAATCATAGAAAGCTTACCCTGAGGTAGTTGAGAGTGAAGTTAGTCAGACCCATACGAGTGATATTTTTGGACAGCTGCTCCAAAACCTGAGAGTCTTGTGCCTGCACCAAAAAATAGAGATAGCATTTTGTTGAACACTTCAATAAGGAGTGAAGCCAAGGAACATAGGCTTCACTCAGGTCCACCATTCCAGTGGGAAAATAGTTGAATCTCTTTGGTTGAGCTCCTATGAAAGGGCGAGCTGTCAGACAGGCAAGTTGCTGGGTTGTACTGATCTACTGAATAAAGAGCTGTTTGTTGCTAATCAGTGTCCTGCCTCTTCAATCTGCCCATAATTAATACTGGCGACGAAGGTGTGATCAGAAGAGGACTAACAAAAAAAGATCAAGATTGTGATCCCAGTCGGAGCTGAACAGAAGCCGGGCATCTGCGAAGTCATTAGTGACCATTATCACAGCTTATCGAGAACCTGCATCGGCCTACCAAAGATGACCACACATCCCCCACCAACTCCATTCAACCCAGCCATGGAGAACTGGGACTCCTACATTGTCCTTTTTGAATGCTTCATGGAATCAAATGACTTCTTGGGACTCTCAGACAATAGGAAGAGTATGCTCTTCCTTAGTTACTGTGGCCCCAAAGTCTTTGAAACAGCAAAAGTGCTATCGGACCCAGTGGCTATGTAGACTGTGGCCTGGACTCCACTCCAGAGCACGCTCTGAACACATTATGCATCCATGCCATCAAAGGTAGTTAGGTGGCATGAATTTAACAGTAGGAACCAAGAGGAAGACAAGACTATAAACCAATACATCACTGCTAAAAAAAAAGCCATGGTGTACTGTGAATTCAGAGAGCTGGATGAAGTCCTGCCATATAGGCTCATCTGTGGCATGAAATATATCAATCTACAAAAGTGCATGTTAGCAAAGCCTAACCTCACACTGCAGATAGCACTAGACAAGGCCAGAGCAGTACAGTCATTGAACAGGGCGACAGCAACCATCCAAAAGATGGGCAGCCTGCCATCTTCACACAGAGAGTGAAGATGCACTGAGAGAGTGCACTGAGAGAGCACAGAGCTCTGAGAGAGCACAGAGCACGAAGAATTGACTGATGAGGAAGATGAGGTCTGCTGCCTTTGTTCCAAAAAGAAGGTCTATCCCAAGGCAGATGATAGGCAGCCAATATGTGCTGGCTGTGGAGGAAATCACCCTAGAGCAACATGTAGGTTCAAGTATGCCATCTGCCAAAGATGTGACTGGAAGGGGCATCTGGCAAGGGTCTTCCATGCCAATCAGCCACACAGCAGCCTGTCCCCCAAATGGGACCATGGAAGACAGCTCCGGAGACCCAGGTGAAGAGAAGATTGTGTTACAGAACCAAAAGACACCTACCAGATGACCATTAGGCAGGCAAGCACACCATGTGATAAGAAAATTCATGTCACAGTCCACGTTGAGGGTTCCCCATGTGACATGGAGGTCAACACAGGGTCCTGAGCAACCATCAGAAAGGCGGTTCCGAGGATTATGAAGAAACATCTAAAGTTTCAATGTGTGCAGATAAAAGATTATAAAGGGAACTACATCCCTGTCATAGGGAGCAGAACCTTTCAAGTCAAATTTAAAAAATTTGTCGGGCTGCTAAAGCTGACCGGAGTGGATGGCACCTTGCCAAGTCTGCTCAGCTTGGACTGGTTTGCATCCCTGAGCCTGGGGGTGACTGGCATCCACACCATCCAAGATGATAGACAGTACTGACAAGCTGGTCAAGGAGTTTGTAGATATTTTCAGTGGGAATTTGGGCAAGTATATGGGGACACCCATCTCCTTCAGCCCAAAATTTACAGCCAATTAGACAACTAATTGCCCAGGGGGTTTTGGAGCCAGTAGACCATGACAAATGGGAAACCCCTATAGTCATGCCGATAAAACCTGTCGGCTCAGTCCATAACTGCACGGACTACAAATGTATGATCAACAAGGCTCTACAGCAGAGCGCCAATCCCATGCCAGTTGTACAGCATTTATTGCATTCTTTAGGAAAGGGCAAAACCTTCATTGCCAGTATTAAGTATGGGCAGATTGAAGAGGCAAGACACTGCAACAAACAGCTCTTTATTCAGTAGATCAATACAACCTAGCAACTTGCCTGTCTGATAGCTTGCCCTTTTATAGGGAGCTGTCAGACGGCTTAACTCATGAGATTCAAATATTTTCCCACTGGAATGGCGGACCTGAGTGCAGCCTTCATTCCTTGGCTTCACTCTCTTATTAGAGTATTCAACACCACTCCCTTCTGGGATAAAGCATTGCCCACTCAGCAACTAGCTCAACTGACATTGTCATGCAGGTAGGCGGGGCAATAGTGGGCTTGGCCTGACCTGCACAACTCAGTTGGAGCAGTGGTGGTGGCCTGGTCAGTCAGGTCTGCTTCTGCTTCTGAGTCAGCCAATGGAAATACCTCAAACCTACTCTGGTACGTGGCTGATTCCTTTGGAAATGGTTCTCTGAGAGCCCTTCACTGGATTCCCAGTTCCTCAGTTGCATGTATCTATTGACTATTCGGGTTTGATTCTACTGTATTCAGTTTAAAAGGGTTGTCTACTATGGGGGGACCAGTTAATTGTACCCCCAAAATTAAGGAAACCAGTGCTAGAGGCCCTGCACATGGGGCCTCCTGGCATTGTCAGGATGAAGGCACTGGCCAGGAGCTATGTCTGGTGGCCAAATATGGATAGCTGAATGGCTACTTGTACATCTTGTAGGAATCCAGACCAGCACCACCCTCTGCCCTGGCACATGAATGGGAAACACCAAAAGCACCCTGGTCAAGTGTGCACATTGATTTTGTGGGGCCATTCCAAGGCCAGACATTTCTAGTAATAGTGGATGCTTACTTGAAGTAGCTTGAGGTCATACTTATGACCTCTACAATGGCAGAGATGGTCATTAAAGTGTTATAGAGCTCCAGTCATTCAGCATAGGGGAATTGGTGTATGCCCACAACTACCCTTGGGGGTGCTCTGTGGGTCCTTGCCAAGGTAGTAACCATTTTGGATCCCCACTCAAATGGAGTGGAACTTGAGGATGGTATAACATGGAGGAGGCATATGGACCAACCCCAAGGTCACCTGGGAACCCTCTGTTCAACGACAGCCAGAAAAACTCCAAAGAAAAAAGTCCCTCTAGAAATTAACAACCTGAAACTCCATCTACAGTAGAATCAAACCTGAATAGTCAATGGGTACATGCACCTGAGGAACCAGGAATCCAGCAAAGGGCTCTTGGAGAATTGCTTCCAAAGGAGTCAGCCATGCCCCAGAATATGTTCAAGGCATTTCCATTGGCTGACTCAGGAATGACAGCAGATTCGACTGATCAGGCTGCCGCTGCAGCTCCAATTGAGTTGTGCAAGTCAGAACGAGCCCGCCGTTGCCCCACCTACCTGTGTGACTACATCAGTTGAGCGAGTTGCTGATTGGGCAATGCTCTATCTTGGAGGGAAGGAGTGCTGAATACTTTAATAAGGGAGTGAAGTCAAGGAACATAGGCTTCACTCAGGTCCCCCATTCTGGTGGGAAAATAGTTGAATTTCATTGGTGGAGCTGTCTGAAAGTTCCCTATAAAAGGGCAAGCTGTCAGACAGGCAAGTTACTGGGTTGTATGATCTACTGAATAAAGAGCTGTTTGTTGCTGATCAGTGTCCTGCCTCTTCAATCTGCCCATACTTAATACATTTTATGTTTCAATGAGAGACATGCAGTACACAGATTACAGTTGATCAAACTCTTAGATTTATACTAAAAACAATGATACCAAGGTATCATAGAAGAGTCAAGATGGTGGCTTTGATCATAGTTGCTATGTTGAGGGGTTTTAAATAATCTGTCTGAAGCAGTTATGCTGTTTAATCTTTAGAAGAGCCATGTTCTCACTATATGTTACCACAACACTAAAAGAGCAAGGATACTGAAGTGATCCATTTTTGACATCTTCCTGAAGAAAATATTACTTAGAGCCATAACCTAATATAAAGTTAAAAGATGAAGGTTTAGTAAAGGCCAGATTTTAACTTGATCTAATTTAATTCACAGCTTAGGACTTTCACAAGCTAATGAATTCACATGATTCTCCTGAGGTGCTTTCCCATTGTCTTCAGGGTTTTTTTAGACAATGCCCTAGCACAACAACTAAAAGATTCAATTTAGTCTGGTGGTTTTAATGGCTTCAATTTTGATCTAGCATGAGTTCTAGTTTCACTTTAGGCACATACCCCACTGGATGACCTTGGATCAGTCCCTCTTTCTCAGCCCTAGGAAAAAAACACTTCTGAAAATGCTGGCAAGAAAATTTCAGAGATGTATCCAGGCAGTCACTAGAAATCAAAATTGATTTGATAGGACCAATGAATATATTTTTTAAAATGCAAACAATTAAAAGAAATGGAAAGAAATGTATTATATGTTAGGCTTATAAATTACCAAGGAAAATATGACAAAAATATCTCTTTAATTTATGTCTAATAAACCAGTTTGGGCAACTAAGTTTGTGTGACTGATAGGAAAAGAAATTCCTAGAGAAGCAGGAACCATGACTTGAGCAAAACAGTAATAATGCAACTTGTTCTTATGCTGATAAAACTGAGCTGCACTTGGGGCTCAGAAATGAATTTACTTCATATCCAACTATTCCTGGCAATTGTTGATGTACCTTTTGATTTAATTATTTATATTGATTGAAATATTGTGTTGCTCCCAAAGGAGGGTCAAGACACTACAAAAATAAAGAACCATAGACCAATTTCATTACTAAATAATGACTATAAACTCTTTGTTACTATTCTAGCAGAAAGACGAAAGATTTTACAGATATATACACATGAAGACCAAGTAGGCTTTTTGCCGAAAAGACAGCTAAGAGATAATGTGAGGACTGTCTTAAATATTATTGAATATTTGCAATTCAGTTATGAGAAACAGGCTGCTTTAATTTTCTGAGATGCAGAGAAGGCCTTTGACAACCTGAATTGGGGCTTCATGTTTAAGGTGCTGGAAGAAATGGACTTTGGAGTGAATTTTATTCAAGGAATTAAAGCAATTTCTATGTTACAAAATGCAAAAATCATCATAAATGGGTGACTTAACTAACTAATTTGTGTAAAATCAAAAGGATACAAGGCAAGGATCTCCCTTGTCCTCACTGCTGTTTGGTTTTGGAAGTCTTAAATAGAGCTTTAGACAGGATGATAAGAGGTATAACAGTATAACAGATAATCAGAGTTGGAAGAGGCCTTGTAGGTGATCTGGTCCAACTTCCCAATTAAGCAGGAAACCTTACAGCATATCTGACAAATGGCAGTCCAATCTCTTCTTGAAACTCTCAAGTGATGAAGCTCACACAATTTCCAAAGGCAAGCTCTTCCATCGGTTGATTGTTCTCACTGTCAGAAATTTTCTCCTTATTTCCAGGTTAAATTTCTCCTTGTTCAGTTTCCATCCATTATACCTTGTCTGACCTGCAGGTGCTTTAGAAAATAGCTTAACCCCTTCCTCTCTATGGCAGCCCCTCAAATATTGGAACACTGCTATCATGTCTCCCCTGGTCCTTCTCTTCACTAGACTAGTCCTGCCCAGTTCCTGTAACCATTCTTTATATGTTTTAGTCTCCAGTCCCCTGAGGATTTATAGAGAGGTATTAGTACCTCACTTGATCTTGATTGTATTCCTCTGTTAATGCAATTTAGGATTGCATTAGCTTTTTTGGCTGCTGCTGCACACTGCTGGCTCATATTTAGCTGGTTGTCCACTAAGACTCCAAGTTCCCTCTCACAGTTACCGCTATTAAGCCTGGTTTCGCCCAGTCTATAGTATATAGTGTACTTTTGTGTACTTTTGATTTTTCTTTCCCTACACTGAATTTCATTTTCTTAGATAGGGCCCAGTGTTCGAGTCTGTCAACATCCATCTGGATCTTGAGCCTATCTTTTTGGGTATTAGCTGTTCCTGACAGCTTAGTATCATATGCAAATTTGGTAAGTTCCCCTTCTATTCCTTTATCTGTGTCATTAATGAAGATATTAAAGAGTATTGGGCCTAAGATAGAACCTTGTGGCACCCCACTGCTTACTTCCCTCCATGAAGACTTAGACCCATTAAGGACTACTTGTTGAGTACAGTTTGTCAGCCAGTTGCAAATCCATCTGGTGGTGATGCTATCTATCCCACTTTTTTATCTAGCTTACCAAGAAGTAGGTTGTGGTTTACTTTATTGAATGCTTGCTGAAATCTAAGCACATTATGTCCACAGTATTTTGCTGGTCTACTAATTTAGTCACTGTGCTGAAGAATGAAAAGAGATTGGTTTGGCATGATCTATTTTTAACAAACCCATACGGACTCTACTTATTGCTTTACTTGTTTCTCGATGTTGGCAGATGTGTTTTTTAATTATCTTTTTCAGTATCTTCCCGGGTATTGATGTTAGACTAATTGGTCTATAGTTTCCAGGGCCTCCCCCCTTTTTTTGAAGACGGGAACCACATTGGCTCTTTTCCAGTCCTCTAGTAGTTCCCCGGTGCTCCAGGATTTTTGAAAGATGTGGTGTAGTGGTTCTGAGATGACCTTTGCCAGCTCCTTTAAAACTCTGGGATGTAATCTGTCAGGTCCTAGTGATTTGTGTTCATCAATATCAGACAGGTGTTCTCTTACTATTTCTTTATTTGCTTATTTTAATTTCTAGTCTGTCGATTAGAGTTATGTTTTTGGTAGGTTGGGCTATAGTTTCTTTTTGCATGAAGATCAATGCAAAGAATGAGTTAAGCAGCTCTGCTTTTTCTCTGTTATCTGTTACTTCCTTGCCATCTTTTCTCTTTAGTGGATCGACTGTTTCCTTGATTTCTTTCTTGTTATTTATATGTTGGAAGAAACTTTTTTTATTATCTTTGACTTTTGTTGCAAGTCTTTGTTCGTTCTGAACCTTTGCTTTCCTGACTTCTTTACAGATTCTGGCTATCTGCTGATATTCTGCCTTAGCTGTATGTCCCTCTTTCCATTTTTTCTACTTGTCCTTTTTGTCTTTCAATTTGTCAGAGAGATCTTTGTGCATCCATGCTGGTTTTTTCTTGGATTTCTTGTTTTTCTTTCTCAATGGTATTGTGCTGGTCTGGGCTTTTATGATTGTACTTTTCAGAGTTTCCCAAGATTCTTGAGTTGTTTTCCCCTTTAGGATTTTCATCCAAGCAATCTTTCCCAAGTTCTCTCTGAGTTTATTAAAATCAGCTCTTTTAAAATTTAAGAGTCTGGTGTCATTATGTTCTATTGCTTGTGTTTGTGTTATATTGAATTCTAGTATGACATGGTCACTCTCACCCAAGGTTCCTGCAGTTTCAACTCCTTCTATCACTTCTTCCCTGTTTGTAAGAATTAAGTCCAGTATGGCTGTCCCCCTAGTTCCATCCTCTACCTTTTGGACAACAAAGTTGTCATCAAGGTTGGTTAGGAACCTATTTAATTTCTCACTTGGTGCAGAATTAGTTTTCCAATTGATATCAGGTTAATTGAAGTTCCCCATTACTATTGTACTGTGTTTCCTACATATGTTTGTTAGTTGGTTGGCAAAAAGTTCATTTATTTTTTCTACTTGATTGGGTGGCCTATAATATACACCTATGGCCATGTCATTTTTTTTTCTTTTATATTGACCCATATGCATTCTAGGAGGTTTTCAACTTTGGCTTCATGCATTTCTGCAGCAATATCATGGTCCTTTACATAGAGTGCAACTCCACCTCCTCTTTTATGGGGTCTGGTTTTGTTTTGTTTTTGAACAGTTTGTATCCTTCTATGAGTATGTTCCAGTCATAAGTTGCATCCCATCAGGTTTCTGTTATTCCAAATATAACAGCTATCTTCATGTATTAATAGTTCAAGTTCATCCTGTTTGTTCCCCAGACTTTGTGCATTTGTGTATGGGCACTTGAGATCTTTATGTCTGACTCAGGGTATGCTTCCTATGTCTCCTATTTGATGTTTAAGTTCGTCTTCCTTCCTATCCCTCCTTACTTCATTATTTGACTTGCTTTCTAGGGTTTTTTGCTTGGAATTAGGTCCTGGATATTCTTGCCAGAAGCCCATCATGGAGATTGTACAGACCATGGTTCAGGAATCCAAAGTTTTTTGGGGGACACCAACCCTTTAACTAGTGGTTCACTTCTAGAAGCTAGTGGTTCACTTCTAGTGGTTCACTTCATTTCTGTTCTCTTAAGGCTAGGTCCCACTGGCCGATGGACACAAAACGTATGCAGAAAGGACACAGCAGACGAGAAAAATTTCGGGGTGGCTCCATCCGTTTTCATCCACTCCAAAAATGTGCATAAACAGAACGGAAAAGAACGGATGTGGGTAGTATGTAGTGGGGATCTTAAATGGATGTTCATCGGAAGCCTAGCGGATGAAAGCAGATGGAAGTGGATGACTCCTCCGAAGGGGTTCCAGGGAGAATTTCAAAGCTGACACATAGCGGAAGGGATGGATGCATAGCAGATGAAGCAGATGCATCATGTACGCCTATAGGAAACAAAGGGGATGCCGCACGGATGTATATCGAATGCAAAGCATTCATGGCGCATGTGGAAGGTATGAATTGCGTCCGCTCCGCGGATATAAAAGGATGCAACACACACACAGAATAATCTATTCTGACTCAGAATAGTCTCAGAGACTGAGTTGTTTACTTGTTTAATAAAGTTTATCTTTGCTTAAGACACTTTATACAGTTTACTTGGTTCATTTTGCTTATTTAATAAAGTCATAAAGTTTACCTAAGAAAGTTAACAAAGTTTATCTTTGCTTGAGACACTTAGTTTACTTGGTTCATTTTGTTTACTTAATAAAGTGTTGGTGAAAACTTTGAAAAAATGGTTAAGCCTTTGCATGCTTGTGGGATAGATAAGGATAGTTCTGGGATAGATAAACCTCCAGTGCAACCATAGTGGGACTGTATGGTCCATCATCCCAGCAATCCAGATGATTTTCTCCCCCTTTTTATAGAAAATATCGGTTGTCCACTATGGGGCCTTCTACATACTCTAGACATACTGCAGACATCCTAAATATACGAGATACATCCCAGATACAAACGTTTTGTCCGTTTTTAATACTTTATATACGAGATGCATACGCTTACATCCTTTCTATTTCCGTGCTACTAATGCTGTGTAGGCGTTCCGTATACCTTTTGTTTCCTCCCTCTTTCCATTTTCAGCTGCAGCAGATGTGAGTTGAGGGGATGACCAGAGGATGCAGAGAGGATACAGTGACGTTTAACAGATGATAACAGACATAGAACGTTTGTTGCCCGTATATGTCACAGATGTACATCGTATGCGGCAGAAAGTTCATCCATTCACAAAAGTTTTGTGCAGCTCAAAACTTCTTGTGCGGATAAAATCACAGTGGATGGATGCTCGACGGATAGAGCATATGAACAGGTATGCAGTGAGTACACAACAGGTGCATAGCGTTTTCCAATGGTTGGCAAGCTTTTTTTAACGTTTTATATCCTCTTTGCATCCATAAGTGCAGTGGGACCAGGCCTTTACTGAAGGTTTTTTCGTTAGCAGTATAGATGAAAAAACTACTTGTGCGTGTAAGTCCTTGACTTTCTTGCCTTGTTAGTCATAATCACTCGATACTGTTTTCAAATCCTTTTTTGTGTCATTCATCCATACATGTAGTAGTAGGAAAGGGTAGTAGTCTGTTGGCCTAATTATTTAGGTTATGTTCTCAGCCACTTCCTTGATTTTTGCTCCAGGGAGACAACATACCTCCCAAGATTGCATGCCTGGTCTGCAGATGTTCCTTTGAGAATAGAATCTCCTTTCACCAACACTCGCCTTCCTTTTTTAGGGGGTGCAGTCTGGGGTGCTTTTCCATTCATCCCAGGTAAGTTTGATGTGATTTTTTTAAAAGAGATGTTGGATGATCCATCTTTTCTAAGTGTTTGCATGTTTTCCTTGATGGGGAGTTTGTGGGTCTGAATATTTTCAACTGGGGGAGAAATCTGTTGTTCAGGGTGAATGTGGCTGCTTCTGATTGGGTTAGATTGGGCAGCAGGAGTTTGTTGGATGTGTGGTGCTTCTTTCTTTGATTATTGTGTTTCCTTCTATGTGTACCATACCTCCATTTGTCTTCCTCCAAGGGTTCATTAGGGTCAAATACTCTGGGAGTTATTTGTTCATTATTTGGTTCAGTTTGGGCATAGCTTTCTTGTGTAGGTTGGAGTTTAGCTAGAGCTGCCTCTAGATCCCTTACTTTTTCTCTAGTAGTTCACATAGCTTACATTTAATACATGTGTAATTTGGGTGTTCTTTGGGCATAAGCACATACATGGAACATTGCATACCACAATAGTATCAGTCATCTGTTCCATGAGTTTATTTCTTTTTGCTGGTTCTTTTAAGGGTATAGAATTTTGTATCTTTTTTTCCCTATCTTTTTTTCTGTGTTTTTGTGCTTGTTTTTATATCTTATTTATTTTACTTACTTACTATTGTTAGTTTTTTTTCATCCCTTTCTTCCATATATTTTTAAAAAAGTTTTTGAGCTCCAGTTCCTCCCTATCTTATTATTTAAGATTTGCCTTATTTATTTGATTGATCTTTATTAATCCTATTCTTCCTTGATTTCTAATTTTTCACTCTTGTCCTTATTATTTGCCTATTTATTTGTCTTTTTTTTTTCCTGTCCTGTCTTTATTTTATTCTCTACTGGGGTCTTCCCTCCCTGCCTATTGGAACCTCAGGCTTAGTTCATTGCCTTCACTTCCCTTGTTTGCTGCTCCCATTGCTTGTTGTTTTCTCTGCCAGCTCCATTCTGTCCTTTGGTGCTCTGGTCTTTTCAGCCTTGTCCTTGCTCTGGTCAGCTCTCTTGTGCAGCTTTCTGGTCAGCTCAGTTCTGCTGTCCGGTCTGCTCCACTCAGCTCCACTGTCTCTTTCCCGGTTGCTCTCTGCAGTGCTCTCAGGCTCATGTGCTGCCCCATGCTGCTGCTGCTGGCTCTCTCTCCTCCCTGCTTTTTGCTCTGGGGTCACGTGACTCCCATTTGCTGTCCGTTGCACTGGGGACACTGCTTCCACCAGCAAACTCTTTTCTCCTCTTCCCTGTTTTGCTGTCACCAGCTCACCTCTTTGTTCTCTGCTGGTCATTGCGCTGCCCTTGGTTGGCTGGCCTCTCTGCCTCATGGTTGTTTTTCCTCCCTGCTTCGCAGCTGGCCCCACTCACCCACTGACTCGCCTCATTATTCTCCACCGGTTGGCTTTGCTGCCTGCAGTTGCTTTGACTCTCTGCTTGCCTCACTTCAATGGGCCTCTGGTCTTTTTAGGTGCAGCTGGGCTTCTCTCAGGCCTCTTGGGTGCAGCTGAGCTTCTCTCTATTTTAATTTCTCCAATCTTCCTCTCCTTTTCCTTTCTCCAGTCTTTCTTCTTTTTCTGTGACTTATCTTTCCCTCTGTACCTCTCCTCCTACCATTTTATTTTATTTTAGTAGTGATTTATCTGCCTGTGATGTATATATATAAATTGAGAGCCTTCACTGATGATTTAGTTATATTTTTACCAGATCCAAACAATAATATAGAACACCTGATGAGGAAACTGAATGAGTTTGGGGCTTTGGCAATTTTCAAAATAAGCCAACAAAAACCAACAATGTTGACTAAGAATATGTCTGCTCAGGATAGTGTTATATTGAACAAAAAGTCGGGTTAAGGGTAATACTTAGGGGTTGACAAATACAAACATAAAACTATTTGAAAATAACTATGTTCCTCTTTAGAGGGATATTAAACAAGATTTAGAAAGATGGCATAAATTGTATTTATCATTACTGGGAAGAATCTCTGTAATTAAGATGAATATATTACCAAAGATGCTTTTTTAATTTCAGACATTACCAATACTTACAAGTGATAACCCATTTAAACAATGGCAGAAGGATATTTCTAAGTTTATATGGCAAGGAAAAAAAAACTCCAATAATTAGATATAAGCTAGTGCAAGATGCCAAGGAAAGAGGAAGGTTGAGCTTACCAGATATGAAATTGTATTTTGATGCATGCTGCTTGACCTGGGCAAAAGAATGGGTGAATTTACAAAACAAGAGGTTACTCGAATTAGAGGCACATGAATTAAGATCTGGATGGCATGGCTATTTATGGTATGACAAAAATCAAAATGTTGACTTTAATAACCATTTTGTTAGACATGCCATACTAAGAGTTTGGAATAAATATATTCCTCTCTATGTAGTTGCCTCTCTGGGTGTCACCGCAGGAAACTTTTTTTAGAAAAGAAATGAAAAAAAATCTGGCAAAGCCAGATAGATTGACATATGGTAAAATTTTATCTTTAAATTCTGGTGACCCCACACTAAAGCAAGGGAAGCATGTGAATCAGAAGGTTATGTAAACCATTGGCTTACTTATCAACAACTGAAAGAAAGGTATAAATCGGATAAAAAATACTATGGATTTGATTTTGTTAAAAATGAATTGGAATTTTCATTATGTGGCAACGATGAATGTATAAAGGTTAATAAAATATTACTGAAACTGAACTTAGAAAACGAACATGTAAAACATTGTATGATTCAGTGGGCAAGGAATTTTGGATATAATGTGATGCTTGAACAATGGAAAAATACGTGGACGAAAGATTTAAAATTTATATTAAACTATAATTTCAAAGATAATTTTTATAAGATGATGTATTACTGGTATTTAACACCAAATATTAGTTATCTAATATTTATAAAGGCATGTCAAATGAATATTGGAAGTGTAAGTATAAAGAAGGGACTTTTTATCATCTATGGTAGACATGTGATAAAGCAACAAAATTTTGGACTATGATTCAGTTTAATACAGAAAATCCTGAAAATAAAGATAGAAATGAAACCAGAATTTTTCCTTTTGGGACTAATGCAGGGGTAGGATTCTACCGGTTTGGACCGATTCAGATGAACCGGATGTTAAATTTGCATCTAGTTCAACGAACCAGTATTTGAACTGACTGGCTGACCCCGCCTCCCCTTCCCCTCCCTGGAGTCTTCAGGCAGCCCATTTTCGATGCAGTAAGTGCAGGTCCATGAGGAGGCTCTGGGAAGGGGAAAAATGAGCCTTCCTGAAGTCCAGAAACAGGCCTGTTTCTGGCTTCCGAAGGGCCTCCAGAGCCTGGGGAAGGCCATTTTAGCCCTCCCAGAGGCCCAAGGGAAGCCTCTGGATCCTTGGGAAGGCAAAAAACAGCCCTCCCAGAAGTTCCAGTAGGCCACGCCCACCATTGGCCACTCCCACCCAGCAACTGGGCAGTGAAGCAGTTGCTGGGATTTTTGAATCCCAGTCCTAGACTAATGGAAAAATAACTGGAGAAAAATATTAGAACTTTGTGATTATACATGTAGACAGAAGTAAGACTATTGTATGCGCAAAAATGGGAAGGTAATTCGATTCCTACCATAGAAGAATGGACACAGAATTTGATGGAGTTGTCTTAAATGGCAAAACTGACTACTCTGATTGAAGGAAAAACGTAAGTGCTTTTGTTTCCACATGGAAACCACTTCAGTATTTTATGCTTGATGTGAAAAAGAGTATAATTTTGATTAGATTGATAGATATTTATAGAAATGACTTGTTCTTATTATTATGGAAAAATAAAAGGCTGTGATTTGATGTTCTACTATTCTACTTCAACAGAGAGAATCAAAAGTCAATGCTTTTTCTTTTCTTTTCCCTATCTTTCCTCACTTCTCTCTTCCCCTCCCCCTTTACTGCTCTTTTATTTACTTTTGCATTTGCTTTTTATAATACTTTATAATCTAATAAAAATGTTTGAGAAATATTTATATTTCCATTTAAATATGTAGTTCCCAAAACAATTTTTAAAAAAGACTCACATTTTACTACCCTCTAAAACTAAATTATCCTGTATACAAAGAGAAAAGAATGGAATATCAACTGTTATATGTATAAATTAAAACTATTAATTAAAAGCAGAATTAACTCTTCATGGCTGTTTAAAACTAAAGCCCACTTACTTTCAGGACAAAGATGTGTCGAATTCAGTATAATGCACAAAATATTCTATTGTTCCATGAAATGTTTATTTTTGGGCCAGGTGCATCAACCAATGGTTCTAGAATTTAAATATTTTAGAATAAGAAATTGTGAAATTCCAAATATGATCTACCTTGATGCAGAAAGGCCAAATCAGCCATTTGGAAAAAGCAAAAAAATTATTTTGAAAACAGTGAAATACCCATGCCCGTAATGGTAAGTTCTGTGCTTAATAGAGATGATAATTTTTTAAATAAATAAAAGCGAATTCAGTAGTTTTTCTGTTGGAAGTGGATTCTGAAGATAATTATCCATTGAGAAGTCCTTGCTCTTCTATGTCCTATTTAACAAACCTTGAGGGTGAGCCTGAGAGCAGGATCTTGTAGCTGACCTTCCTGGCTAACAAGTGATTTGCTCTAACATTCAGTAAACCTGAATGTGTGCAAGTATGGCACTGAATGTACCTCTAATTTTATTTCAAAAAGCAATGTATTAAGTGAAATTTCAGAGATACCAATCTAATGGTCTAGTTCAGGGCTGTCAAACTCACAGCCCATGGCCTGATGTGTCACACGCTAGTTTAGCAAAGGGGGAAAGTTGCAATACGTCATATGATGATGCTGTGACAACATGATTTTCACACCCCTGCTGTCAAATACCACAGATGTGGTATTCAGCAGGTTCTGACCAGTTCTGGAGAACCAGTAGCAGAAATTTTGAGTACTTCAGAGAATCGGCAAATGCCATCTCTGGAGATTTTATAGTATTCTTCCCCTGCCATGCCCACCAAGCCACTCCCATAGAACCAATAGTAAAAAAATTTGAATCCCACCATTGGTTCAACATATCATTGAACAATAACAAAGGTAATGCCACTTCTAAGATTTTCCCCTACAACCTAAGGTACATTTTCTGGGACAACAGACTTTGATGGCCTCCAAAAGTTTTAGAAAGCAATTTGGGATGAATACTTACATGCATGGCTAAAATACTGCGAGGGACAAGTTCTCTGTATTGTCTTATGGTAAAGTGCCAAGTTTTTATTCTCATAAGGTCATCAAAGGTAAATTCCAAGATCAGACGTCCTTCTGTGCACACCTAATGAGCATAAAATAAAGGGCAACAAGAAATGGAAATAGATTTACTAGAAAATTTTTGAAAACGTTTTCAAATGTCAATAGATTTGCCATTTGACTTCATTGGGGCAATTGTATCCTTTCCTGAGCAAAGAGGAATTAAGAGAAAGCAGCTGATGGCAGTTGATCAAGCTGTAGATTTTATAGCAGACTATTAAAACCTTGTTTATTTCCTCTTTCTCTTTGAAACTGCTGTTGCTAGTTAACAATACTAAGCCAGTTAGTCTGAGTATAATCAGCAGTAGTGCATTCAGGATAACTGATTATTGGAGTAGATGATGTATTTGCATCCATGTAGGCAAATGATATTAAGAGGTGAAATACAAGTAATGATTCAACAGACTTCAGTACAGACATCTCACAGGTCAGAAGATTAAGTGTCCACCTGGATGAACACAAAAATGCAGTAAAAAAGCTGGAACACACCTCCTCACTAGCCCAACACATGAAAACCACAGGTCACAACATCAACTTCAATGGCACCAAAACCCTAGCCACTATAGAAAACCCCAGCCACAGAATCATAAGAGAAGCCATAGAGATTGAAAAAAGACCTGAAAGCATGAATAGAAGAGATGATTCCACCAGACTGTCAATCATTTGGAAGCCTGCACTCTCAAATAGAAAGATCTCCACACCACAAGCCACCCCAACCAGGCACCCAAATGAAACCTAGCTTCCTAATAGATAATAGCTGTCTTTTCACGCGAAGCCAAGCTGCACTGAAAGCCTCCAATACAGGAACACAGTGTTGCCAGCCAATCAAAGCCACAAAATAGACAGAAGAAACCAGAAACACCAATCAAACAAACTCCAAGAACAATAAACACAGACCAAGACTCCCAACCAATCAGGATGTAAAAAAAACCATCCTGGGACAGCAGTAGGCTAAGCTCAAATTTAAAACTAATGGCTGTGATAGCCTGACCCACATACGAACTCAATACAGAAGCCTGCTGATGGCAGATGAGATTCTGCTGAAACATTGCTACAACTTTAAAAGCACTACAATGATGTGGGATAATACCCGAAGGAAGCTGAACAGTATACATGTAAGTATCCACGAAAACTTAAAAAAACATATATATATATGTGTGTGTGTGTGTGTGTTTTTAAGTTTTCGCGAGTACTTACATGTATCCATCCATCCATTACATCCATCCATCCATCCATCCATCCACTGGCAGTAATCCAATAATAGCAAAAAGGCCAAATAATAGATATATAGACATATATACAAAATAAGAAGAAAAAGAAAGCTAAGATGTTCCAAAGAAGAGACTGGACCAAAAAAAAAAGGAATAAAAAAGTAAGAAGGCCCAAAAGGAGTATCAGCAGCAAGAAATAAAACAAAATAAATAGCCAGCAATAATTTTATACAAGTATTAGGTAGAAGTAACAAAGCAAGTCCAAGCCACCTTATAGTATCCAAAAAGCCAAATCAAAACATAAGCAAAGTCTATAAAGTTTATAAGCAAAGACTATAGTCCAAGGTCAAAGTAGTGTTTTCTCTTTCTTCTTCAATCCCTAGTTGTTTAGATTGTTTTACAAGAGCAGTACCTGATTAAATAATAGTTCAGACTCAGTGGCACTGTTGCTTTACTTTCACTTTTTTGTCATATTGTTTCTAAAAAGTTTCTTTAAAAGGTTTCACTTTTAATTTATAAGTTAGTAGATAAAAAACAAAAAGGGAAAAATAATCCAATATTTAAAATTAAAATTTATCTTTCTCTAATTCTTGCCAGAATCCAGTCCAGTTAAAAGTTAATCTGTTGTTAGAATCATGGTAAATTAGTCCTAATTCAGTTTGACAGTTAAAAACATGCTCTCCTCACTGCTAACCTCTCTCTTCTTTCTTCTTATCTTCATAAAATTCTTTTTCCCCTTAGGGTACTCTTTTATTCTTACCGAGAAAAAAAATTGAAAAAGTCCTCAACAGATCTGACATACCTTCCTTCCAGTTCTTCCATTTCAGAGCTGTCCCAGCCTTTCAGCAGCTTTAATGGCTGCTTTCCTCTGCAGTTGGTTTAGGGGGCTTTTTCTGGATCAACCGGGGGCTGATTCTGGGATCTACAGAATGTGCTCCCCTCATTCACCATCTCTTTGGGAAGGGTTAGGTACAAATTGGACCGTCCAGCTGTGGGATTTTGATGGCTTTTGGGCAGCCCCCAAATCCCCCGTTACCTCGCCACAACATTAGCCCCGCAATATACTATAAACAATCAGCAAAAGTAATGATAAATGGGGACTTAACTGGCAATAGTAATATCAAGAAAGGAACTCGAGAAGGATGTCCTCTGTTGCCATTGTTATTTCTACTGACTTTGGAAGTATTAAACAGAAATATTAGAAAAAAAACAAGGAAATAAAAGGTATGAAGATAAAAAATGAGGAGTATGAATTGCAGGTATTTGCAGATGATCTGGTCTTTATACTAGAAGAACCATTAGAAACAGGACCTAAGCTGATAGAAAAGATAGAAGAACATGGGGAAGTTGCAGGGCTGAAAATAAACAAAGAACTAAGATTTTAGTAAAGAATATAACTGAAAAGCAGAAAAAAGACCTGGAAATATCCAGATCACAAAAAAGTGAAATACCTGGGAATACAAATGACAGAAAGATGTGGAACATTTAAAGAGGATAATTATTATAGATTAAAAAAACCAGATTGCGACAGACTTAGAAAAATGGAAAAACTTACAACTATCTTTGATAGGCAGAATTTTGACAATTAAAATGAATATATTACCAAGAGTACTATACTTATTCCAGACAATTCCAATAAAGTTGGGGAAAGTTTATACTTTGAGGATTTAAACAAAACGTTATTGAAAAATGTATGGCATGGGAAAAAACAAGGATTAAATTAAAATTGTTGCAAGATGCTAGAATGAGAGAAGGTTTTGGATTGGGAATTATATTATCAGGCCGTAGTACTGATGTGGATGAAAGAATGGATTAAGAAATACTAGGCTGTTAACATTGGAAGGGCATGATTTACAATTGGGTTGACATGCATCTTTATGCATGTCATAAAGGCACATGGCTATTTCCAGAGACATTGTGTATGCAATGCATTATTGTCAATATAGGAGAAAATAAGGGAACAAGATTATTTAAAAATACCTGTCTGGTTATCAATGATAGAGGCATTTGAATATCCAAATGTTTTTAAAATGGGGCATATTGTTAGATACAATGATGTTTTGAATGAAAGAGGTGAACTTAAAACAAAACAAGAATTAGATGAACAAGGGATGAACGTGAATTGGTATTCAAATATGCAAATACATTATAGATATGAGAAAGATGTTAAGACAGATGAGTTTTACAAAGAATTGACTGAGTTAGATAAAAATTTGAAGATACTGAAGAGATGATGATTTAAAAATTGTATAGTTATAGGAGAAGAAGAACAAGTTATGGAAATGATGATTGCTTGGGGGAAATTTTTTGGATACGGGATAGATTTGGATAAATGGAAGAAACTATGGAACAGAAATTACAAATTAACAATGTAATTGTTAATTCTCTGTAAAGAAGAATTCTCTGTAAAGAGAATTTGTATAAGATGTTTTACAGGTGACATCTTCCCCCAGCAAGATTGGCAAAGATGTTTAAAGATAAATCAGCAAAATGTTGGAAGTGTCATCAGATACCTGCATCAAATTACCATATGTGGTGGGCATGCACAGAAGCTAAAAGATATTGGACTAAAATACACACACACATGGTTGGAAAAGATGATAAAAAAACATATAGATTTAAAGCCTGAGATATTCTTATTGGGGATTTTGCCTGAAAACTATAGCAAAGAAATAACATATTTGATTATTCATGTTTTAACAGCAGCTAAGAATTGTATTTGTTCAAAATTGAAAAAATGAGAAAATGCCAATGGAAGAGGAGGTGATTAAGAAAATAATGAAATGTAGAGAAATGAGTAGGTTAACATTAGCAATCAGAGAGCAAGAAGAAAGGGAGTATGATCAGAGTTGGGATTTATTTTATCAATGGTTAGAAAGTAGAGTAAGAAATTAAATAATATTGTAATAATGATATACTGTAATATATCATTCTGAATAAGATATAACATGAATATAATCTAGTAAGAGTGATATTGTAATAATGATATAGTATGATATATAAGGTTGACTAGAATATAATATAATATGAATGTAAGCTTAACAAGAAAGGTATTGTTGGAAGTTAAAACCCACCCCTCTCCTAGGAAAATGAAATATTTTAGGATATACTAAAAGGGCAGAATATTTCCTCTAAAAAGAAAAGTAGAAACTCAGAGAGGCAGAAACTCACCCCACCCACCACCACCTTTGCTAATGGACCATTACTCTGGCCTAGGCCAGTCTATTTTACATAACAAAGATCTACTCCAGATAGAGCTATAAGAAGAATTGCCCAAAGCCCTTTCATTACATCATCATCCAGCAAGGCTCAACCAAGCCTGGGACGCAGGACAGCCTACAAGAGTTTGCCCCTGCATGGCCCCATGGGGCCATGGGAGTCTGACAACCAATCAGAATACAAGTTCAAATTCAAATTGCAACAGAGGATATAAAACCAAGGGACTCTCAGCACCTCTGCCCTTCTTTCTTCACCCAAAGCATGTGACCCTGTCCACCATTAAACCATCTTTCCAAGCAGTCACCATGTTTCCAGTGTCTTTCTTTCCCACTTGTAACTGAACCCAGAAGGATATTTCTTCCAACAATATTTTTCACAGCCATGGTTTACCTTTAAATTACAGGCTGCCCATTTCCAAGGAATTGTTATTAAACCTGCCCAGCTCTTAGCTTCCAGGCTTTGTGAGGCCAAATTGAGATTAGCCAGTGTGCAATCCAGGCTATTTAGTATTTTTAAAACTACAATGAGCCCTGGGACACCTACTCATGAGACCACTAGTGCAACATAACCTGCTTTACTGGGCAACTGGGCAGCCTCATTTGTGAGTCACAGTCAGGGCTTGGGGTTTGGAGATCTCTTTTCTGCTATCTCTTCAAGTGAGGAAATTGCCTGAGGGGGATGCCTCCTTGCCCATGGAATTAGCAGGGAGATGACTGCTTGGGCCTTAGTGCCACAGAGCAGCAAAAGAAAAACAAAAAAACAAAACAAAAAAACACATTTTAAAAAAGGAAGCTAGGAGCAGCTTTATGTGGAGGTAGGTGAAGGGGATAACCTCTGTCTAATTCTGAATAGTGTGTCTCTGTGTGTGTGCTTGTGTATGTAGCTACTTTTACAATACAAGCATGCTGGACAATTTCCCCTCCCACAATACAGAAGTCCAAGGTGTTCAGAATTTGCTGGACCAGCCACTCAAATACAATCCTTGCATGAATACATTAGACTGATTACAGTATAAATGATACAAGAAAGAAAACACTATGATGAATTTCACATTACAATAAATTTCCAACTTCCCCCATAATCTTTCTAACTGTCTTCTGGGGATTGAAAAGAGTCTTTTAGTCTTTTACTGGTCAGTCTCAGGGTCCTTTCCTTCATGTCTCTGGGTAGCATTAGGCTTGGTCTGGTGGTATGGGTGGTCAGTCAGACTTGGAAGGTCTGCCCCACTCTGGTTGTTATAATGACTTTCTCATGGAGGGCTGGACCTAAACCCAATTCTTTGGCTCCAATGGATGGAATGTCTCCTCTTGGGGGAAGCATCTGTTTCCACATGTTGCAGGGCTGAAAGACAGAAGAACAAGGCCCCCCTCCCCACTTTGCTGGTAATTCTTACCAGGAAAGGCCTTGTTTGCAAAATAAGAGATTGGGGAGGGGGTAGATATCTTGCAGGCAAGTTTGAGGGGAAAAAAACAACACCTCAGTATTGCAGTTACTAAACAGATAAATCAGTTTCAAGAAAATGGAGACACAACAGATGATAAAGGAAAAAATTGGATTCACATGCTTCAGGGAAAAATGAACAGGTAAAACCATTTAAACATGAGGATGAAGCTTTTCTTATAAATGAACTTAAAACATTCACTAATAATAATTTTGGGCTTTTCTTAAAAGTAGAGAGAGGAAAGGAAACTGAACTCTGTGTTCTTCACTCTGTCCAGCTGGCCAGGCTAGACTTTTTCTCTCAGTGCTTTTAATAATTTTGTAGCAATTTAATTTTTTGCTTTTTTTTGATTGGAGATATTTTAGTTACAATTACCTTGGGTATCTTTGGGTAAGCACAAAGACTTACATATACATATACACGCAAAGACAAGAAAACAAAACAGAAAAGGAAAATTGATAATTCCCACCATAAATCTCAATTAAATTAGGGAAGGCACAAATCTTAAGGAACAAACCACATGGTTACATAGAAGAAAGAGAAAGAGACAAAACCAAAAAACAAACAAAAGCCCATGTGATCCTGTTTTATGTATATTGCCCTTTTCTTTTAAGTATCTTTATTTATCCAAATTTGTCTTCCAGTGTCATCCCTCAGCAAAGGGAAATTTCCTCTATTTTTTTCCTTTTTTTTCAAATTCATGCCAGTCAGGACTGGCATCTGCCGCTTGTTCCATGTTTCGAGCAAATCTCCTAAGGGGGTTCTGCCTAATGGTAGGATGCAAATAATTTAACAACCAGTTCTCTGTCCTGATGATTTCTTCCAACAACCAGTTCACCAAACTGCTCAGGAAGTTAACAACCAGTTCTCCTGAACTGGCTGAATCCCACCACTGTTTCTGTCTGTTGCCTTTGAACTATTGCTTCCCATGCTCCCTCTCAGATATGAGGCTCACTTTGGCTCAGTCATATTCGACCCCCCCCCCCAAAAAAAAAACTTCAGCCACCCACGGTTTTCAGACAAAAATGTGTCTGAGGGTCTCCTGTTCCCTTATGGAGTACGGGCACCCCTTCCCTTGGGAACTTCAGTCACCATGGTTTTCGGATCCCTTTCTGATCCAGGAGGACCTACACCTTCTGCAGTAGTAGTGGTGCCTCCTTCTGCTCCCCCTTAATGCTTTCAGAATCAGGCTTTGCTTTTGGACACAGGACAAAATTAAAACAACAAAATTTCCTTCCCCCCCTTCAATCACAGCCTGCTAGGCTTTCCCTCTTGTATAAAGAAGGTCTCACACTCTGATGCCCCCCCCGTTGCTTTTCCTGTCCTGATGGTCATGGCTCTGAGAGCTAGCAAAGGTAAGAGGGCAGCTAGAGGCCAAAGAAATGATAGCCAGCTGCTGTCCAAGGGTGAAACCACTTACACACACACACACAAACACTTCCTCCTTCCCTAACAAAAGGTCCTGTGCTCTGGCAAACCCCCCATGCTCTTCAGACTCTTGGTCTTTCTGTGGTTACAAAATGTCCAGAGGAAGCAAGATCCAGTTGTGTTTGGGAGAAGGATCCTGTCTCGCACACACATGTGCAGGCATATACATATTTCCCACACTTTTCCATGTTTTAAAATTAAAATTTAGAGGTACTCACCTTCTTTCCAAGCAGCCTTTGAGCTCAACACTCAAATCCCTTTAAAACTATTTTTTCAAAATGGTCAAGGTCCAGGAAAACTCACCCACAGACTCAATGGGTCTGTTGCTGGCAAGGGAATCTTACCTGGTCCTGGTCCATTAGTTAGGTTAGCTTGGAGTCCCATCTGTTGGGATGCCAATTGTTGAGAAAAATATCCTTCTGGGTTTAGTTCCAAGTGGGGAAGAAAGAAACTGGAAACATAGTCATTGCTTGGAAAGATGGTTTAATGGTGGACAGGATCACATGCCTTGGGTGAAGAAAGAAGGGCCGAGATGCTGATAGTCCATTGGTTTTATATCCTCTGTTGTGATTTGAATTTGAGCTTGTATTCTGACTGGTTGTCAGAATCCCATGGGGTCATGCAGGAAGGCAACTCTGTAGGCTGTCCTGAGTCCCAGGCTTGGTTGAGTCTTGCTGGATGATGATGTAATGAAAGGGCTTTGGGCAATTCCTCTGATAGCTCTATCTGGAGTAGATCTTTGTTATGTAAAATAGATTGGCCTAGGCCAGAGTAATGGTCAATTAGCAAAGGTGAGGGGGTGAGTTTCTGCCTCCCTGAGTTTCTACTTTTTTTTTAGGGAAAATATTCTGCCCTTTTAGTATATCCTAAAATATTTCATTTTCCTAGGAGAGGGGTGAGTTTTAACTTCCAACAGTATATAAATATTATCCGCACAAGATATATGTCCTCAGATGACACACTGTATAATTGAAAGATGGGGGGGGGGGGGCATTTGTTATAAAAAAAAAAGAAACTTGGTTAAAAAATATTTCCAAGCGGCTTCCATGTTTCCAGTGTCCTTTTCTCCACTTGGAACTGAACCCAGAAGGATATTTCTTCCAACAAAACTATGTACTAAATGTGATCAAAAGCCTATGCTTCTTACATGGAGCACGATTGTATATAAAAAAAAGGCAGGGTTTTGATTGCATGGTTATGGCCACCATTTTGTTTTTTTGATCCCATACCCCATGATATGGGTGAATTTGAAAGGCCCAAATTAAAGGCTATGAAATTTGGTCTGCAAATATTAAAGGGACCATTGGAGAACAACAAAGGGTCTTCTGCATGTTTCTACTGTTTTCTAGCAGCTGATGATGGTTTTGTAGCTCAGATCTGTTTGTAATAGTCCTAGTCCTAGTTCAATACTGGGAGTTTGACATAAATATTCACTTTTTCCTAGTAAAACCAATGGTGGATACATCCATTAACATCAGAATTTGCATGTGGCTTCTTGAACACCCTTCTTTATGAAAAGCTGAGCAATAGCCACCCTCAGATCACAGCACACTTTACAAAGACATTTCCTTTTCCAATTTATAGGGGAAAAAATAATCCTAAACTTTCTAATAAATTAAGGCAAAATCTTATTTGAAGCTCTCCTCCCTCCCAGCTGCGTTTCCCATAAAATCCAAAATGAAAAAGATATCCAATTAAGAAAACATTTTCAATTGTGCTGAATTCACGTTCCTGCACCATGAGCTCTGACATTCTGTTTCTCTGGCAACCAAAATCAGCTGATTGGTTGGCATAGTAACAGAAAAGGTATAATCCTGCCAGACTGTTTCTAATCAATGCCCCCAGTCCAGAAGCTCTCTAGAGAATCAACAAGAAAGGGCCCATCAGCTTTCAGTGGATCAGTGGAGGTGGGAGGAAGTGGAAAAAGAACATTTCTACAACTCACCAGTCCTTGGTTAACCCTTTCCTTTCTTGGCTAATTGCAAGAATTTTACAACTTGTACTAGGTAGAAGGAAAACTCTTTATCTTAGTTCTTTTTTAAATGGAATGTAATATGTATCTTACAAAGTTATGATTTTTTTAACCTTCACTTTTATTACAGAGACAAAAAACCTTTATCTGAGATATAGCTCGTGTAAATGTGCAAAATAAAGTATTTGTGGATTCTACTTTTTCTTTTTAGTTCAGATAAAATTGGAAAACATAAATTGAATCTCAGTGTTGTACCCAAGATTGAGGGAAATGCTTCTGATTGCATAAGAAGGAAATATATATTTAGCTGTATCTGGAGCATATTATTAACATGTTGATGAGTGCTGATATCTATAAAGAGATTTATATTAAGCTGTAAGGATATATTGACAATCTATTTTTAACCAAATCCATTTCTCTCCATCTACTGGCACAAACCATAAAAGGTTATATTCCCATATGTGAAATACAGTAAAAGAATAAGGCTCAATTTATCTATGACCTAATTAAGGAGGTCTAAAGTGTTCATATAGTAACACTGGAGACAATGCTAACAATTGCAAAGAATCTAGGATAAAAGACATATACTGTAAATAGAGCATCCTTGTTCGTTTCATTGAGTAGCCTGCCATTGTTCAGCCTGCCATATCCTTTAACATTCCAATTTTCTTGAAAGAAATGTCAAAGAACAAAACTTCAGCATATCTTCTGAAACTTTAGCATATTTTCAAAAGCATTATCTTTTTTTCAAGTCCAAAACGCAACTGATGGTTCCCAGTTCTACTGTTAGGTTATCTGGAGCAGTTCAAATTCTTATTTCAAGATTAAGCTTGAGGAGAAAAAACCCACTCATGTGTACACATCTGTGTCATTCTGTTACAATGGATCAGATCACTGGTGGGATTCAAAAATTTTTACTACTGTTCCTGTGGGTGGCTTGGTGAATGTGACTTGGCTTGGTGGGCATGGAAAGGGAAGGACACTATAAAATCTCCATTCCCACCCCACTCCTGGGGGAAGGATATTGCAAAATCCCATTCCCTCCCCACCCCGCTAACCTGTTTTCCAGCTCTGTTCTCCTGTGCAGGGCAACAAAAGAAGACCCAGCAAATCAGCTGGGACTCGGGAGGCACAGAATAGATGGGGGCAGGGCCAGTCAGAGGTGGTATTTGCCGGTTCTCCAAACTACTCAAAATTTCTGCTACCTGTTCTCCAGAACTGGTCAGAACCTGCTGAATACCACCTCTGGATCAGATATGTTGAGCCTTTTTGGTGTGCATAGGAAAAAAATCGGAATCCACTCTAATGCAAGCTGAAACAACTGTTGAACTTCCTTCCCTAAATGTTATATAATCTTACATTACTGTAGGTTTTTTCCCAAGCAGGATTTTTGAAATCAACCAATTTTCTAAACACTTGGAATTTTTTAAAACAGCAACAGATACAGATAATGAGACAAAATATACTGAGGCAGCATCGTAAGAGATTGCATTTAAATAACCCTGTTTAGTAAACCAAGAAGATATCAAAGGAGATACTTGTTTAGTTATACAAAACTTGCCCAATTTATAAAACCACAAAAAATACATAGCTGTCATAAGTAGCTGAGAATATATCACCTGTATATAGGTTTAATAAATAATTGGAAGGAGCATTACCAGTGTATGGGGTAGGGGAGGCTCATAATATTATGCACATAATTATGTCACTGTACAAACTACACAATTTACATCATTTGTGTATGAAGCCAAGTTGTGCCTGGCATCATTGTGGCTTCTACTGGATATTGTTATCACTGATAGTAGCAATCACTTTCTCAAAAAAATAAAACTTCTTGGGAAAATAAACCTTGTTGCATGAGAGATCTTCCAAAACTGAAATAATGACAAACTATTTATCTTTAAAGGCAAAAATATAGAGAAAGGATGGTAACCAGAGATCACAACTTACCAGATCACAACTTTTATCAGCAGGCTTCTTTAGTGGAATTCCAGTGATAGTTTTAACTTTTTTATCCAGAAGGCTTGACACCAAGATATTTGTAGTATCTACAAGTCTCATTTTTATAAGGTGGGAGAATTGTGACAATAAAGCATTGGGTAGCAACTATTTTTTTTAACAACCTACCTCTAGAACCTACCTCTAGACTAGATACCTTGGTCATGGATTTCCAGAAGGTATTAAATGTAGTTGGGAAGTGATTACTGGTCATTTTAATATTTTTTTAAAAAATTATTATTAATGCTGCCTTTGATTTGATTTTAAAGTTATTTTGAGCTCTAGTGTTAGGAGGGCTGTAGAGTAAAATTTTAATTATTATTATCTTTTCTTTGTTTACCATGGGTTATTATTATTGTAGTTATAGTTGGGTTTTCAATGCTTTATGTCATTTTGTTCACTTTTTAAGGAACTATAACGACTGATGGCACTCAAATACAGTGATGATGTTGATGTTGATGATGTCTGATCATTTGTCATGGAATCTGGGATTGTTGGATTCTGTCCAGCTCCCTCAATACCTAGGCACACAGAGTTTCCCCATTCCATTCAAGTGCATGTTCAAACATTCAGCATTAATTCTTCCCTAGCTTTACTTTCTCCAAATTAAGTAGCTCTTCTGGTGCTGCCAGACTCATTATATTTTTGGCTATCATAGTCTAACATAGTTCTCTTCCAGAATGTCTTCTGGAAGATTATATAGCTAGGTAGCCTGTCCCTATATAGACTGAAACTCTTATTTGCTGATAGAGGATAGGGACAGATCACCTCCAATTTAATATAATATATGATGTATGCATATGTTTGTGTTTGAATAGTGTGAACTTGTCTCTTTACAAATGAGTCTTTGCATGATATGCAAAGCTCATGTTTAATGGAACAGTTGTATGACTGTCCCTTTGCTAAACAAATGGAAGTATCCATCTGGGCTTGAGTCCAGATCTGACAGCCTCTTTTTCATATTCTTAAACAAAAAATATTAAAATTAATAGTGGTGCTTTTTCTTGCTTATGACTAACAGTCTAGTTATATGTTCCTTTAAAAAAGTATCCTGAGATTTAAGAAACCAGGAAATTCATCAACCCTCAGGAGAAAACATTTGTTATATACTGAAAGTATCTCAAACACCCATTATTTGCATGTTTCACATCATCCTTTCCTATTACCTTTGTGAACATAGGTTTTCCGTGTTGGCTGACCATGGTGCATTGATCACAATCCACTGTGATGGAGGAGCTATGATAGGATTCTTTTGAGAGCTTGAGGATGTAATACAGGTCTGTCACTCCTCCTTCAAAGACAGTACTAAAATAACGAGGGATGAGGGTCCTTCCAATGGCTGTGGGGAAAATACAAAACACATGATCTGCTAGAGAGAACATGTTGACAGCTGTTAATTGACTAGACCACATTGACTTTATAACAAATCAATCCTAGTTCCCCAAAACAGTAACAGATTAGCAACTTGACATTTTTATTCATTTAACAATCAGTTGCCACAGAATTGTAATTTTATTGTAACTTGTATTTCTGCACCGTGGGTCTGCAGGGGTGGATTTCAAGAAAATTATGACTGGACTGTCAAATTCACAGCCTGTGGCCGGAGGCATCATGCACTGGCTATGCCTGGTTTAGCGAAGGGGGGAAAAGTCACAATATGTCACATGACACTGCCATGAGTGACCACACGAGTGTGACACCTCTGGTCTATGCAATTAAAGCCCTGCATCTTATATGCATTGCAAATGCATACAGTTGTGTCTATCACCTTAATTTTTGTGTCAACCACACCTGTCTCTCTGGATTCTCTTGTTACATGTCTTTTAGTAAGACTTGCAAGGTGAAATTTTCTTGCTTAGGATTCCAGTCAGCCATCAATTCCATTTTCACTTATTCTCTGTTCTATTTCATGGTATAGCAGCACTCCAGTCATTCTCTGCTTATTTCAAAGCAGAGCCTATCCTTCATTTTTTAGCTTTCTTTCCCCTTTTGCAAGAAGACTGATTTCCCTCTATTCTGGGCAGATAAAGGTGTTTCAGATAAACAATGATCCAGCTGTTAATACACACAGTATTATAAAGTTATCAATGTATAAATAAGATTGTAAACTTGTGCTGTGTTTACTGAGGTTACCAGAACTCCAGAATTTTATTATGATTTCCATGGTTTTAGAGACCACTCATGAATAAATCTTATTGCCTTATAAATGAGATTTAGAATTATTCACAAGTAAGTGTGCATAAGATTGCAAGTTCACCACTCTTCTTTTTTTAAAAACAAATTTTATTCAATTTTACACATAAAAACAAAAAGCTCTTTTTAGTGGACAACATATTTCCGGGTCATCATTTTTACATACAAATATAACAATAGTTATACATTCATATATGCATACTTAATTCTATTATCACCTTTTCCATTCCAAACTTTCAGAAAGGAGAGAAACAAGCAAATTAATCCTAGTCTCTTACATTAATCTCAATCAAAACATCTTTTCGTTTCATTTCAATTATTTCAAATATAATCCTTTCATATTTATTTTAAAAATAAAAATAACAATATATGTTTGCCTAATAAAAAAAATTACCAATGTCTCTCCTTCCTTTTAATAGTCTTATTAGCTTATTAATTTAAGTAGTTCTTTAATCTGTCATATTTTCTTTCCATCACACATTCTTTCTATAGATTCTAGATTAATACAAGTTTTAACACAAAAGAAAAAGAAACAAGTATAGGTTTCCCCACTTTCACTGCTTTGAGTGTGACACCTCAGTGATTAAAATATATCTTTATTCCCTCATCTTAATTCCCAATAAACCATTATTTTTAAGTAGTTACAATAATAATAATTATATCTTTTCATTTGAATTCCACAACATATTTTCCCCCCTTAATTTTATTTCTAATTTCAAAAAAGTAAAAGGGAAAAAATTGACCATTCAATTTCTGGTCACTGTTATTGACCTCATTTTTAAACACCTTCACATTCATTTCAATGATTACAATTTGTTCAATAAACCTTAACTTTTCTTTAAAGAATAAATATATATATATATCTATATATCTATATAGATATATATTTGTTTTCTGAGGTTTTCGCGGGTATTTGTATGTGGATCTTTGGTTATTCGGGTTTTCTCCCGTGTAGAATTGGAAGTATCTAGGCAACGTTTCGATGAAGTCTCATTCATCATCTTCAGGCTTGTTTCTTCAGCTCTGTGCTTCTCAGAGTAATGTGAGCTTGCAGCTGTTTCTTCCTTTTAACTGCTAGTGGGTGTGTGACTTGATTGGGTGGGGGTTTGGCTGTGTTCTTATTGGTAGGGGGGTTGGCTGTGTTCTAATTGGCTAGGGGTGTGTTCTGCTTAGGTGGGGGCTTGGTTGTGCTCAGGTTAGTCTTAGTTACTGGGGGATTTGAGCTGGTGAGCTGTGATCTTGTTGTTTGGCTTTGTGTTCGTGGTCGTGCCACATCTTCATGGTGGATGTCAGTTTGCTTCTTGTATGGGTCAGAGGGGTTTGAAGCGGGTAGTGATGCAGCTGCAGTATGGTTTCTGGTTCGTGGTCGTGTCTCCTCTTCTGTGTGGATGTGCGTCTTTTTTCTGTGTGGAAGTGTGGTGGTAGCATCTTGTGTGGCACTTGTAGGTGTGGGTCTGGTGTCATTCTTCATGTTAGGTAATCATTTATTAATGAGGGCAGGTTTCCCAATGTTTGGTAGGCGGGAGGTATCATCTCATCTATTCATGCTGTGTGGGCGTTTCTCTATCTCTATGGCTTCTCTGATTATTCTGTTGTTGAAGTGTTCGGTTTTGGCGAT
>BLBF01000039.1:16685317-16888637 GCA_015471245.1 Laticauda colubrina | reverse complement strand
TGTTTAGGTGTGTTAGGAAATTGTTTAGGTTTTCTTTTCCATGGGGCCAAATCACAAATGTGTCATCGATGTATCTTAGCCATAGTTTGGGTTTGTGGGTGGCATTAGCCAGGGCTCTGGATTCGAATTCTTCCATGAACAGGTTTGCAATGACGGGTGACAGTGGTGATCCCATAGGGGCTCCTTCAATTTGCTTGTATCTTTGTCCTTTGTATATGAAATATGTGTTGGTTAGGCAGTGTTCTGTTAGTTCCATGAGGTCTTTGGCTGGTTGGTATTTATTTTTGATGATTTCAAGAGTTTCTTTTATTGGGACTTGGGTGAATAGTGAAACCACGTCGAAACTTACAAGCAGATCTTCTTGTTCTACGTGTAGAACAAGTCCAATGAAACAGGTCCAGGCTCCCAGCCAATCAGAATGAACCAGCCTCAAATTTAAAAAACAGGAGCTGTAAGACCCACATCCATACAGAAGCCTGATGATGGCAGATGAGATTCTGCTGAAACGTTTCTACAACTTTAACAGAACTACAATGACGTGGGATAATACCCGAAGGAAGCTGAACAGCACACACACACACACATACATACATACATACATACATACATACATACATACATACATACATATATATATATATATTCATCTAATAAGAGTTATCAGTATCCTTTAATAACCTATATTACCCTATTTTCTAAATATTTTTTTTCATTGCAAAAAGATTCTTGTTATCCCTTGTCACCCTGCAGAATCTCCTTTTTAATTCATCAACCATTATCTCTGAAAAAACTATTTCTTTTCATCATTTTACTATTTCCATATTTCTTTATTTCATGCACCTGTTCCTTACTGCTTCTCCTCCCTCTCTTTTCCCCATATCTTTTCTCACTCCAGTTTTTCCCTCTCTTTCTTGATATTTTCCTTTCCCTTTTTCTGCTGGATCTTTCTACCTCTCCTGATTTCACAGGTATTCCCCTTTTTGATTACTTTCTTAAATCTCAAAATTTTAGCCTTCTTTCTTTCCCGTCTTTGTAGTGTTCTTTGTGTTAATTGTCTATTTAAGATGGCTTCTCCTTGAATCGACTCCTCCTCCTCTGAAGTTTTTTCTTCCTGTTCTTCAATCACCATTTCCATTTCTTCTAACACAGAGCAGTGATTCGCCTCTTTCCTGTAATAGTTCTCTCATATTTTTAAATTCCATTTTTAATTCCCGAAGAGATATCATCATTACACACTCTTATATGTTACAATCGTTGAAGTCCACAAAAAACACTTTCACTTTCCTTCTTTCTTCTTCCAGTTTTCTAAAGTTCTCAATTGTTCCAGCCCAGGCTCTATACCAAAAACATCAGTCAATCCCACAATCAGTCTTTCCTTGCTTCTTTCTTTATTCTGGTTCAGCTTTCACTTTCTAAGATTCTTACTTTGTTTCAATATTTCTTTAACATTATATCAACATAAGTTCATACAGAAACAGGATGCTTTCCCTTTTGTTTTAGATCAAGTTTTTGTCAGAAGATTGCACTCTCATACAAATTCTTCACCTTTATCCCTTATTTTTTTTATTTAAGGTTTTTCGAACCTCAATATTCCAGCACAATCCAGTCTCCAATTTGTAAATTTTATTATTATTATTTGATAATCTTAAGTCTAGCTTTATTTTATGCCTGTTTATTGCCAAAATATTTTAGTCCAACTTAATTAAGTCTTTAGTTCCAGCTTCTTCTTTTCCCGGTTCAAAGCCCTACTTAGCTGTCAAAATTATTTTCTTAGTTTTTTTCCTGTCCCTTTGTATTTTCGCCGCTCACTTTTCTTTTCTTTATTTATTTCTTTATTTCTTTATTTGTTTGTTTGTTTGTTTGTTTGTTTGTTTGTTTTGTCAAGCAATTATAAGATAACAGGTATAACATAGTTATGGATACATGAAATGGATACATATAAGAAAAATAAAAAGAAAAAAGAAACAATAGGACAAGGATGGTAGGCACGTTAGTGCACTTATGCACACCCCCTACAGACTTCTTAGGAAAAGGGGTAAGGTCAATAGTAGACAGTCTAAGGTTAAAGGTTTTGGAGTTGGGGAAGAAACCACAGAGTCAGGTAGAGTATTCCAGACATTGACCACTTTGTTGCTGAAGTTGCTGTATTTCCTGCAATTAAGTTTGGTGCGATTTACCTTGAGTTTGTATCTATTGTATGCTCTTATATTGTTATGGTTGTAGCTGAAGTATTCATTGACAGGTAGGACATTGGAATGTATAATTTTATATACTATATTTAGATCCAGGGGTGGGTTTCTACCGGATCTGTCCACCTCTGTAGAACTGGTAGCTCTGAAGAGCAGCAGACATAGAACCAGTTCTATGCCTGCTGATGTTTTTGCTCACCTGCCCATCCGGGCTCTTACCTGACCTTTATTTCCTGATTTTTCAACTTCAGCTGCTGAACAAGGCACAGCTGCAGTTAAAAAAGCAGGAAAAGAGGGCTGTTTCAAAGGCTGCTTCTCTGAACACAGTGTGCTGATGACGATTTACAGGCGCGCCAGCGCAGCTTGCAGGGAAGCACATTGTAAATCACTGAACCTCATAAATCATCGAACCAATAGTTAACCCTGTCGGATCCCATCCCTGCTTAGATCGGACTGAAGGTGGCATAGTTCTAGGTTTTATAGGTCTAGAATTTCAAGTTTGGTGGCATAAGGTATTCTACAATGAGTAGAGGAGTGGAGAACTCTTCTTATGAAATATTTCTGGACTTTCTCAACTGTGTTAATATCAGATACGTAATGCGGGTTCCAGACTGATGAGTTGTATTCAAGTATTGGTCTAGCAAATGTTTGTATGGTCTAGTTATTAGTGTAATATTACCAGAGAAAAAGCTACGTAGGATTAGGTTAACAACTCTTAATGCCTTCTTGGCAATGTAGTTACATTGGGCTCTAGCACTTAGATCATTAGAGATGAGTACTCCAAGGTCCTTGACAGAGTTTGGATCATCAACAAGGTCTTGACTATTCAGCTTGTATTTTATTTTCTGATTTTTTTTGCCAATATGTAAGACAGAGCATTTATTTTTTGAGATTTGAAGTTGCCATTTGTTTGACCATTCTGATACATAGTCAAGGTTTTTTTGAAGGGTAGCAGTATTGTCTGTGGTGTTGAATAGCTTTACATCATCAGTGAAGAGGACGTAGTTGCTCTTAATATGATCACAGAGATCATTTATGTAGAGTATGAAGAGAGTTGGTCCAAGAACATTGCCCTGGGGGACATCACTTCTGACAGGTACAGAATTTGATAGCACACTCCCAATTTTGACCATTTGTTGTCTGTTTGACAGGAATGCTTCTATCCAGTTATGCAGGTGTGCAGAGATATCATAAGATTTTAGTTTTAGGAGTAGTTTGTCCTCTACCACTGAATCAAAGGCTTTACAGAAGTCTATGTAGATTGTGTCTATTGGTTTGCCCTGATTGAGTTGCATTGTCCATATGTTTCTGGGGTGTAAAAGTTGCAGATTACAGGATAGTTTTTTTTCCGAAACCAAATTGTTTATTAGAGAGTAGGTTGTTTGTCTCTAAGTGGAGGATAATGAATTGGTTAATAATTGATTCCATGACTTTACAGGTGACGCAACATAAAGAGATTGGTCTATAATTTTCAACAAGGCTAGGGTCTCCCTTTTTGAAGATGGGGATGCCCGTGGCTTGAGATCTTAGGTTAGGCAAGGAGCTGGTCCTGAAAGATTTTTCAAAGATTATGCTTAGTTTCTGCTATGACAGTGGATAGCTTTTTTAAGAAGTAGGAACATATTCCGTCAGGTCCAATAGATAGAGATGGTTTTAGATTGCGTAGTGCTTTTCAACGCTGTACTCTGTGAAATCGATATGTGTTGGATCATTGTAGTCATCTGTGGTTTAACTCGGAAATACTGGGCATGATCCATTGCTGTTTAAAAGTCCTGAGCAAAAGAATGTGTTAAAGAGGTTGGCTTTAATGGTAACATCATTGCAGTTTACCATTTGGTCCTTTCAGTGGTGGGATGGACCTTGAATCTTTTAGTTTGTTGTTTACAAAATTGTGGAAAGTGCGGGTGGAATTGGTGCATAGAAGGTTTTCCTCTTGTTTAATGTGATAATTGGTGCATTCAGTGGTGGCATAAATTTTTGTATCGACTTTTGAAATTGGCAACGTGACCAGATTTGTTTTTCTGCCAAAGTGATCTCTTTTTGGATTGAAGCTTCCTTATTGTTATGGGTAATTTGCTTTGTTTGGTTTTGGGAGTTGTTATTGGTACATATAGTTTGATGACTCTTCTGACTTCATGTAAAAATATGTTGTAATGATCTTCAACAGTATTGCATCCAGTGAATAGAAATTGCCAATCAAGGGATGAGAGATCATTGTTTATAAGATCATAGTTGCCTTTTTTGAAGTTATAATTGGGGATTCCTGAAGCTGCTCGTTTGAACTAGCCAGTCAACAGCAAACAGGAGGCTGCTTGCCACCAGCCAGACTGGGCCCAAAGCCTGCAGGCCTTCATGGCAGAGAAGTGGTCTTTCATTCAGATGGGGAAAGTTGTTTTCCTTGCATCTCATGTTCTTACAGCTTCATGAGTTTCTGAATAAAAGACTTTGGCTTATTTGCCACATGGGTCAGCCTCTTCCAGAGCTATTTGAAAAGTAAATACAGTAAAGCCAGAGGAAATGGGGTGGGGAGGAGTAAATGGAATCCAGAACACTAGCAAAGCAGGCAGAGTCTGTGGAATTGTAAATACTTTTTCAGAAAGCTAAACGTAGCCTCGGAGGGCAGGGTCCCGCGCATGGAAATTCCATTTCAGCCTATAACAGGCTGTGGGAAGGCCTCTGGAGGGCTGAATGGAAACTTCGAGGGCTGCATCCAGCCCATGGAAGCTCCATTTTGACCAACAACAGGCTGGGGGAGGCCCCTATACTCCATTTTTCACTTGCAGAGGCACCATTGGCCGGTCCTTTGCTGTTTCCAGGTCACCCCCAAGGGCCAGATCTAAGCACCCTGCAGGCTGGATTTGAAGTGGCTGGTGACTGCACTCAGGGAGCTTCCATCGCCCAAAAGACACTGCCTAATGGCGAGGGGACACGGGCAGCTACACCTCACCCTGAAGCAGCTGGGGACCCTGCCTTCGGGGACCTTCTATCGGCTGATGTTCTATTGGTAGATCAGGGTGTTCTAGCCTAGGTTACCTGCAGGGCACTCCTAAAGGCAAGTTTTCTCCCCAGTCCCCCACCCTCCCCCCCATTTCTCTTCAACTCATGTAATTCTAATGAACAAGGTGAGAAATGGCGGAGAAACGCATGGTTTAAATAGGCCTAGATTTGGGGGGTGGGGCTTAATTTCACCTCATGCCGAGAAATCATGCGGGACCTTCCTATTGGTGGAGGCCGTATTGTTGGAGAAACATGGTAACTAGCCAAGACGCCTGGCTAAATGTCACTCATCTTGGTTCCCTTTCATTAAAAGCTTCTTTCTGACAACTCTGCTTCATTATTCAATTATTTCTTCAAGGTACTGATTGCCCAGGGAAGTATTTCCTCCCAACAACAGTGTAAAAATCTTAAAACATCCAAGAACTTCTGGTTGCAAGGCTTCAGTGGTGGCAGGAATCCACAATCGTGCGCGGTTCCTGCTGCGCTCGCTGCCGAGGTGCCCTCGATCCAGTTGGATTTGGAGACTATGGTTACCCCGTAGAGGTAATCAAAGATAGGGGAGATCCGGGCAGGGTCTGGGGGAATCACAATCCCCCTCCTCAGCCGGTTTAAATCCCTCTTCCCAAGGCAGTGGTGCGGCGGTCAGTAATGGCTGCCACAAAGAAGCCTTCAGCCGGATTAGATTGTGCAGGAGGAAGTTTGAAGAAGTGAAAGTTTTTGGCTGAACTGGGACAATAAGTCACATCTTTATTCTGGAGGTTCAACTTTTCAAAGGATACATTGTTTCCTAACAAGATCATGAAAAGCGGTGGAGAAAAGTCAAAGGGAAAGTTTTTTTTTTCTTTCACTCTCCTTCCCTATGGAGATAGCAGATGGAAATTGGAAAAACCTGCTTTGGCATAGAAGGTAATTAAATCTGAATTAAAGCCAAGGGGATATTAAGATTTCTGAACATTGGAACTAAAAACCATTATTTATTTATTTTTGCTATAAGTGGGAAGGAAGAGGTAAAGAATATATATTAACAATTTGTTGGAGGAGATGGCTTGGAACTTTTAAGATCAGAGATAACAGCAATAAGACTTTTTAAAAATTACTTTGGAACTGTGTAATTAAATTTCACCCCAGGAAAAAAGATAATACAAAAAGAAGAAAGTGCTAAATGAAACAGTTTGTGCTGATTTGGATTGCTTTGTGACTCTGGGACTCTTGGAAACTATTTTTTGAAAGACTAAAAACATTTGAGTTGTTGTTGTTTTTTAATCTTATAATGGCATTATCTGTTGAAGAATTGAAAATAGAATATAAAAAGTTAAAAGAAGAGGAACAAGAAGACAAGGGCTCTTCTGGATCTGTTTTTTACTTCTTAGAAATGGCGATTTCTACCTACCAGGAATTACAACAACAAGAAAGCTGGAATGAAAAAGAAGAAGCCATCTTTAATGGACAAATAATTTTAGTTGAGGAAGAAAAGGGAAAGGGAAAAAAATGGAGAATTCAAGATGTAAAAAAAACAACCAAGAAAGGGAAAAATAAGGTGAAAAATCGATACAATGTCAGGAAGCAACAGAAAAGAGGAATATAACAGAGTGGGGAGACCAAGAGGGCGGAGATTGAGAGATGGGGGGGCAAAAAGACTAGACTGGATAAGAGAGGAAGGGAAAAATGGAAGAGAAGTTATAAAGACTTAAAGCAAGATGTTAACAACAGGTTTTTTTCAGAGACAAAGGGTAAAATGTAATTAGAGATTCTGCAAAAGTGCACAGGATTGTATTGTAGGATTTGTATTTGAAATGGAGTTAGAAAATTGGAATATTATATGAGTTAACAATATATTAAGGCCCTGTCCCACTGCACTTACGGATGCAAAGAGGATGTAAAACATTAAAAAAAAGCTTGCCATCCGTTGGAAAAATCTATGCATCCGTTGTGTACTCACTGCATACGTGTTTCATACACTCTATCCATCGAACATCCGTCCACTGAGATTTCATCCACGCAAGAGGTTTTGAGCTGCACAAAACTTTGTGAACGGATGAACTTTCCACCGTATATGATGTACATCCGCGACATATACGGGCAACAAATGTTCTATGCCCATTATCATCTGTTAAACATCCACTGTATCCTCTCTGCATCCTCTGGCCATCCCCTCAACTCACATCCGCTGCAGCTGAAAATGGAAAGAGGGAGGAAACAAAAGGTACACGGAACGTCTACACAGCATTAGCAGCACGGAAATAGAAAGGATGTAAGCGTATGCATCTCGTATATAAAGTATTCAAAATGGACAAAACGTTTGTATCTGGGATGTATCTCGTATATTTAGGATGTCTGCAGTATGTCTAGAGTATGTAGAAGGCCCCATAGCGGACAACCAATATTTTCTATAAAAAGGGGGAGAAAATCATCTGGATCGCTGGGATGGTGGACCATACAGTTCCACTATGGTTGCACTGGAGGTTTATCTATCCCACAACTATCCTTATCTATTCCACAAGCATGCAAAGGTTTAACCATTTTTTCAAAGTTTTCACCAACACTTTATGAAGTAAGCAAAATGAACCAAGTAAAACTAAGTGTCTTAAGCAAGGATAACCTTTATTAACTTTCTTAGGTAAACTTTATGACTTTATTAAATAAGCAAAATGAACCAAGTAAACTGTATTAAGTGTCTTAAGGCTAGGTCCCACTGGCTGACGGATGCAAAACATATGCAAAAAGGACACAGCGGACGAGCAAAATTTTTGGGGTGCTCCATCCGTTGTCATCCACTCCAAAAAGTGGTGAACATTTGCATAAACAGATCGGAAAAGAAAGGAAAAGAATGGACGTGGGTAGTATGTAGCAGGGATGTTAAACGGATGTTCATAAGAAGCCTAGAGGATGCATATAGGATGCAAACCATTCACTGCTCATTCTTTCTATTTCCGTGCTACTAACGCTGTGTAGATGTTCCATGTACCTTTTGTTTCCTCCCTCTTTCCGTTTTCAGCTGCAGCGGATGTGAGTTGAGGGGATGGCCAGAGGATGCAGAGAGGATACAGCGGATGTTTAACAGATGATAATGGGCATAGAACATTTGTTGCCCGTATATGTCATGGATGTACATCATACACGGTGGAAAGTTCATCCGTTCACAAAGTTTTGTGCAGCTCAAAACCTCTTGCGTGGATGAAATCTCAGTGGACGGATGCTCGATGGATAGAGCGTATGAAACATGTATGCAATGAGTGCACAACGGATGCATAGCGTTTTCCAATGTTTTTTAATGTTTTACATCCTCTTTGCATCCGTTGGTGCAGTGGGACAGGGGCTTTAAGCAAAGATAACCTTTATTAACTTTCTTAGGTAAACTTTATGACTTTATTAAATAAGCAAAATGAACCAACTACACTGTATTAAGTGTGTTAAGCAAAGATAAACTTTCTTAGGTAAACTTTATGACTGTATTAAATAAGCAAAATGAACCAAGTAAAGTGTCTTAAGCAAAGATAAACTTAACAAGTAAACAACTCAGTCTCTGACACTATTCTCAGTCACTCTGAGTCATGTCCATGGTCTCAGCTATTAAGCGGGCAGGGACTGTGGAGGTGGCTGTGGCTTGAGTGCTGGTCTGAGGCACCATTGGGGTCCTTGGCCCCGAGGGTACAACAGATGGTGGTGTGTTCAGGAAGCTATCCGAGAGCTGACTCAGTCCCGTGAGGTTGAGAGGCCCTTCATCAAAGACTTCAGATGTCAGGCCCAATACTGATGACAGATTGTCCGTTGATGGGCTTGGCTGTGGGGTGGAGGAAGGAGGAGTGTAGTGGGGCTGTCTGGTCTGCAGCTGGGTGAGGACTGGCATCTGTGGCGTCCGATGAACCTGGGCCTGGACTGGGAAGTTCTGCTTCTGCTGTGGGAAGTCCTGGTAGTCGTAGCCTTGGTAGGTGAAGGGCTGTTAAAAGCCGTGGAAGGGCTGTGACATCGCCTGGGGTGGAGGAGCAGACCTGGACTGGGGAGGGGCAGCTTCAGCTGGGCCTTGAGGGTTGTGCAGAAGTGCTATGATCTTCTGCTTCATCACCTGGTACTGGGCCTCAGGCAGGTCCCTCAGGGTCTGGCTCACGTAGGTGATGAAGGTGTTCCAGCCTGAGGATGCTCTGTCCAAGTGGACCAGTTGAGAGAGAAGTTCTGTGCTGGTCTTCATTGTGTCCCTGATCTCCAACAGCACACTGTGGTCCTGGCCCTCCACTCTGCCTCTCTGCCTGCATCCTCTGGAGCTGGGGGTAGGTGTGGGTTGGCCTCTGGTGGCTGCTGCTTCTTCCTCCATTTGTGACAGCATGGTGTCATCCTCCATGGGATCCTCCAAGTCCACTGGCATGGGGAGTGCAGCTGTCGGGGGGGGTCTCTGCTGTGGGGCCCTCTGAAGACACCAGCCTGGACAGGGTAGCTGGCTCCTGGCTGGAAGAGGACTGGCTGTCTCTGGGCTGTCTGAGGGAGAGGGGTCTCAGATGGGCTGCTCCTTGGTGGCGGATCTCACCCTCCAGGAAACTGCACTTGGCCATGATGTACATCTCCCGGTCAGTGAGCTTGACAGCGGTCTGCCTGGATTTCTTGAGATGTAGCTTGCTATACCAGGTGTGCATGTGCTTCCACCATCCAAGGAGTACTTCTGCAGTGTACCCCAGGCTCTCTGCCATTCTCTCCAAGCTGCCTGCTTCTTCTTGGACAGAACGGACAAAAGATACAAGTAAAATGATTTCAATTGAGATGAAATAAATAAAATAGAATTAAGAGAGTGAAAAGAAGGAAGAAAACATATAGAAAATGTAGAATGATAACTGAGATATGAAATAGTATATAAGGTGAGCATGAATTTGATTTATATCTGTATAAAAAGATGCTAACCCGGGATTAATCCGCTTTCCAAAAAGAAGTTTTATGTTTTTATGTTTTGTGTTTTGTTTGTTAAGTTAGCTTATTGAGAATTCATAAAATTTTGGAAGAACGTTAGAAGAGAACAATGAAATTGTAAACAAGACAGATGAAAGTATAAGTACAATGAATAAAGAGATATAAAAATTTAGGTCAAAGAAATCTAATTGAATAAAGGAGAAATAGTGAGAAGTTGGAAAAAGAATAAATAAGACATGCATATGTGATAATCTGGAACTATGTTGTACTCAGATAAGATGTTTTATTTGTTTTGTTAAAATTTAATAAGCAGTTTTTAGAAAAGAGATTTTATGTTATTAGGTGTTATGTTTTGTTTGTTTGTGTATTGTCTTTAAAAACTAATAAAATTTGTTTTAAAAAAATCTTAAAACAACCTTTCCCCTTTAAGAAAGTCAAGCCCCAGAAGCTCTGGAGACAAGAAGTCTAGGCATACTGGCAAGATTGTAATAAGTGTGGAAAAAAACAAAAGGAGATTGCTTTTAACTACCAGTTCTGCCAACTGCTTAGAAAGTTAACAAGGAGTTCTATAGAACTTCAGAATTGGTAGAATCCCATCCCTTAAGCAATACCACAAAAAACAAGTTCAGTATTTGTAATGGAGCTGGACTGAATAAATTATATTTGTGCAGATTTTACATAGTTTGTGGCTCATTGAATGATCTCTCAGATCTATTTTTTCAGCTCCCAAGTTTAATACTGTGCTTTATGTTGAAATGAATGATGATCCTTTATTAATAAAATCCATAAAACATAGCAAATGTGATGATCTGGGGCAACACAGTCAAATAAGCAAGAAGTGTCTCTTTTTTATCTCTAACTTTGCCCCCAATGTCCTGGTTACTTTCAGCTGAAGAAAAAACTCTTCCAAGAACAGCCATTCGGTGGAGGAAATTCAGTCCGAAAAATAGTATATACAAACTAAATAAAAATCCACACAAACCATGCTGCAGTAATTAACTTGACAGGGCAGGAGAAGGAATTCCAGAGTTGGAAGCCCAGCAAAACACACAGTTGGGAAGACACCAGCAACCCAGATAAGCCTCGATGATACCAGATAATTCACAATTTGCTCCCAACAACTTTGCTGTTCGCAGCCTCCCTTTTTAAACACTGTGTTCCTAGATTCAGCTAATGAAGGGAATCAGGGTCCTTTCCTCCCCAGCAAACCACGCAACTCACATTGCTCCCTTCTCCATTTCTCCCTGCATGTCCTCAGATGAAGAGGGGGTGGGCCTGGGTCTTCCTCCAAATTCCATCTCCCTTGCTCTTCCCAGCTGGCCTTTGCCCTTCCCCAGTTTCTTCTACAGCCAACAGAGCCACACTCCCACTCCCTGTCAGCTGCTTGGCCTCCCTCTCTGAATCAGATTCTGACGGGGCATGACAGCAAATAAAATATTATTGTTACAGATAGACTTCTTCCAAGTCCACCAATACAGACTTAAATGCAAGCATCTAAATGCAAGAAACCTCGCAAATAAAATGCCTGAATTCCTACTACTACTAAATGCATCCCTTTTCAATCTAATCTTTGTCTGCGAGACATGGTTAAATGTATCCTTTCCAGACTACATTACCATGGTCTGATCTGACCGTGAAAACCATAGAGGGGGTGGTGTTGCCATTTTCTATAAAAAGTCCCTTGATCTGAAAAAGATTCATGGTACACAGGAGATTGATCTTCCTGAGACCATCATCTGTGATTTGTCCAAATACCAAACTTCACTTCTTATTATGTTACAGAGCTCCTGATTATGATTTCATCATGCAAACAAGCTAACTGTGCTACTAATGTGGACAGCCTCCTGCTCACACCCTATTATTTTTTTTGGTGACCTCAATCTACCTCTAATTAATTGGACTTTAAACAAATGTACAACTGAACCTATACATGCAACCCTGTACAATACCGTTACTATTCTGGGAAGGGATCAATTAGTAACAAACAACACTAGACTCAACAACTGCCTTGATCTCATCTTCTGTAGCAGTTTAAACACAATTTATGGACTCTAAAACTATCTCTATCTATTGGTCCTGATGGATTATGTGCTGCCTTCTTAAAAAAGCTTTCCACTGCCATAGCTGAACTACTGAGCACAATCTACGAGATATCTTTTAGATCCAGCTCTTTGCCCAACCAATGGTCATTAGTCACAGTTATTCCTATCTTTAAAAAGAGAGACCCCCGCCTAGTTGAAAATTACAGACCAATCACATTATGTTGTGTCACCTGCAAAGTCATGGAATCAATCATCAATCAATCCATTACCCATCACTTAGAGACAAACAACTTACTCTGTAACAGTTTGGTTTTAGGAAAAAATTGCCCTGTAATCTACAACTCTTACACTGCAAAAACATTTGGACTGTATAACTCGACCAGGGCAAAGCAATAGACACAACTTACATAGACTTCTACAAAGCCTTTGATTCAGTGGTACATGACAAACTACTGTTAAAACTATGCTTTTCCGGCATTTCTGGATCAGTGCACAAATGGATAGCTGCATTCCTGTCAAACAGGCAACAAGTAGTCAAAATAAGTAGTGCACTATCAAAACCTGCACCAATTAACAACGGAGTCCCCCAAAGCAGTGTTCTAGGACCCACTCTAATTTCTAATTTACATAAATGACCTTTGTGATCATATTAAAAGCAACTGCATCCTCTTTGTTGATGACATAAAACTATTTAACACTACTGTCAATACTGCTACCCTACAAAGCAACCTTGACTATGTGTCAGAATGGTCAAATGATTGGCAACTTCAAATGTCAATCAACAAATGCTTTGTCTTACACATTGGCAACAAAAATCAGAACACGAAATACAAACTGGGCAGATATGACTTTGTAGATGATCCTCACTCTGTCAAGGTCCTAGGAGTACTAATTTCAAAAGATCTAAGCCCCAGAGCTAACTGTATCAACATTGCCAAAAAGGCATTAAGAGTTGTAAACCTAATTTTGTGAAGCTTCTTTTCCAGTAATATTGAACTGCAAACCAGGGCATACAAAACCTTTGCCACACCAATTCTCAAATATAGCTCATCTGCCTGGAATCCACACGGTATAACAGACATTAATACAACTGAGCGAGTCCAGAGGTATTTCATGAGAAGAGTACTCCACTCCTCAGCTCGCAATAGAATACCTTATGCCACCAGGCTTGAAATTTTGGACTTAGACAACTTAGAACTATGCCACCTATGGTCTGACCTATGCTTAATGCACAAAATTGTCTCCTACAATATCCTACCTGTCAATGACTACCTCATTTTCAACCACAATAATACATGGGCAAATAATAGATACTGTACAAACTCAAAATAAACCACTCCAAACTTGATTGCAGAAAATACAACTTCAGCAACAGAGTGGTCAATGCCTGAAACTCACTACCTGACTCTGTTGTTACATCCTCAAATCCCCAAAAGTTTAACCTTATACTGTCTACCATGGACCTCACTCCATTCCAAAGAAGTCTATAAAGGGACGTGCATAAGCACACCAGTCTGCCTGTCCTACTGTTCCCATTTATTCATACTCATTTATTATGTACATACTTATACCTGTTTATAGTTATAAGTTTGTATGTTATGTTCAAGTTATACTTGTTTTCTCATACATGCTTGACAAACTAAACTAACTAAATAAATAAACTGGCTGAAAGAAAAAAAATAGTGGGATTGAGATTGAACCCAACACACTGTCTCCTTCTCTTTGCATAATCCCACAGTTGAGGTTCCAGCCACTGATGAAGGTAGAACAGGTTGACATGCTGTTGACAAACTTTTATAAAATAAAAGTAACACTAGATTATCTTACAATATTATTTCACTATTCAAACAGTACTATTCATTATGTAGAGACAGTTTTGTGTAGCGGTTGAAGCATTGGGCTAGAAACTGGGAGACCCTGAGTTTTAGTCCTGCCTCGGGCACAAAGCCTGCTTGGATGACCATGGGCCAGTCACTTTCTCTCAGCCATAGGAAAGAGGCAATGGTAAACTACTTCACAAAATCCTTACCAAGAAAACTGCAGGGACTTAAATCAGACACAGTTGAAAAGAAGGAAAAACACATTGCTATCTTCATTTATAATAATACTTGACAAATATTTTGATCATTCAGAAATGTAACTTTTACCTCATGTTAATAACTTTATAAAAATAATGTTGCCTTATTTGAAAGTGTGCATAGTGAAAATTACCTAATTAATCAGAACACTCTGGTAAATTGTGCATAAATAATGTTATTTTTTCATGCCACTTTTCAAGCACTTTGCAGTTAACGCAATTGAGATTTTAAATAATGAAAAGAAAACTAAATGAACAATGTAAGTATGAATGAATGGAAATTTACATATACTGGCCCGTAATATCATGTACTAATGTTGCCTTTCACAGATAAATTGAATTTTAAAATGAATTGTAAGACTTCAAAATTCCAAAATTACATTTGTCATCATCTTTCTTTGAGGAAAGATAAAATAAATTTAAAAGTGCTAATTATATTTTCCATAATGACCTGTGGTGTGAGGCAAAATAGGGGTAATAATTGTCCAGTAGATAATTGTTTTCACTGATGTTGTAGAGATGGTTTTGCATATGTGGAAAATCAAAACAGAAGAATTATAAACATGCACATATTTTGTCTCCACAGACAAACATTGTAATATATAAAGATTATTGACATTTAATTTCAATAAACAATCTTATATTATCAATTAAAACTCAAATACCAAATAGGAGACATAGGAAGTATACCCAGAGTCAGACATAAAGACCTCAAGTGCCCATATACAAATGCACAGAGTTTGAGGAACAAACAGGGTGAACTTGAACTATTAATACATGAAGGTAGATATGATATAGTTGGAATAAAAGAAACCTGATTGGATGCAACCCATGACTGGAACATACTCATAGAAAGAGACAAAAAAAAAAAACAGACTCCATAAAAGAGGAGGTGGAGTTGCACTGTATGAAAGGACCACTATATTGCTACAGAAATGCATGATACCAAAGATGAAAACCTCCTAGAATACATATGGGTCAATATAAAAGAAAAAAAGAATGACATAGCCATAGGTGTATTTTATAGATGATATTCTTATCTGCACTGAAACTATAGAGTTAGTGCGCTCAGTCCTGAAAAAACTCAGGGTCACTGAACTGTATGCCAAACTGCCAAAGTTCGAATTTCACCAGAATAAAATTGACTATTTGGGTTACTGCATATCACACGAGGGGATAGAAATGGACCCCAAGAAGGTGCAGGCGGTTATGGAGTAGGCGCCCCCTTGTACCAGAAAACAGTTGTAAAACTTTCTGTATTTTGCAAACTTTTATAGACAATTCATCCCTGCCTTTGCTAAAATTGCATTACCTATTACCAATCTCCTAAAGACAAAGGGAGATGTTAAGCTAAAACCTAGCCATCCCACCGAGTGGAAAATGGAATGCTGTTTGCAGCCGAACCCATCCTCAAACATCCTGACATTGATGCCCCCTTGGTAGTCCAGGCTGATGCCAGTGACATGCTGCTGGGGCCTTACAATCATGTGCTTACACTTTCAGGAAACTGAAACCAAAAGGAGATGGGCCATATGGGAGAAAGAAGCATTTGCTGTCCGATGGGCACCATTAACTTGGAGGCATTTCCTCAAAGGGGCAAAACACCTGTTTGAGGTGTGGACTGATCATAAAAAAAATGGAAGCCTTAAAAATGCCCTGGAAACTGTCATCCAAGCAAATTCATTGGGTGCAACAGGTTTAACCATTTTAATTTTTCCTTGTGCTACTTTGCTGGGGGTAAGAACTTCATGGCAGATGCTTTATCTAGATTGCCCAAGCACAATAGTGCTCAACCAGAAGTAATCCACTCAGTTATCACCTTCAAGCAACTGGCTACCCTGGTGGTCACCAGAGCCCAGGAAAAAGCAGACCTTGACCTTCCTAATGACTTAAGTGAGGAGCTGAAAGAAGAGTTGAAAAGTGATGACTGTTTCCTGTCCCACTCAAATGAGTGCATCATGTGAGATGGTCTAGTCTATATGGATTGGTGCTAATCTATATGTCCCCACGAGTCTTAGGGGAACTGCTGCAATGGGCCCATGATTCGAAAGCTGCTGGACCCTTTGGTTTAATGAAAACTTTACACCTAGTCAAACAATAGTTCTGGTGGCTCTTGTTGAAAAAGGACATAGAAACCTATGTGGCCAGTATCCTGTGTGTGCTTCTGCTAAGAGTCCCCCCCCCCAAGAAGCCTGCTGGACTCCTCCAGAGGGTAGCCAGTCTTAGTGTCCCATGGAAGTAAATATCCATGGACTTCATTGTTGAACCACCTGAGAGCGGGGGGAACATGGTCATTTGGGTGACCATGTTATTTTCCAAGCAGGTGCACTTGTATCCTGTTCCAAGATCCCCTCCACAGAAACACTCACCAAATTGTTTATCCAACATGTGTATAGGTTACATGGGGTTCCTGACCGCATCATTTCGAATGGGGGGAAACAATTCACCTCCCACTTTTGGAGGGAACTCCTGAAATTATTGGGCTCCACCCAGGGTCTAAGCTCCACCCACCACCACAAACTAACAGGTCCTGTGAACATACGAACTCAATGCTGGAACAATACTTTAGGTGCTATGTAAACTACCAGCAGGACAATCAGGCCAACTTGCTGCCTTTTGCAGAGGTCGCTTATAATAACTCCATCGACAGTAACACTGGCTCCACCCTGTTTAAAGTTGCTTCTGGTCAGGATTTCATACCCATGCCAGAACTGCCCCAGGGGAAGCCTCAGATCCCTTCCTTAGTGGAATGAATTGAACAGCTTCAATGTTTGGCTCTTCAGCTGTAAGGCACTAGACGAGGCATATCAAGCCCATAAAAGGCTGACAAAAAAAGAGTAAATCCAAAAGAATTCCAAGAAGGGGACAGGTCTTCCTATCTTTAAAGTACTTACAGACCACCCAGAAATCAAAGAAACTGGGGCTCAAGTATATAGGCTCTTTCCCCATTGTTAGGATCATAAATCCAGTTATGGTACATCTAGAGCTACCCAAAATCCTTAGGCAGACCCACCCTGTGTTTCATGTTAGCTTGTTGAAACCTGAGCATCTATCTCCTCTTCAGCCAGGCCAGCCTGCCCCTCCAATTCCCTCCCTTGACACTTCGAGCTCAAAGAAATCCTGGATTCCAGGAAGCATAGGGGGAAAGTACAGTATTTGGTGGCTTGGAAACACTTCCCTCCCTCACAGTCTGAATGGGTGAATGGGGTGTCCAGGCCCCTAAACTCCTACAACTGTTTCACACTAAATATGCTGCCAAGCTGTAATGTTATTTTGCTCCCATGTATGGTAGATTGCATTTATCCTATCTATCTTGTCTTATGTTTTTTTTTCCATAGGGCTAACACCTCTACTGCAAGAGGGCCAAATGTCAGCCAGATCTCCAGCCTGGGTTTTCCCTTTGATGCTTGCTTGCTATCAACTGCCATAGTATGAGGAGGTGGGGGCATGGCAGTGGGGTTTGGGAAGTGCTGGTGTGAAGAACACCCATGTGAACTAAAAGGGAGGTTTCTCCCAAGAATAACTGCACTGCTAAATGGAGTTGTTTACACCCAGTCAAAGCCAATCGTCCTAGAACTCCAGATGGATGAAAACATCTGAAGATGTGCCCCCACATGATACTATGTGGGATGTGGATTGGACATTCAGCCTGGGTCCCTTGGGAGAAGGATCTGAGGAAACTTTCAATATGTAACTTTTATACCTTTTGGCTCAGATCTTGATTTTCTTTTGCTTCTCTCATTTCAAATTCAATAAAAGTACCTCTTCTCTACCTCAATGGAATTGGATGTTTTCTTTCTTGGGTTTTGAACAGAGGCAGGCCTGACAGTAAGATTCAACCTCCAAGAGTTACATTCTGTCTTTAAACAATTCATCAGAAAAATGTTGATGAAAGTCTTAAGAGTTTTGCTAATACAAATGATTCTGCATATCATTGGTGCCTTAGAAAAGGAACTCAAAGAGATCATGTGAGGAACTGTAATTATGATTTAAGTGACACATTTGAGGGAAGCTAAAGGCATGTTTCTAAGAGCTTTCTGAGAAGCTCTAGTTAATTCCTGGACATCAGGATTGCAGCTGAGACGTTCACTCATAGTTGATGACTGATTAATTTATTACACACCGTTCACATATCAACCACTTGGTGATTAGAAAACCCCAGGTTTCAGGGATGAGTAGTAACAAGTAGATGGAGGTGAAAATGCTGAGCCAAACATATGTTCTTATTTATTTGTTTATTTGTTTATTTATTTAATTTTGATTTGTCAATTGCTTACAAGATAAAAGGTTTAAGTATATACAGAGTTGTGAATACATGAAATGGGTACATATAAGAAAAATAAAAGAAACAATAGGACTCTATGCAACTTTTGGAAAGAGCCCTGCCAGTTTTAATGACAATGGACATTCAAAAAAGAAAATGTTCCCCAAACTCTTGTTTTTCTCCCTCATCCACTGATAGCCTTTCCCCTTGAATTTTCCATGACCACTATCCAGCATTTTGAGGCAAAGAGCTTATGCTCTTTTATTCATAGTTTTATTCATAGTTAGAAAATCCTGTTCAGTAGAATCTACCCAACCCAACGTTATACTTGTTCATCTCATTACGTTCATCTCACTCCTTCATCTTCTGAGGGCTGTATTTTAGTTTTGAATAAGACTTCATTTCCTTACTGTATTGGAAAGAAAGCTCAGGAGTTATGATTAGCAGTAACTTGTTTCAATAAACATTGAGTATAACATATGCCTCTGAACTAATGGGTATTCAAACATACAATTTACAAATAATTAACATCATGTTAATTAGTCAAGTTAATTTATACCACTCTCAGAGCCTTTAGAGAGTCTGCCAGCAGTTTGAGCCAGAAAATTGAAAATTGGGTTAGGGATAATCTTGGGTTAGGGCTATGACACAGTATGAACAACCACACCCTGCAGCCATCAATACTGATAGAAGATGGCTATGCCTGAAAATAAGCTAACAATGTGGTGCTAGCAGCATTCCAGCCATAAACATTTGCACATCAACTAGCAACATGTCCCTCTACATCTGGACATACTATGCACTAACTCAAGAAACATTTTTAATATATTACTTCTCCCAGGATAAAGGCAAAGTGACCTTGCAAACATGTATTTCAGAAAACGCAGAGGACATTTTGACTCTCATTGATTTCAACCCATTGACTGATGAATGTCCTTCAAAATGAAATCTAGACTTCAGGATGTATATAGATTTAAGTAAGCTAATTGTTCCTATTAAAACAGGGTTTGGTTTTAAATCGCAGCTAATTATTTTTTTATACCTTGGCTGAAATCTTTAATAAGAACTGGGAACTAGAATTGATTAAGTCTTTATATCTAGGCTAGGTTTGGGTTGTTGTTTTTTTGCCTAGGCTAATAGACGCTTGTGTCAACCTGCTGAGTGTACAGCTTGATGATAGAATAAATAGAATAAAATAAAAAAAAGTTGGAAGAAACCTTAGAGGTCTTCAAGTCTCTACCCTGTCTATACCATTTCAAGAAAATGGTTGTCCAATCTCTTAAAACCTTTGTGTTGGGGCAGTCCCAACTTCTGGAGGCAAATTGCTCCACTGATTAATTGTTCTAATGATAACTGATTCACTTCTATCATCCTCAAAAAACTAAGAACAAGGAGCCATGAATACAATTTATTCACTGCTGTGTCCTTGGCTTTAACAAGGTCTAGAGTAATAAAGATTACTGCAATCTAAAAGGTGCCTGCCTGTCAAACTGTGCCCTTACTTTGTGTAGGGTGCATTTGTCTGCTTGAATATAGCTCTCCCTGCCAGACCTAGTCACAATAGTTCAAACGCTCCACCCAATCAAAGATGTGTATAATGTCACGTGGAGCATCTTTCGGTGACGATACAGACATTTGGCTCTTGACCTTGGCCTCGTTTGATAAAGAGCTGCAATTGCACAGTAAGCAAGCGATTAAGCATAAACAATAAAATTTTCCCCAAGTTATACAGTTCATTCTCTAAAACCTCCAGCACATTTTCCATCTCCCACAAAACCCAATTAATTCATTCTCCCCCGTTACTACAGCCAAAAAGATAGCGAGAGAAAGGAAAGGAATCTTGAAGGCTGACACCTCCCCAAGTCACACCTATCCAGGTTTTGTGGCTCCCAATGTTTTCTTTTCTCTGGGAAACTGGTATCTCTATCTCTCTCCTCTGTCTCTTTCCCTCTCATCTCTCTCTTTCTCTTCCTCCCTCTCATCTCTCTTTCCCCCTCTTTCTCCCTCTCTTTCTCCCTCTCTCTCTTTCATCTGTCTTTGTCCCTCTGTCCCTCTGTCTGCCTGTCTCTCTCTCCCTCTCTCATCTCTTTCTTTCTCCTTCTCTCACTCTCATCTCTTTCTTTCTCTTCTCTTTCTCCCTCCCTCTCTCATCTCTTTCTCCCCTTTCTCTTTCTTTCTTCCTCTTTTTCTCTCATATCTTTCTCCCCCTCTCTTTCTCCCATTCTGTCTCTCTTTCTGTCTCATTTCTTTCTTTATCTCTCATTTCTCTCTATCTCTTTCTCTCTTTCTCCCTTTCTCATCTCTTTCTCTCTCTCATCTTCCTTTCTCTCTCTCTCTCATCTTTCTCCCTCTCTCTCATCTCTCTTTCTCCCTCTTTTTCTCTCTCACCTCTTTCTCCCCCCCTCTCATTTTTCCCTCTCATCTCTCTCATCCCTTTCTCTCTTTCTCCCACCATCTCTCTTTCTCCTCTTTTCCCTCTCTCATCTCTTTCTCCCTTTCTGTCTTTCCCTCTCTCTCATGTGTGTGTGTGTGTTCCCTCTTAAATCATTTCCAAAAACAGGCAAGGGTTGGGTTGTTGTTTTTTTGCTGATGTTGTTCTTTCTTCTTCTTTGAATGCTTTTTACCATATGATTTCAATCAAGAGTCATTTCAGGTTCCTAGATAAATTAAGCTCTTTTTTCCCCCTGCTGTGGCTCCTGTTGGATGATCTCCCCACTGGTTGGACCTGGCCCTGCCCCTCTCCCTCTCACTCCTTGCCTGCCCTGAGAAGAGAAGGGTGATGGTAGTGGATGGAGACTCACTCTGTATTCCAGAGCAGGAGTGAAGCACCCCTCTACTTGCCTCTTTTTCCAGACCAACAAGGATACTTGTTTGTCAAGAAAAAAGAGCAAATCAAAGGGCGCTTTGATCCCACGCTGGAATGAGTCTCTATCTGCCGCTGCCATCCTTCTTTTCTCTGGGCAAGTGAGCAGTGAGTGGGAGGGGAGGGTGAGGTGTGGGACCAGCCAGTGGAGGGATCATCTGACAGGGATCCACAGGAGAGGTCCCAAAGAGCCACACATTGCCAATCTTATACACGTAGTCCTTGATGTACAACCATTCATTTAGTGACTGTTCAAAGTTACAACAGCACTAAAAAAGTGGCCTATGACTATTTTTTACATGACCATTGCAATATTTGATCATGTAACCATTGCAAGATTACGTCATCAAAATTTAGATGCTTGTTGACTTCTGGTAGCATTTCTGTTGAAGACAGATCAGAGACCGCGATCATGTGCAGCTTTGATCCGTATTTACCTTGTTGGAAGGGTCCCTGCAGGACTGGAACCATCTGACCCACCTCGGAGGGGTGAGGGAAGAGGAGACCACCAGCTGGGTCGAGGGGAGCCACATCTCCCCTCCCTAGCTAGGTATTACTCCCCTGGAAGACAAGGAGAAACAGCAGTTAAATGGCTGCCCTGAAGATGGAAAGCTGCCGGGACATAAGTATGCGCTGGAGCGGTGAAGTGGTGAGCAACTTGTAACCAGATAAAAGAATTTAATTTTTTCTTAATAACCCCAAGAAGCAGAAAGAAAGAGCTATCGTTTAAGAATATCATAATGGTGAACAGAAAATAAGAGGGAAATATAAGGTAAACACAACTGGGGTATAAAAAGCTACAACAAAATTAGAGACTAAATCTGGAATAATATATATATAATTTGGCATTAATTAGGCATTGGATAAAATGCTGGACTTCCCTGGAATTGACTATTTTTAAGAAAACTAATAATGGAAATGGTTGGAAATTAATGTTAATACAATTGAAAAGAGAAAAGAAAAGAACTTCGAAAAGTGGAAAGTGATATAGCACCATCTAATTGTTAAATATTTTTTTCCTTCAGAATTTTATGGAAAATTACTGGTCTTATAATTGACTATAATTAATTTATGATATAAAAGACTAAGAAAATAGCAAGAACCCCAGAAACTTTAAAAAGGGGGAAGAAATTGTACTAAGAGGATGTATGAATGCAATTTCCTAGGACTGCTGGGTACTGAGTTTGATAAAGAGACAGGAGGATTAATAAGGGAAATAAAGGTAAAAGGAGGCTTTTGGCAAAGATCACAACAAAAGGTTTTGAATTTTAATAACTCAACTGATTAACAAAAAAAATGGAAGAAATAAGCAAAGACTTTAAGTCGGAATTGCAAATTGTGAAAGGAATGCTGAAAGAAAGAAGGGAATTATTGGATATACTGGCAAAAAAATATTGGTGATGCAGTCCGTACAAGAACAAAGAAATTTCCCAGAGGAGGAGTTAAAGGAAGAGGAAAGTGACTCAGATGAATATGGAGAACAAGAGATATTGCCAAAAGACATTAAAGGAACTAAAACTATGATACTGATGATAGAGTTAATAAAGAAAAGAAAACACTCCCAGGATTAAACAACAGAAGAAGAAATTCTACAAGAAGAAACTTCAAAAAAGAGAACAGAAAAGGGTGGAGGAGAAGATGGCTGAAAGGCGGATGGAAATAAAAAGGAAAGATTGGGAAAATTTAGAAAAGGGAAAGCTAACTAAAACCAAGAGAAATGACAAGGTCGAGATATTGAGAGATAAGGGTTAGATACGATATAAAAGGGGGATGCCACGTGGGAATGTATTTAGATATTTTTTATTAGGAATTTAAAATGGGGAGATTTGAAACTCAAATGTATTGGAAATTACAGAAAGAGTATTACATAAAGATATACGAGAAAAGTGAAGATGAATGAAGAGATGTTAAGAGGGTTTTATTATTATTAATCCATATCCATATATATATATGGATCTTTGGTTATTCGGGTTTTTTCCCGAATAAAATTGGAAGTATCTTGGCAACATTTCGTTGAAGTCTCATTTATCATCTTCAGGCTTGTTTCTTCGGCTCTGTGCTTCTCAGAGTAATGTGAGCTTGCAGCTGCTTCTTCCTTTTAACTGCTAGTGGGGGTGTGACTTGATTGGGTGGGGGCTTGGCTGTGTTCTGATTGGTAGGGGGGTTGGCTGTGTTCTGATTGACTGGGGGTGTGTTCTGTTCAGGTAGGGGTTTGGTTGTGCTCAGGTTAGTCTTAGTTGCTGGGGGATTTGAGCTGGTGAGCTGTGATCCTGTTGTTTGGCTTCACGTTCGTGGTCATGCCACATCTTCATAGTGGGTGTCAGTTTGCTTCTTGTATGGGTTGGAGGGGTTTGAAGCAGGTAGTGATGCAGCTGTGGTACGGCTTCTGGTCTGTGGTTGTGTCTCATCTTCTGTGTGGGTGTGAGTCTTTTTTCTACGTGGAAGTGTGGTGGTGGCATCTTGTATGACACTCGTGGGTGTGGGTCTGGTGTCATTCTTCATGTTAGGTACTCATTTATTTATGAGGACAGGTTTCCAAATGGTTGGTAAACGGGAGGTATCATCTCGTTTATTCATGCTGTGTGGGCGTTTTTCTATTTCTATGGCTTCTCTGATTATTCTGTTGTTGAAGTGTTCGGTTTTGGCGATAGTTCTGGTATTTTTAAAGTCAATTTCATGTCCTGTGGCTTTGAGGTGTTGGACCAGGGAAGAGGTCAGTTCTTCTTTTTTGATTAAGCTCTTGTGTTCTTCAATGCGTGCACTTATTCTTCTGTTAATTTGTCCAATGTCTGTGGTGTGACAGGCGGTGCAAGGGATTTTGTAGACTCCTTGATTTTCTAACTCAATTTTGTCTTTAGGGTTTCTTTGGATGGTGGATATTTTTCTGTTTGTATAGAATGCTGTTTTAATGTTGTGTTTTTGGAAGATCTTGCTGATTTTGTCTGTAGTATCTGTAGTTCACTTTTAGTACAGCTTGGCTCCGAGTAAATGGACAGCAACGTTTTGGCAGAATCTTATCTGCCATCATCAGGCTTCTGCACTGAGTTCGTCTGCAGGTCAGGCTAACACAGCCATTGGTTTTAAATTAGAGGCTAGCCTACTGCTGTGCCAGGATGGTTCTTTTCTTCATCCTGATTGGTTGGGAGTCTTGGTCTGTGTTTATTGGTCTTGGAGTGTGTTTGATTGGTGTTTCTGGTTTCTTCTGTCTGTTTTGTGGCTTTGATTGGCTGGCAACACTGTGTTCCTGTGTTGGAGGCTTTCAGTGCAGCCTGGCTTCGAGTAAAAGGACGGCTATCATCTATTAGGAAGCTAGGTTTCATCTGGGTGCCTGATTGGGGTGTGTTTGAGCTGGAGGTATCAGAGGGAGTCTGTTTGTGCCCAGGTGTTTGCCTGGCTTGTGGCGTGGAGATCGTTCTATTTGAGAGTGCAGGCTTCCAAATGATTGACAGTCTGGTGGAATCATCTCTTCTATTCATGCTTTCAGGTCTTTTTTCAATCTCTATGGCTTCTCTGATGATTCTGTGGCTGGGGTTTTCTATAGTGGCTAGGGTTTTGGTGGTATTGAAGTTGATGTTGTGACCTGTGGCTTACATGTGTTGGACTAGTGAGGAGGTGCGTTCCAGCTTTTTTACTGCATTTTTGTGTTCATCCAGGCGGGTACTTATTCTTCTATTGGTCTGTCCAATGTATGTGGCTGGGCATGATGCACAGGGAACTTCACATATGCCTTGGTTTTCCAGGTCAATTTTATCTTTGGGGTTTCTAAAGATGGCTGCAATTTTTTTGTCTGTTTTGAAGGCAGTCTTGATGTGATGCCTGTGTAGTATCTTACTGATTTTGTCTGTAGTACCTCTTATGTAGGGCAGGACAGCTGTTCCATAGGTCTGTTGATCTTGTAGATCTCTATTATGTCTTAGTGTGTTTTTGTGGATCAAGCTGGTGATTTTGTTTTTGTGGAAGCCGTTGGCTATCAGTACTTTAGTCAGGATGCATAGTTCAGTCTTTACGTGTGTCTTGTCTGCCAGGCGTTTGGTTCTGGCGATTAGTGTTTTGGCCACGGAGTTTATCTGTGCTGGGTGGTGGTGGGATTGGGCATTGAGGTAGCGGTTGGTGTGTGTTTTCTTCTGGTATACGGTGTGTCCTAGTGTGCCATCTGTTCTTTTGTAGATTAGTACATCTAGGAATGGTAGTTGTTTGTTTATTTCCGTTTCCATGGTGAACTTGATTTTGGGGTGTGTGCTGTTTAGGTGTGTTAGGAAATTGTTTAGATTTTCTTTTCCATGGGGCCAAACCACAAATGTGTCATCGATGTATCTTAGCTATAGTTTGGGTTTGTGGGTGGCATTAGCCAGGGCTCTGGATTCGAATTCTTCCATGAACAGGTTTGCAATGACGGGTGACAGTGGTGATCCCATAGGGGCTCCTTCAATTTGCTTGTATCTTTGTCCTTTGTATATGAAATATGTGTTGGTTAAGCAGTGTTCTGTTAGTTCCATGAGGTGTTTAGCTCATGGTATTTATTTGGTATTTATTGGTTGGTATTTATTTTTGATGATTTCAAGAGTTTCTTTTATCGGGACTTGAGTGAATAGTAGGCTAGCCTCAAATTTAAAACCAACGGCTGTGATAGCCTGACCCACAGACGAACTTAATGCAGAAGCCTGATGATGGCTATGTGTATATATATATATATATGTATGTATGTATATATATATATATATATATGTATGTATGTATATATATATATATATATATATATATATATATATATATATATTTCTTTTTAAAGAATATTGTGTTTATTTTAAGAATGTACCAAGCAGAATCCGATTGAAAGTTGTGTATTATACTGAATGTTGTAATCTTAAAGTTATACACTGAAGCTTAAATAACAGTTTGAATGGATAAAATTAAAGGCTATAAAGGAATCATACTCTTATTGGTAAGTACAGGGAAAAAATTGCTTAATAAGAAAAGATAATAAGAAATTGTATAACAGGACAGACAAAAGTATAAATATAATGATTTGAATTGAGATGAAATAATTAAAATAAAGTTGAGAAAATTAAAAGAGGGGAAAAACTATCTCAAAAATATAAAATGGTAATAAGGTATGGAACAGAATATAAAAATGAACATGAAATTGAGTTTTGTGTCTGTGTGAAGAAGTGACAACCTGGGACCGTGCTATTTTCAAAAAAGATGTTTTATTTGTATTTTGTTTTTATGAAAACACAAATAAAATTTAAAAAAATATATTGGCAGAAAATTAGAAATTGGCTGGAGGAAATAACAACAGAACAGATCGAATTCAAACCAGAGTCCTTTCTATAAGGGACCTTTGATAAACAAATACCAAAAAAAATGAGGTATATAATAATACATATTTTGACAGCAGCCAGATTGGCTTTTGCACAATGTTGGAAACAGCCTCATGTTCCATCAGAGGAGATGATTATTCAAAAAATTTCAAGTTGTGCAGAAATGGAACCTTGGCATTAAAAAATAAAGACACTTCAATATACTACAACAGCTGGAACTGCTGGTACAAATGGATAGACCAAAGATAGATTTCACGCGAAAAGGCAAAAGAGGATAGGACAGAACCATAGTAGTGATGTACAGATATATGTAATAAAATAAGGATAAAAAGGAGGTCTCACAAACTGTTGAAGATGAAAATGTTTTTTAATTGTTTTCTATCTTTTTCTTTCTATTTTCTTCTTCCTTTCTTTTTTTCTTCTTCTCTCTTACATTTATGTATGTGTTGATAGTCTGTTTTAATTGTAAAATCAATAAAATTTATTTTAAAAAAAGAAATAGGATACCTAGGATACATGGAGAGGAAAAAGAACTAAATGTATCAAATCCAAATACCACTTCCCTTTTTCAACCGAAGAATGGCATAGATCTGACATTCAGTGTCATATAATCTGGCTCTTTTAAATCTGTCTTTTGATTGCTTTGTAATATTTCAAGACTCAGTGTACGTTCAGTCTAATCATAAGAATTTTTGAAGCTGACTAAAGCCTTTTATCTGCAATATTTTATAATGTTAATGAATGGAGCATTATTCAGCAGTAGACAAAATACTGACAATGTGAGTTGGTTTCTTTAAAGAAGCAAATAATACACTTCCTCCCATCTGAGAATCAAAAATGATAAAACTCAAATTATTGCTGGTGTGCTTCAGGTATGCATCAGGAATAACAGGAACAAGTTAATATTAGAGCAAGATTAAACATAAAAATTGCCAAAGATTTATTGTCCACAGATTAATTGAATCTTTTCTTGCACTTCAAATAAATGAGTAGATATATAAAGCAGAAGTGACAACAGAGTAAATGAATATGATAACAGAGATGAATTAAATTTTGTTTTTAACAATAGTGCAAGACAAGAATCTTGGCTCCATAATTCACATTTGTTAAGCTGATTTCCAGTAGGCTTCTGCCAACAGCATTTCTTGCACAACAAAAAATAGACAGAACATGAGTCTATGCTAGCATGGGGTTTAAAAGAATTAAAATTAGCTTTCATGGATTCAGTGGCTTTATATGATCTGAATGCTCATTATACAGGCTGGTATAAATGTTGTATATGAGACTGAATGTGAAGAAACTGAAAATCTGTCCAGCTAATATCCGATTCCCCTGCATCCTGGCTTCCCACTGAGATGCCACTTGAAGTCCACTTCAACTATAGAAACTCACTGGCTGACTTGATCAGTCATTCTCTCTCCTCCCACCCTATCTTGTAAGATTGTTCTACTGATAAATATTAAAAGAGCAATCCCATTACGGTTTACCTTGAAAAACTGGTGTAATATAAACCCCAAATCAGCTTGAACTGGATCTCTGCTGTATACTTGTACCATTCAGAGGCACTTTGCTTGAATTGAACGTGTATGATATATAGATGATAGGGAGGGAGGAATAGACATTGATGCAGGGTGTTGGGAGGCATCTGGTACCATTGCACCTTGGCATCTACAGCTGGAGGGACCCTGTCCAAGTACAATTCCAGAATTTGAAATAGTTTTAAATAGAGCCAAGCTAGTGGGAAACTAATTTACTGAAATTCAACTTCATAAATCAATTTGCTTTCCCCATTTGTATTTGTTGTTATTTACTGATTTCAATGGAGGATACCAGGAGCCCAAAAGAACATTTGGTCCTCAGGTCTCTTAAAATGTGTCAGAGAAATACAATAGCTACAACCTGACTCCTTTCCACTTGATTGCACACACTAGGAAGGATATTACAATATTTGTCTAGATTTTGTTTTGTTTTTTCCTGCAAAGATAGCTTTCTGTAAGGTCAAAAGACACCAAAAAAGCATTGTTTTGTTTTTGTTTAATAAAAAATTAATTTAAAAAAGAGGGTGAGACCAGCTGTCAGGGAGACCAGACGTGTGAGCGAGAGACTCTGCGGAGTGCAACCCTCTACCTCCATTCATGGACTCTTCGGAGTCAAAGGGAGACCTATAGGGTTTTCTGAAGGTGTGGGGGTTCTGAAAACCCTATGTTGATGGCAGTTCATGTCAGAGATCGGAATATAACCTGGAGCAAGTGGACAGAGGAAGTATGACCAGCAATGGTCATCCATGAAGGCTGACAGCAGGACACATTAACAGTGATATAGCGGAATGAAGGTGAAATCAGAACTGACGGTTTTGACATCCAACTTTAAAGTGAGTAAAATGAGAGAGATTGGAGCGTGGTTAGAGGAATAATCGAGTGAAGCTTGGCAAACTGAGCCAGCCTTAGCTAGCAGCAAAAGGAGTGGCAAGACAAACTGCGGGCAGAAAGATCAGAAGGAAGATAGAGAAGAAGTCAAGGAAATAAAGTACTGGGAACAAATACAAACAGGAGCTGTGAGATTTGGAGCAGTAATCCTGAAGAGCTAAGAAGAAATATAAGAAGGTGAATTAGATAACTGTGAGAGACTTGGACTGGACACTCTCTTTGAACGGAAACTTGAGAATACTTGAACTGTGGGACTTGGGATTTGGGACTTTGGAGTTAAAATGGACTTTACAGAGACAGTGACACAACATATTAAAGATCAGAGAAAGAAACTTAGTGGCTGAGTTTGAGAGACATATGCTGGTCATCTAGAAGAAAGAAAACTGAATTGAAGCTAAAAAGTAATAAATCTAAAAAAGAAAAGGTGAAAAAAGGGGGGAAGGGGAAAAGTCATTTATGCTCTTTATGATATTGCTGTATTATTTTGGTCTCTAGATTTATATATCTGATATGAAGGTTTCTGATACTAGAAATTGGTACTATTATATTAAATATTATATCATATTACTATATATTATATACTACTATCTAACTTTTCTAGTGTATTTAGTAATGTATATATTACTGTTATCCTATTTTTGATTAATTTTGAGTGAAAATTATATAATAACAATATAAATGTATTAATACAATATAAATTTAGTATGGATTTTAGCAATTGATAAATTGAGATCCTTGATTAGCCAATAAATAATTAATTAAGTATTGGCTATTTACCATTGGAGAAGTTAACAGGATTATTAGAAACTTATTATTAGAAGAAAAGCTGTGTGGATTGAGAAAGTTAAACCTATCCTTTCTATTGGTTTAAAATAGAAAGAAGACATACATTGTGTTATAAAACAAAAGGAAATTGAAGACTTATAGAAGTGAAGGGTTTAAGAAAAGGAGAAAAGAAGTTGGGAATGGTGGATTAAAAGTAATATTGTGACAATATTGTTAAATATGGCAAGCACCATTAACTTAACTAAGATAGGAATGGGAAATGTGCTGTCCAGACAGTATATAATTAAGTGGGAATTGGAAGCTGTTCCCTTAAGGGAATGCCTCAAGGGAAAAGTAGTTAATGCCTTATGGGAAATGTAGTCCATGTCATGTGATCACATCTGTAATCCTGATTGGTCACTGAATTGACCTCTAGTTGGGTTGGGGGAAGCCTTTGTTCTTTTCCTTGCCTGGATCCAGCAGCATGCTGCATCGTTTGCTCCATTGTTATGGGATGAAGATAACTGTATTTTCACACTATGAAATCAACTATGTAAAGATTTGGACATTAGATGAATCTCGACATAACTGTAAGTTATACCTTGAGGATGCCTTATGATCCAATTAAGAAACTTTGTATGGAAGCCTTTGTAGAGTTTATCAAACTGTTTTTATATTCAGACAGAAATTTAAAAATAGAACAGGAAAGAAAATCCCCGCACACATAATGACAATGGCAATATCAGCAAGTCCCTCCACACAGAAATCTATTGATGAAATGTTACCACGAGAGAGAGCAAATTCCATAAAAGATCTGCAGAGTTTAATGTTAAATATGCAAGAAATGATGAAAGCCTGAGGATATGAAAAAAGAGATGGGTGTAGTGAGTAATGAACTAAAAGAAAAAATATAAACAATGTATTAAAGTTGGAGAGTTTTCAACAAGAGATGTGGGAAAACCAACAGAAATTAGAAATGGAGACAAGAATGGATAAGGAGGAAAACAGGGTCAAAGAGCTAACGAAAATTGACACAAGCAAATAAAGAGCTAGAAATAATGATGATCTTTTTAGAGGCAGAAAAAGCAGCTCACTATTTGAAAGTTTTAGAAGTATTAAAGAGAACAATGAGAAAAGAAACACAAATAAAAGGATTAAAAATTAATAAAGAAGAGTTTAAGCTAGAAGCCTTTGCAGACAGTTTAGTCTTCATTCTAGAAGACCCACAAAATTTGGGACCAAAGCTTATCGAAAGTCTAGAAGAATATGGAGAGGTTGCAAGGCTGAAAATCAGCAAGGAAAAAACTAAAATAATTACAAAAAATATGACGAATAAGCAGAAAGAAGCACTGACCAAGATAATGGACATCCAGATAGTAAATAAGGTAAAATATTTGGGGATTAAGATTTTGGCAAGATGCATAACAATTAAGGAGGACAATTATACCTCACTAATGAAATGTATAACAGAAGATTTGGAAAAATTGAGTCATTTAAGGTTATCTTTCATGGGCAGAATAGCAGTCATAAAAATGAATGTATTGCCAAAGCTACTGTTTCTTTTTCAAAAATCCCTATAAAATTAGATTTTTTTTGTGATTTGGACAAATTAATATTGAAATTTATATGGCAAAGGAAAAAGCTCAGAATTAAATTAAAACTGTTGCAGGATACTAAAGAAAGAGGTGGCTTTGGCTTATCCAAATAATAATAGAAGAATGTTAGCTCTAGAAGGCCACAACCTACAAGCAGGATGGCACACTTTTTATGGCAAGATAGATAAGAGGCCCACTGATATTTTCAAAGATATTAGATTAGGCAGGCATTATTATCACTATGGAATAAAAATAAACAACAAATAGATATATATAGAAGCACCAATATGGTTATCCACACTGGAAGCCCGAATGCACCCAAATTTGGTTTGTCGAGGAAAAATTATTATATATGAAGTTATTTTAAATGAGATGGGAGAATTGAAATCAAGGCAAGAACTGAAAGAGCAAGAAGTAGATTTGGAATGGTGGGCTTACCTACAAATCCAATCAAGATATAGGAAAGATATGAGAGATCAGGGAATTAGTAGACAAAAAACAAAATTAGATGAAATATGACTGGGAGCAGATGATAAATTGATAAGGAAAATCTATAGAATATTATTGGAATATAAATTAGAAGAGCAACAAGTATTCATTCAACTCATCAATCTGTTCCGACAATTTGATTTCTTGAATATTTTTTACCACTTTGGGTATTAAAGCTGAAAGGCATAGAAGTCAGAGGTGGTATTCAGCAGGTTCTGACAGTTATGGAGAACCGGTAGTGGAAATTTTGAATAGTTCAGAAAACTGGCAAATAGGCCTCTGACTGGCCTTGCCCCATCTATTCTCTGACTCCTGAGTCCCAGATGATTGGCTGGGTCCTCTTTTGTTGCCCTGCGCAGGAGAATAGAGCTGGAAAGCAGGTTAGTGAGGTGGGGAGGGAATGGAGATTTTGCAGTAACCTTCCCCAGGAATGGGGAGGGAATGGAGATTTTGCAGTTTCTGTTCTGACCAAGACTTCCGAGACCATAATTCAGCACACGCTCAGTTAAAACAATTCCTGTTTTATTTCAATGCTGGGAATTATGTTCATTTCCAGCCAGTAATGAGTCCCAAACAGTACCTTTGAGATAAGCACCCACCTATATTTCCTTTGAATGGCTGCCAACAACTAGAGTGCCAAATGAATTATAAAAACCAACCGAAGTACAAAGTCCACACAGAGCTTCAAGGATTAATCCAAACAGAATGAATGACTTTGCTTCCTACAAAGGTTTCTTCACCTTTGCCTGTCCTTTATATCTTATGGGAGGGACAATCACCAAGCCTTACTCCTGATTCACCCCTTTTGTCTCAGCTGCTCTTGCCTTCTAGCAGTTCTGTTCACATGCGCACTGGGAACAGGCTCCCCTTAATCCTCAGCCTTGCTGCTGCCAGACTCCAGAGGTTCCGGAGTCAGCACCCCACTCCCAGATGGTCTTGGCCCCATCTCTGCATCAGATGCAGGATGCTCATCCGAGTCCTCTCCAGGCTACTGGACTGGTCCATGTTCTTCCCCACTGACCGATTCCGCTGCCGTGTGCACAGGCTGTCAGCAAACCACAACAGTATCTTTTCTCTGCCATGCCTGCCAACCCTCACCATGCCCACCAAGCCATGCCCACAGAACCAGTAGTAAAACAAATTGAATCTCACCACTAATAGAAGTCTACTGTTAATAATTAAAAATAAATCAGCATAAATTTTGTAGGAGGGGGGATCGGGAATCATTCCCAGTCACTGATTAGGAATCAGTGACCTTGGGCTTTTGTCTCAAGGCAGTTTAACTCCCAACTCTGGGAATTGAAATCTACTGTCAAATCTGTGTATCTGCCATTCTTCAATGGAAGAAGAAAGGGGAGGGGGGAGTTGGTACAAGTAATCCTTTTTGATGTAACCTGAATATCTTAAGTCTTGTATTGAATCTGTATAACTTGCACATTATATACAACTGGGGACTAGAGCCATAAGGACTCAGAGGAGAAGGGGCCATAAAAATTCCAGCTCCGAGAGAAACTTCCTGAGAAACTTTTCTCAACCACGTTTCCAGAAAAAAAGGTTGCTTCTTTGTATTGACGAAATCCACATCAGACTAAGGGGAGGGGGTTTAACTCCCTTTATCTATGCTGCATGCCTGGAGGCATATCAGACCCTGCTTTGACTGGATAACTTCCTTTTCACAACAAAGAATTCCTTTTGAAGTACCCAGCTTTCAGAAATTCATTCTTATCATTTGAAGGGGAGAGAGTCTGGGCCTCACATCTACCCTTTTAAAAAGTTGCTAAGGTTGAGAAAGACTGCCTTAGCTTGATCAGATTTGGATGGCTGGAAGGATTTAGCAGTCAGTTTTAGAGAAATAGGCAAGATGGCTGGACTCTTTATTTGATTGCTGCAAAATGCAACTGCTAAAACAAAAACAAATGACTGGAAAAAAATTTCCTTTATGACATTTAAAGGCATTAGCTATATGCAGAGATGGCAGAGGAATTATCTCTAGACATGGAAAAAAATGAGTGCAAGCAGGATAATTGGGAACACAAAGAATCTAACTTCAGAATGTGAAAAGGGCAGAATTATTCTTCCATGTGATAATTATTGAGCGATGTTTAATTATTGGGCCTTAGCCTATGCTTGGAAACAGTAACAATTTATTTCTTTTAGTAAATGTAATTTTCTTTTGAAGAACAGAATGAAATGGGATAACCATTTTGTCACATAGCAGGGCCGAAAAATGAGTGGCAGAAATGCACAATATTTTTGTCTAATAATAGAGATGGGCTCAAAGAGGAAGTTATACAGTTAGCATGCAATTTTGGAAAACATGGGACTGAGACACCTTTTTTGCAGGCAAGTTTGAGATATCTCATTTCCACAAAGTTAATTTACAGTCACCCATTTCACACACTATATTATATTATCCTTCTATATTATCCTTCACAAATACAATAGATGGAGATGGTGCATTTTTTAAAAAAATAGGAACATGACATGGCAATGTCTTTCAGTGGAACAGTGTTATTTATTGAGCGCAACTGAAATGGAGAAACAATTAGCAGAAGTTTTCCCTGTGGCATATATAGAAAAGATCCTGTTGGAAGGGTATAAAAACCAGCAGGTTGATATTTATTTATTTATTTATTTTGCTTACTTGTTTTTTGTTTGCCAAGCATGTGGGAGAAAACAAGTGTAAGTATGAATATAATATATAAGCATATAAGTATAAAAACGTATAAATATATGCATAATAAATGTGTACAAATAAATGGATAGATTGGTACAGTAGGACAGTGACAGTAGGCATGTTGGTGCGCTTATGCACGCCCCCTTACAGACCTCTTAGGAATAGAACGAGGTCCATGGTAGATAGTTTAAGGTTAAAGTTTTGGGGGCTTAAGGATGTAACAACAGAGTCAGGTAGTGAGTTCCAGGTATTGACCACTCTGTTGCTGAAGTCATATTTTTCTGCAATCAAGTTTGGAGCTGTTTGCTTTGAGTTTGTATCTATTGTTTGCCAGTGTATTATTGTGATTGAAGCTGAATAAGTTGTTGATAGACAAGATGTCATAGCAGACAATTTTGTGAACTATGCTGAGATCAGACTGTAGGTGGCATAGTTCTACAGGTGAAACTCAAAAAAATAGAATATCATGCAAAAAGTTCATTTATTTCAGTAATGCAACTTAAAAGGTGAAACTAATATATGAGATAGGTTCATTACATGCAAAGCAAGATAGTTCAAGCCATGATTTGTCATAATTGTGATGATGATGGCTTACAGCTCATGAAAACCCCAAATCCACAATCTCAGAATATTAGAATATTGTGAAAAGGTTCAATATTCTAGTTTCAAAGTATCCCACTCTAATCAGCTAATTAATAATACCTGCAAAGGGTTCCTGAGCCTTTAAATAATCTCTCAGTCAGGTTCAGTAGGAATCACAATCATGGGAAAAACTGCTGACCTGACAGTTGTGCAGAAAACCATCACTGACACCCTCCATAAGGAAGGAAAGCCTCAAAATTGCAAATGATGTTGGATGTTCCCAAAGTGCTGTATCAAAGCACATTAGTAGAAAGTTATGTGGAAGGGAAAAGTGTGGAAGAAAAAGATGCACAAGCAGCAGGGATGACCGCTGCCAGGAGGGGATTGTCTGGAAAAGGCCATTCAAAAGTATTGGGGACTTTCACAAGGAGTGGACTGAGACTGGAGTCAGTGCATCAAGAGCCACCATACAGAGACAGATCCTGGACATGGACTTCAAATGTCGTATTCCTCTAGTCAAGCCGCTGCTGAACAACAAACAACGTCAGAAGCGTCTTACCTGGGCTAAAAAAAAAAAACAGAACTGGTCTGTTGCTCAGTGGTCCAAAGTCCTCTTTTCTGATGAGAGCAACTTTTGCATTACATTTGGAAACCAAGGACCCAGAGTCTGGAGGAAGAATGGAGAGGCACACACTGCAAGATGCTTGAAGTCCAGTGTGAAGTTTCCACAGTCTGTGTTGATTTGGGGAGCCATGTCATCTGCTGGTGTTGGTCCATGTGCTTCATTAAGTCCAGGGTTAACGCAGCCGTCTACCAGGACATTTTGGAGCACTTCATGCTTCCTACCACAGATGAGCTTTCTGGGGATGCTGACTTCATTTTCTAACAGGACTTGGCACCTGCCCACACTGCCAAAAGCACCAAAACCTGGTTCAATGACCGTGGGATTACTGTGCTTGATTGGCCAGCAAACTCACCTGATCTGAACCCCATAGAGAATCTATGGGGCATTGCCAAGAGAAAGATGAGAGACATGAGACCAAACAATTCAGAAGAGTTGAAGGTCACTATTGAACCATCCTGGTCTTCCATAACACCTCAACAGTGCCACAGGCTGATAGCTTCCACGCTGCATTGAGGCAGTAATTGCTGAAAAAGGGGCCCAACTCAAGTACATGCTTATACTTTTCAGAGGTCCGATATTGTTCTATGTACAATCCTTGTTTTATTGATTGCATGTAATATTCTAATTTTCTGAGATTGTGGATTTGAGGTTTTCATGAGCTGTAAGCCATCATCATCACAATTATGACAAATCACGCCTTGAACTATTTTGCTTTGCATGTAATGAGTCTATCTCATGTATTCGGTTCCCCTTTTAAGTTGCATTACTGAAATAAATGAACTTTTTTGCACAGTATCCTAATTTTTTGAGTTTTACCTGTAAGTTGTCCATGTCCAAAATTTCGAGCCTAATAGCATAAGAGATTCTATTGTGAGTAGAGAAATGAAGTACTTTTCTCGTGAAATACCTCTGGACTTGCTCAATTGTATTAATGTCCATTATGCAATGTGAATTCCAGGCAGATGAGCTGTGTTCAAGAATTGGTCTGGAAAAGGTTTTGTATGCCCTGGTTTGCAGTACAATGTTACAGGAAAAGAAGCTTCGCAAAATTAGGTTAACAACTCTTCATGCTCTTTTGGCAATGCTGTTACAGTGAGCTCTGAGGCTTTTGAAATGAGTAACTCCTAGGTCCTTCACAGAGTGAGAGTTGTCTTTGAGGTCATATATGCCCAGTTTGTATTTCGTGTTCTGATTTTTGTTGCCAATGTGTAAGACAGAGCATTTGTTGAGATTTGAAGTTGCCAACTGTTCGACCATTCTGACACATAGTCAAGGTTGCTTTGAAGCATAGCAGTATTGTCAGTAGTGTTAAATAGTTCTTTGCCATCAGCGAAGAGAATGCATATAATAAGATTGCTTATATTAAGATTGTATAGGTCATTTATGTAAATTAGAAAGAGAGTGGGTCCGAGAATGCTGCCTTGGGGGACTGCTATTTACTGGTGCAGGGTTTAATAGTGCACTACTTATTTTGACTACTTGTTGCCTGTTTGACAGGAATGCAACTATTCATTTGTGCAGTAATCCAGAAATGTTGAAGAGTGTAGTTTTTACAATAGTTTGTCATGTACCACTGAATCAAAGGCTTTGTAGAAGTCTGTGTAAATTGTGTCTATTGTTTTGCCCTGGTCGAGTTGTGTCGTCCAAATGTTTCTTTCAGTGTAGGAGTTGTCGATTACAAGACAATTTTTTCCTAAAACCAAACTGTTTGTTAGAGAGTAGGTTGTTTGTCTCTAAGTGATGGGTAATGGATTGATTGATGATTGATTCCATGACTTTGCAGGTGACACAACATAATGAGATTGGTCTGTAATTTTCAGCTAGGCTGGGATCTCCCTTTTTAAAGATAGGAATAACTGTGACTAATGACAGATGATGGTCTCAGGAAGATCAATCTCCTGTTTACCATGAATCTTTTTCAGATCAAGGGACCTTTTATAGAAAATGGCAACACCACCCCCTCTATGGTTTTCATGGTCAGATTGGAAAACATGATAGTTACTATGGTAATAGATTCTGGAAAGGATACATTCAACAACATCTCATCGACAAAGATTAGATTGAAAAGGGATGCATTTAGTAGTAGTAGAAATTCAGGCATTTTATTTGCTCGGCTTCTTGAGTTCAGTAGCTTGCATTTAAGATCTGCAATGGTGGACCTGGAAGAAGTTGGGGGGGGGGGGGTAGTGCATGCCTAGTTTTTGTTTGTTCTTCCCTTTCAACTGAAAACTGTACAAATTTTCAAAAAGAAGCCTGTAGGAACACTGGTTGCAGCTGATCCAACCCAATTAGATGGACTCAACTTGTCATATATGAAATTTGTTAGTTGTTTTGTCAGCTAAAGAAGCATAGATATATCAGCAAAAAAGCAATTAATATCTAGTTAGATTGGGCAGGTCTACATATGAAAAGATTTATCAAGGGTGTGTGTGTGTGTGTGTGTGAACATTCCTGTTGTCACAACTAATTTCTAGTAATTGCACATCAATTAACTAGAGTTTGTTCAGAAGAGAACAAATCTATAAATTGGATACTCAAAGTGAAGGACACAATGCTTGCAAGTGGGATTAAATAGCTGTATTGTTTGATATGCTGCTCTTTCTTAACCCAGTTACAACAGGGATGCTGTTGGTGGGTGCATTTGGGAATTGTGTGATAGCTGTCTTTTTCAAAGACAAGGAGTCTTGCAAGAATTACCTGTGCTCATGCATGCTGTCTTTGATTTTCTCATAGAAAAGCCTGGAAATCCAGAATGCACATGCTTTAAGATAAACAATAACAGTGTTTGGTCAGCCATCAGTGAGTAGGTAAGAATAAGAGAAATGTTATTCTAAATACTACCAACTATAAGACATGAAACAAAGATCCTTCTCTATTTCTCACAATTTATTTATTTGATTTGTCAATTGCTTACAAGATAATAGGTATAAATATAAACATAGTTATGAATATATGGATACCTATAAGAAAAAAAAGAAACAATAGGACAGGGATGGTAGGCATCTTTGTGCGCTTATGCACGCCCCCTACAGACCTCTTAGGAAAAGGGGTGATGTCAATAGTAGACAGTCTAAGGTTAAAGTTTTTGGGGTTTGGAGAAGAAACCACAGAATCAGGTAGAGTATTCCAAACATTGACCACTCTGTTGCTGAAGTCGTATTTCCTGCAATCAAGTTTGGTGCGGTTTACCTTGAATTGGTTGGTATCTATTGTGTGCTCTTGTGTTGTTATGGTTGAAGCTGAAGTATTCATTAACAGGTAAGTCATTGCAATGTATGATTTTATATACTATACTTAGATCGGACCGAAGGTAGCGTAGTTCTAGGTTTTCTAGATCTAGAATTTCAAGTCTGGTGGCATAAGTTATTCTGCAATGAGTAGAAGAGTGGAGAACTCTTCTTGTGAAATATTTTTGAACTTTCTCTACTATATTAATATCAGATACAGAATGCAGGTTCCAGACTGATGAGCTGTATTCGAGTATTGGTCTAGCAAATGTTTTTTATGCTCTAGTTAGTGTAATATTACCAAAGAAAAAGGGATTAGGATTAGTAGGATTAGGTTAACAACTCTTGGTGCCTTCTTGGCTATGCAGTTATAGTGGGCTCTACACTTAGATCATTAGAGATGAGAACTCCAAGGTCCTTGACAGAGTTTGGATCATCAACAAGGTCTTGACTATTCAGCTTGTATTTTATTTTCTTATTTTTTTTGCCAATATGTAAGACAGAGCATTTATTTGTTGAGATTTGAAGTTGCCATTTGTTTGACCATTTTGATACATAGTCAAGTCTTTTTGAAGGGTAGCAGAATTATCTGTGGTGTTGAATAGCTTTACATCATCAGCAAAGAGAACATTATTGCTCAACAAAACATCAATACAAAGTATTTATTGTTGGTTCATCGGGTATCTTCATGACTCACATTTGTGACAAAGTTCTTCTTTATGTCCAATTCCTTTGCATATCTGATTTGTAAGTAAAAGATGGTTATCTCCTAATCCATCTCATAGCGATAGAAAGCAGCTGCCATGAGTTAGGGAATTCAGGCAAAAAGTGAGGAAAACTCCCACAACCCATCAAGGGTCAAATTAGTGACTAATTAGGATTACAGATGTGGCCACATGACATGAACTACATTTCCCAGGATACCTTTAACTACATTTACCATGATGCATTCCCTTAAGGGGACAGTTCATAATTCATAAGGAACTATCCAATTCCCATAGACTGGCTGAGACAGCACACCTGGTGTCATTATGTTCTGTTGCTTGCATTTGTGTTTTGTTGAATTCTAGTATGACATGGTCACTCTCACCCAAGGTTCCTGCAGTTTCAGCTCCCTCTATCACTTCTTCTCTGTTTGCTAGAATTAAGTCCAGTATGGCTGTCCCTCTAGTTTCACCCTCTACCTTTTGGACAACAAAGTTGTCAGCTAGGTTGGTTAGGAACTTATTTGATTTCTCACTTGGTGCAGAATTAGTTTTCCAATTGATATCAGGATAATTGAAGTCTGCCATTACAATTGTTGTGTGTTTCCTGTATATATTTGTTAGTTGGCTGGCAAAAGGCATCTATTTGTCCTGCTTGATTGGGTGGCCTATAATACACACTTATAGCCATGTCATTCTTTTTTTCTTTTATATTGACCCATATGCATTCTAGGAGGTTTTCAGCTTTGGTTTCATGCATTTCTATAGCAATATAGTTCCTTAGTTGTTCCCTCTTCCTGACAGCTCTGTGCATGCACACATCTGGAACAGGCTCCAGTTGTTCTTCTTTCCCACATTTCCAACTCCAAAGGCAGCTGATAAATGTTAGACTGCCCTGGCCCCTCTGCCTCTGACACAGAACACCCATCAGAACTTTCCCCAGACTCCAGGACTTGCCCAAGTTCCTCCCCAACCTCCTCACTGTCCAAGCCTGCCACCACCTCTGCTGGCAGCTGGTGGGCCACAACACTGAGATGAGAATGCATCAAAAGAACCATGGTAAAATTACATGGTATAATATAAAAATTCTGCAACTGAAACTCTCTTTAAAAAGAGTTGGAAATATTCTGGGAAACCATCTATGACCGTTCCCTTCCACTTGCAGGCTTTTCTTGTTTCTTTTATTTGTGTCAGAAATAGACCAGAACCCTTTTTTTTTTCATTTTATCTGCCTGTCCATGGTATATCAATCTCCAATTCAGCTTTCCAAATAAATGCCATATATATGAAATTAATTCTCCTTATTTGAATACAGACTGGATGCTTGGAAGGGATCATTTCATTTCATTTTTACTTTAACCTCTACATTTGGTTAGAAGAATTTCATAATCAATATAACCCACAGTTGAAGGAGGACTTTATATATCTCCTCACGTCATCATTGATAAGTTTCAGTTCTGATAAGTTTCCAAGCTTGTGGAATATTAAAATATATTTTCCCCTTACTGTATCGCTTTGGTCCATCTTCCAAACAAAAGGAAAGTGTTAAGGTTGCATCATCTTCAAAAAACTCTGTCGCAAAGGCATCCCACCATAGGTTGTCACTGTCCTGAGAGAGAGAAAAATGTTCTTTTAACAGGAAAGGCATACTTTATTATTTTAAAAACAATATCTGTTCTTATCTAAATATCAAGAAAGGGAAATTACGATGTATCAGTAGTCTACATTTAGATTTACAGCCTAAGGTTCTAGATATTTAATAAAGTTCTAACCAAGGACTTAAGAATTATTAAGGTAAGATCTAAGAATATAGGCAATTCCAAGCAGGGTGGGATTTTAGGAAAGTAGGGTGCCCAGGTCTGATAAATTCTATATCACCGAATATAGAGGAATTTTTTTTATCTTTTTGAGGGCTCCAGGCAGGATTGGTATAACAATGGATTTCATTTTCCATAAGAATCCAACTTAGTTCTGCACATCCCAGTATTCAATTCCCAGTATTTCATAATTTATTATTATTTTAAAATATTGCTAATATTGCTAATGAGGAGCCTCTACATTGACAGGGGGAGTTAAAGATATCGCATAGGACAAGTGGTGGGATTCGTTTTTTTTTACTACCGTTTCTGTGGGTGTGGCTTGGTGGACGTGGCAGGGGAAGGATACTATAAAATCTCCAGTCAGAAGTGATATTTTCTGGTTCTCCAAACTACCCAAAATTTCCACTAATGGTTCTCCAGAACTGATCGGAACCTGCTGAACACCACCTCTGGATAGGACTGTGCAATCAAAGTCCTGCCCCCCTTAGGGTATCTCATGTATGAACAAGGAATAAAACCTGGACCACACAATTTAGGAGTACCTCTTGACTTTTATGATCCCATACATCCAGGATGTCTTTACTAATAATTAAGAATGCCTTGCATTTACTTATAATCTCATTTGCTAACATATCAAACAAATATTTTAAAGAATAATTTTATATTAAATAACCAAATAAGATAAATGTACATGTGCAGTGGATTCCTTTTCCAGTTTATTATTTGTGCTTTGCCTTGACAGACAACATCCTGAGCAAGACTTTCAGCACATTAAAAAGGAAGATAGATTTTCACTCTTTTTGTTCAAACAAGAACCCTGCTCATGAGTGTGATCCTATTTTCTCTATTTTCTATTTTCACCCAGAAAAAGATCAGACTGTCAAGTTGTGAAATATTGATTCATGTGAGGTTATTAAAGAATGCTTAAGATAAATACAATTACCTCAGCCACCATACTTATCATGCTAAAATAAATGCTGCATTGCAATGATACTTCAAACAGGGTGTAATATCTAGAAATATTACCCTACAACAAGCAATGATCCTATATTTCTACAAATGTTGGCACACAGTCACACTTCCCAAGAAAGATACATGTAGAACACAGATCTCAAATCATAGACAACTGGGTCAGATTGAAGTAAAAAACAGGCTTTGCAGATACACCAATAAATCCTTCCTTCCTTCCATCCTCCCTCCCTCCCTTCTTTCTATATGAGAGAGAACCAACCAATAAGATATACAATGCATTCATTGAATTAGTGTTATATTTACAGCACACCATTTTATTCACATTTGTATGTTGATGTATATGTGATAGAGTGGAATGACAACATACATGTCACCATACAAATTAGCTAATTTGTTTCAGTTGAGCAATGACATCATCATAGCTTCTATAGGACATCTGTCCTTTTCCACCATTAAATGTAGTTGAAGTATTTCTTTTTAAATCAAGTTTAAATTACCCTTAAGTCTTGTGAGTTGTGAAGGAGAAAAAAGGAGGGAAATTGAAGAAAGAACAAGGAGAGAAGAAGCTGCAGGAGGTAACAAAAGATGACAAAGAGGAGAGGAAAGAGAACAGGATGAGAGAGCAATCAGAGAAGAAAGACCAAAGGAACCAAGGGAAATGAGAGTGACAAGAGCAACAAAAGTATATCTTAAATAAAGACATGGAAGAAGAAATAAAATTAATGATAATTAATATAAATGGACTAAACTCAGCAAATAAAAAGGAAAAGAATATTTAACAAATTAAAGCAATTAAAATTGGACATAATTTGTTTGCAAGAAGTGCATATTAAAAAACAACATGAGAAAATATTAGATTACCCTAAAATGGGAAATTATATACTTCTCTAGAACAACAAAACAAAAGAGGAATAGCATTATAAAGGACATTATAAAAATGAAATTAATCTATCAAGACAATGACGAGAGAGTATTGATGGTGGAAATATTGATGAATTGTAAATGAACATTACTAGTGGCAATTTATGCACCAAATGAAAATCAAGAAGAGTTTTATGATAAACTACATAAGAAAATAATAAAACTGGAACATGAAAGTATTTGTATTATAGGAGATTACAATGCAATAGTAGATGTAGAAATTGACTATAAAACCCAAAAGATAAACAAAAAGAACAGGAAAATATTACCAAAATCATTCTTTAAAATGGCAGATGAATTAGCAATTCAAGACGTATGGAGAGAAAGATATCTGAAAAACAAACAATACACATTTTATTCGAGCAGACATCTATTCTGTCTAAAATAGACATGATGAGGGCAACAACAGAGTTAATTACTAATATACAAGAAATAAGTATTGAAACAAGCACTTGGGCAGATCATAATCCAATTAAAGTAATATGGAAGGGACAAAAGAAGAGGTCAAGATGGACAATGAATAATTCAATACTACGAGAAAAAGTTTATTGAATATATGGAAAAAGAATTGAAATTCTTCTTCAAGAAAAATAAAAAAGAGGAAACCTCATTACAAAATGTATGGTATACAGTCAAAGCTTATATAAGAGGACTAATAATAACATACACTGGAAAGAGAAAGACCAAAGATATTTGAAGAAGAATATAAAAAACTGGAGAAAGAACTTTAAAAAAATCTGCAAAAAAAGAAAATACAAAATAAAATGAATTTAACAAAGCACAGGATGGAAATAATAGATAAAGAAGAACTAGCACAAAAAATAAAAAGCTCAAAATTTTCTTGAAAAAGCAGAACAGAACAAAACTTTCTTGAAAAAGCAAATAAACCAGGAAGGTGGTGAGCATACAGACTGAAAAAAGAGAAGGAAAGGAAAGAATCTCTCAATTAATGGATGATAAAGGAAACCCCTGCCATAGAAATGAAGACAAAAAAGAAATAATACAAAAATATTGTACAGGACTTTATGAAGAAGAGCAAGTGGGGAAAGGAGAAATAAAAGAATATTTTAAAAAAGCAGAACTACCTAAAATAACAGAAGAAATTAAAATAATGTTAGAGGAAAGAATCACAATGATGGAATTAACAGAAGCAATTAAAAGACAAAATAATGGGAAAGCAATAGGGCCAGATAGCCGGGTGCCAGCAGAACTGTACAAAACCCCACAGGATTTTTTAAGTGATATACTATTAGAAGTAGTAAATGAAATACTAATTGAGGCAAAAACACTTAATTCGTGGATGGAGGCATACGTTACTCTCATTCTGAAAGACAATACTGATTTACAACAGATTAAAAACTATAGACCAATATCACTATTAAACTCGGACTATAAAATATTTGCATCAGTAATGGCTGAAAGATTAAAGAGATACTTAAATCAATTTATACATTCAGATCAAAATGGGTTCTTACCTAAGAGACAAAAAAGGACAGTACAAGAATAATTTTAAACACTTTGGAATATTATGAAGCACACCCTGAAAAACAGATGGCGTTGATATTTTTGGATGCACAGAAGGCCTTTGACAATGTGAGCTGGCAGATTATGTTGACACAAATGGAAGAAATTGAATTTGGGGAAAGGTTTATCAAAATGATTAAGACAATACACTATAAACAATATGCAAAGGTTAATGGAAAATTGATGGAAAAAATCATATTGAAAAAGGATGTCCTTTGTCACCATTGTTATTTGTATTAACACTAGAAGTGCTAAATAGAAATATCAGGAAAGACAAGGAGTTAAAAGGGATCGAAATAAAAAAAGAGGAGTATAAATTGTAGGCATTTGCAGATGATTTAGTTTTTATATTAGAAGAACCTCTAGGGAAAGGACCCAAGGTAATAAATAAAATAGAGAACTATGGAAAAATGGCAGGATTGAAAAATAAACAAAGATATTGGTAAAAATATGACAGAGAAACAGAAAAAAGAATTGATAAAGAGTTTATATTCAAATAATAAAGAAAGTTATATATTGATGGCAAGATGTGGAATAATGAAAGAAAACAACTATTATAAACTTAAACAACAAATTAAGACAGATCTGGAAAAATGGAGTAATATGCAGTTATCATTAACCAAAAGAATTGTGGCGATTAAGATGAACATATTACCAAAAGTGTTATATTTGTTTCAACAATTCCAATAAAACTGGAAAAAATATTTTAAAGATACTAATAAAATGGTATTGAAATACACATGGCAAGGGAAGAAAGCAAGAATTAATGTAAAAATGCTGCAGGATGTGAGAACCAGAGGAGGATTGGGATTACCTAATTAGGAAATATACTATCAAGCCATGGTATTAATCTGGATGAAAGAATGGATAACACTGAGAAATAGAAGGTTGTTAATTCTGGAAGGACATGATTTGCAAATGGGTCAACATGCATTTTTGTGGTTTGGGAAAAGTAAAATACATGGATATTTTCAAAGACATATGGTCAGGAATGCATTGTTATTATCATGGGAAAAAATAGAGAACAACGTTATATGAAGATGGGAAAAAATAGAGAACAACATTATAGAAAGATTCCACTTTGGCTATCAACAATGGAAGCACATATACATCCAAATCAGAGATGGTATTCAGCAGGTTCTGACCAGTTCTGGAGTTCCAGTAGCAGAAATTTTGAGTAGTTCGGAAAAATGGCAAATACCACCTCTGACTGGATATTTTACAGTATCCTTCCCCTGCCATGTCCACCAAGCCATGCCCACAGAACTGGAAGTAAAAAAAATTTGAATCCCACCACTGATCCAAATGTTTGTAAAATGGGAACTATTTCGAGATATAAATATATTTTAAATGAAAAGGGTGAGCTCAAAACTAAACAAGAATTGAATGAACAAGGATTCGAAATGAATTGGTATTCATATACACAAATACAATCAAGATATGAAAAATATATTAAAGTGGAAGGGATTCATAAGGAATTGACAGAATTAGATAAAATATTAACAGGAATGGAGGATAAGTTGATTAAAAGATTATATTGTTATTTACTAGGTGTTAAACTAGAAGAAGAACAAGTTAAAAAAAAATGATAGCGCGGGCAAAAATTTTTGGATATGCTATAGAATTCGATATATGGCAGAAGCTATGGGATAGGAATTATAAATTAACAATATTGACAGCAAATAAAGAAAACTTGCACAAGATGTTTTATAGATCACACTTTGCATCACCAAAATTAGTTAAGATGTTCAAAGATAAATCAGCCAAATGCTGGGAGTGCCACCAAATACTGGGAATATATATGTGGTGGTCTTGTATAAAAGCTAAAATATATTGGACAAAAATACATACATGGTTGGAAAAAACGATAAAACAACATATAGATTTGAAACCTGAAATATTTTATTAGAAATAGTACCTGAAGGTTACAGTAAAAAAAAAAATAATAATTATACATGCATTAACAGCAGCTAGAATTGTATTTGCTCAGAATCTGAAAAGTGATAAAATACCTATAGAGGGAAAAGTAATTAAGAAAATATTTGAATGTGCAGAAATGAATAGGTTAACATTGGTAATCAAAGAAAGAGAAGTAATGGAATATTATATGATATGGGATTTATTTTATCAATGGTTGGAAACTAAAACAAATTAAAATGAACCAGATGAATATATAAAGTAATAAGATTGTTAAAAATAGATATATTAAATAATAGCTATCAGAAAATGTGATTATTGTTACATTGATAAGAAAAGTATTAAATATAATTGTAAGCACAAGATATATGTATTCAGTCGACATATGGTTGAAATGAAATAGAATTATTGTAAAATATAAAATCAAAAAATCAAAAAAAATCTTGTGAGTTTACCCCTTGACATTCAAAACAAGGGAAGAACTATGCAAACTAGCTAATAAATATTGAGATATACTTTTTTTTACAAAATTGTGATAATTCTGAACTAGAATATTAAAATGTACTTGAACTCAATGTTTTCAGCAAGTAAATAGCATAAAATTCTTGAGTTGCTTTGAAAGAAAATCAGTCACTGAATCCTTGTTGAATTGCTTTGAGAGAAAGAGAAAGAGAGGGAGGGAGGGAGAGGGAGAGAGGGAGAGAGAAAATACAAAGTGACTATATATTCCCAGTTAAAATGACATATACTACATTTGCCACAGAATGAAATTGTATGTATAACTCCTTCCCTCCAAAGTATAACAAGAGAAAAATATGATTTTCATTTTTAAAAGAAAGAGTCAAGGCTGCCCTAGTCATCCTTAACTCAAGCACTAACAGGTTACCTGGGATTTTCTGGCAGAGTAATTATTTTCAAATTCAACAATAATGAGATATTTCCATGGCAACCATTCTTTCACGTTGCATTAATGCTCTCCAACACTGAAATAACAGGCAAAAAATTAATACTTAGGAAAGTACTTTAAAGAGATATTTAAAGCAAATCTTGTAATCTTTTTAAAAATTCTCTCTTTCATTTGAAGATAGGTTTTAATAGAAAACAACAAGGAAAATTAAAATGGAATAAAAAAAAATCTCTAGTTAGTGTTTAATGGTTATGGGTAAGTTGTCTTCTGTGGACTTTCTTTTTTTCTTTTTTCCTTCCTTTGTCCCTTTTTGAATATATGGAAGCTAAAGATATAAGCTTCTGTGTTCTCTTCTCGAAGCTATATATTTTTGTGACATTTCCCAAATTTTACTCAGACTCAGAAAGCTCAAACTGCCCAAAGAGCTGTTGATTCAGTTCTACAGAGGAATTATTGAGTCTGCCATCTGCACCTCTATAACTGTCTGTTTTGGTTCTGCAACCCAACAAGACAGGCACAGACTTCAACAGATAATTAGAATTGCAGAAAAAACAATTGCTACCAACCTGCCTTCCATTGAGGACCTGTATACTGCACGAGTCAAAAAGAGGGCTGTGAAAATATCTACAGACCTCTCACATCCAGGACATAAATTGTTTCAACTTCTACCCTCAAAACGACGTTATAGGTACCGTACACCAGAACAACAAGACACAAGGATAGTTTTTTTCCCAAATGCCATTACTCCGTTAAACAACTAAACTGCTCAAAAAAATAAAGGGAACACAAAAATAAGACATCCTAGATCTGAATGAATGAAATATTTTTATTAAATACTTTGTTCATTACATAGTTGAATGTGCTGACAACAAAATCACACAAAAATTATCAATGGTAATCAAATTTAGCAACCCATGGAGGTCTGGATCTGGAGTTACACTCAAAATTAAAGTGGAAAAAAACACTGCAGGCTTATCCAACTTTGATGTAATGTCCTTAAAATAAATCAAAATGAGGCTCAGTTGTGTGTGTGGCCTCCACATGCCTGCATGACCTCCCTACAATGTCTGGACATGCTCCTCATGAGGTGGCGGATGGTCTCTTGAGAGATCTCCTCCCCTACCTGGACATCCCCCAACTCCTGAACAGTCTGGGGTGCAACGTGACATTGGTGGATGGAGCGAGACATGATGTTCCAGATGTGCTCAATTTGATTCAGGTCTGGGGAATGGGCGGGCCAATCCATAGCATCGATGCCTTCATCTTACAGGAACTGCTGACACACTCCAACCACATGAGGTCGAGCATTGTCTTGAATTAGGAGGAACCCAGGGCCAACCACACCAGTATATGGTCTCACAAGGGGTCTGAGGATCTCATCTCAGCACCGAATGGAAATCAGGCTACCTCTGGTGAGCACATGGAGGGCTGTGCAGCCCCCTAAAGAAATGCACCCCACACCATTACTGACCCACTGTCAAACCAGTCATGCTGGAGGATGTTGCAGGCAGCAGAACATTCTCCATGGTGTCTCCAGACCCTGTCATGTCTGTCACATATGCTCAGTGTGAACCTGCTTTCATCTGTGAAAAGCACAGGGCACCAGTGGCAAATTTGCCAATCTTGGTGTTCTCTGGCAAATGCCAAATGTACTGCACGGTGTTGGGCTGTAAGCACAACCCCCACCTGTGGACATCGGGCCCTCATACCACCCTCATGGAGTCTGTTTCTGACCACATGCACATTTGTGGCCCGCTGGAAGTCATTTTGCAGGGCTCTGGCAGTGCTCCTCCTGTCCCTCCTTGCACAAAAGTGGAGGTAGTGGTCCTGATGCTGGGTTGTTGCCCTCCTATGGCCTCCTCCACATCTCCTCATGTACTGGCCTGTCTCCTGGTAGTGCCTCCATACTCTGGACACTATGCTGACACAGCAAACCTTCTTGCCACAGATCGCATTGATGTGCCATCCTAGATGAGCTGCACTACCTGAGCACTTGTGTGGATTGTAGACTCCATCTCATGCTACCATGAGAGTGAAAGCACTGCCAGCATTCAAAAGTGACCAAACCATCAGCCAGAAAGCATAGGAACTGAGAAGTGGTCTGTGGTCACCATCTGCAGAACCCCTCCTTTATTGGGGATGTCTTGCTAACTGCCTATGCTTTCCACCTGTTGTCTATTCTATTTGCACAACAGCATGTGAAATTGATTGTCAATCAGTATTGCTACCTAAGTGGACAGTTTGATTTCACAGAAGTGTGAGTGACTTGGAGTTACATTGCGTTGTTTAAGTGTTCCCTTTATTTTTTGGAGCAGTGTAATTCCCAATGTCAAATTATTTACTTATTTACTTGTTCTTCTCATCCTTCCTAGTACCTACCTCTTCCCACTTATGACTATAATCATGTTGCTTGTATCTTTACAATTTATATTGTTTTATTATTCCTAGTATTTTATTAGTTATATATGTATATATTTTATTATTCCTAGTATGATTCAATTGCTTATTAGTAACCTATAACTATCACTAAGTTTGTATCTTCTTGATAAATGTATTTTATTTTTTCTTTATGTACACTGACAGTATATGCACCAAAGACAAATTCCTTGTGTGTCCAATCACACTTGGCCAATAAAAATTCTATTCTATTCTATTCTATTCTATTCTATTCTATTCTATTCTATATTAAGATGGAATCTTTTGCCCATAGTCTAATTTTTACCATAGACTTTAAATAGAGATGTGACTTTGCAGGCACATCAAATTAGCAGTTAGGGGGCTAGAGCAAAAAAGATGAAGCTCAAGGTCAATCTACCATTTTTCTGCTTCTGCACATGAAACCTCCAAGTTAGATTAGGTTAACAATCCTAATTATTCTAATCTGAGGTTAGTTCAGTTTTAGGTCCCTTTCAGACATTGCATTTGCATAGCACCAGAGCTGCTCACTATGAGTTCAGGGGCAATGAGATGAAGTCCAGCGGACCAAGATAAGCACCTGGGAACTGAGTCATTGGTTGCATATACACTGTATTTGCATACCACCAGAGACTGATAGGAAGAGCTGTTCAATGTGAGTTCAGGAAGACTGGGGGAAAATCCAGTTGACCAAGGTAGTGGCCCATCTTGATCAGTTTCCATCCATTGTTTCTTGTCCTGCCCTTTGGTGCTTTGGAAAATAAATGGAATACTTCCTCTTTGTGGCAGCCTCTCAAATACTAGAATACTGCTATCATGTCTCCCCTAGTCCTTCTTTTCTCTAGATTAGCCAAACCCAAATCCTTCAACTGTTCTTCATATGTTTTAGGCTCCAAGCTTTTAATCAGCTTAGTTGCTCTTCTTTGCACTTTTTCCAAAGTCTCAGCCAGGGATGGGATTCAACGGTGTTACTCCTGGTTCAGTACTTACGTTTTGTGTGTGCGTGTAATACAACAAAAGCTGTGCCTCCTGGATAGCTGATAAGCTCTGTGTGATTATAAAGGGGGATCCTAAAGACCCTCCACTTGATGAGATGTTAGTTGTAGTGGCCAAAGATGAAAGTCGATGTAGAGAATTATGTGAGGAGCTGCTCTACATGTGCAGCAATAAAAACTGCCTGGTCTACTCCAGCCCATAGTTAATCCCAGCCACCCCGGAAAGAAATAATGATGGACTTTATCATAGAACTTCCAGAAAGTGGCAGAAATACAGTCATTTGGACAGTGGTGGACCTATTTTTTAAGCAAGCACATTTTACTGCTTGTCCTGAATTATCGTCAGCCAAGAAGTTAGCAAATATGTTCATCAAGCAGATTTATAGACTTCATGGAGTGCCACAGAGAATCATCTCAGATTGGGGAGTGCAGTTTACCACCAAATTCTGGAGAAAGTTCCTATGGTCCAGGGGCTGAGCTTGGGGTTCCATCCAAGTATGAACGGAGCCGCAGAACAGAAGCAGCCAATGATGGAGCAGTACCTAAGGTGCTGTGTACCAACAGGACAATTGGACCTATGTGCTGCCTTTTGTGGAAATTGCCTACAATTACGCAGTCCCATAGCAGCTCTGGCTTAACCCCACTCCAGATCATTAGTGGAATGGACTTCATGTCGATGCCTGAACTGCCTAGAGAACTTCCCATCTCGATGTCCTTGGCCAAATGGATGGACTCGCTATGAAAGAGGTGGGAGAATACTAAGTGGGCACTTATTCAAGCCACTGAAAAATACAAGTGTCAAGCAGATAAACACTTGTCACCACAAATCCCTTTCAAAGTGGGTGAGCAGATCTACCTGTCTACTAAATACCTTAGGCTGCAGCTGCCCACAAAAAAAAAAAAATCATAGGGCCGTTCCCTATAGTGAAAGTAATAAATCCAGTTACTGTGCAACTAAGTCTCCCTTGCTTACAGGGTAAAATGCATATGGTGTTTCATAGCAGCTTATTGAAACTGGCTATGTTCTCCCAACTAGAGACCAACCAGCTCCCAAACCAACAGTGGTTCAGGGTGAGAAGCATTATGAAATTAAAAAAAAAGAAATCCTAGAGTCTAAGTTAAATAGGAACCAACTACAATATCTTATTCATTGGAAGGGGTATCCTTTGTCTGAGGCTACTTGGGTAAAAAGTTATGATGTAAAAACAAATAGATTAATAAGACAGTTTCTCGAAAAATTCCTTGATAAACCAAAAGGACCCCATGGGGAGGAAGAGGTGGTTAGTTGGGGCAGATTCTAACCTGTCACTTGTTTCATTTCAGGATGTTTTCATTGCTTGAGGAGAGGCAGCCTATCAGCCCCAGATTCATCTTGAATTAGTTTTAGGACTACCACCAGGGGGAATGGGCAGCTGTGGGAAGGAGAGAGTAGTGACAAGGGAGAATAGCCACAACAACATTATTTCATCAGAGCTCAAAGCCATGTCACTGGAGTTTGGAGGGGATTGGAGAGCATGACTTGAGGATCATCAATAGGAGCTGGGTGTGTGTCATGCCCATCAAAATCTGATTCTGAGGGGGAGGCTGAGCAGCTGACAGGGAGTGGGAGTATGGTTCTGTTGGCTGTGGAAGAAACTGGGGAAGGGCACAGTTTGGCTGGGCAGAACAGGAGAGAGGTAGAGCAAGGGAGAGGGAATTTGGAGGAAGACCCAGGCCCACCCCCTCTTCATCCTAGGGCATGTAGGGAGGAATGGAGAATGGAGCAATGTGAGTTGCATGGCTTATGGGAGAGGAAAGGGCCTTGATTTCCTTCATTAGTTGCATCTGGGAACACAGTGTTTAAAAAGGAAAGCAGCTAGTTGGAAGCCAATTGTGAGTTATCTGTTATTGTCGAGGCTTATCTGGGTTCCTGGTGTCTTCCCAACTGTGTGTATTTTGCTGGCCTTTCAAGTCTGGAATTCCTTTTCCTGCCCTGTCCAGTTAATTACTGCAGAGGTGGTTTGTGTGGATTTTTATTTACAGTTTGTATGTACTTTGTTTTCGGACTGAATTTCCTCCACTTAAAGACTGTTCTTGACAGAGTTTTTTCTCTAGCTGAGGGTAACCTAGACATTGGGGGGAAAATTGGAGATATTAAAGGACTCTTCTTACTTATGTGACTGTGTTGTCTTTGTGCCATGCCCTGGATCATCACAGCGTGAGTTTTAGTGTAGCAGGGGATAAGGCAGGAATTCAGATTTGGGTTTTCCCCACATGTGCCAATATGATTTCTCCAATAAATTCTTACTTGGATAGACTTTGTTTCTGTATGCTGAATTTGGGATAGAGTGTTTGGTTGGAATGCTGACATACACTTTATCTATCAAACCCATCTTGTGATGATGCTGTCTGTTATACATTATCAAGTTTGTGTGTGTGTGTGTGTATACTGTATATACTGTATATACGGTGTGTGTGTGTGTGTGTGTGTGTGTGTGTGTGTGTGTGTGTGTGTGTAGGGACAAGCATGGGGGGAGGCAACTGTGTCCAGCTGCAGCCATAGCTTCCCAGCCCCTTGGGACAGCACAAATACCACTAATTCCATATACCTCCATACACTAGTATGGAGGCACAAGCTGTGTCTCCTTTGCAGAAGAGGGTAGGTGGGAAAGGCCTGTTTCAATCAGCACGTAGCAGTATAGTGCAGGAGCTGGCAGAAGAGAGAGAGAGAGACAACCTCTTCATTCCTGTGCATGTCTTTTCACTTTTCATTAAGTGTAAACGTGTGTGTGTGTGTGTGTGTGTGTTGTGTGTGTAGCAGAGCTTTTCCCAAGTCTTCTTGCTATCCTGAAAATGTGCAGCATATATTTCACTGACTGGGTTGTGTGTGCAATCATTACAGGAAGAAATTACATCAAAGAAAGTTCATTGGACCTTTCCTTATCATGAGGATCATCAATTCAGTGACAGTAGAACTACTCCTTCCAAAAACACTCAGGCAAGCCCACCCAGTATTTCACATTAGTTTACTCAAATGAGATGTAATATCACCCCTCAGACCACCTGCATCCACACCACCTGTTCCTGTCATGATGGAAGTTGAACAAAACTTTGAAATCAAGGAAATCCTTGACTCTAGGATCCACAGAGAGAAAACCAAATACTTAGTTGCTTGGAAACATTTACCCTCATCCCAAAATGAATGGGTAGCTAAACACCATGTTAGGCGCTCCTACATTATTGAAAAATTCCATTCCCAATACCCTAACAAGCCTTGTTAACATACTATAATAGTATTTTTTCTATCTTTTCACAGGTGGATATTTCATTTTTCTAAGGTGGGCAGCATGTCAGATCTCTAAAAGTGATACTGCCATTCAATTGGGAGAAGAGGGTCTTGAATTCAATTCATTCCTATTGCCTGTGACAACTGTTATTTTATAATTTGTATCCTGGCTCCAAAGCACCTTGAGATTTTCTCACCTCTTGGGGAATGTTTAGGGTGGAGGGCCATGTGAGTTGTTTCACTTTGAAAGCCAGCGGAAGATAGTCATGGGAATGTATGTTTATCTGTTTCTCAGAGCAGCCAATACAATAACATCTTCACACCTGTGCATTGGCTGAATCCGCATCTGGCTAAAGGGAGGGGTCTCTACCACTTTAATTCTATTTGTCTTGCTTAAGGGTATTCAGACACTGCTTTGAATGACTTGCTTTCACTTCTGCTTAATAAAAAGTTCCTTTTGAAATACTTTGTTTCAAGAGTCTTCACTTTCTTAAGTTAGAAGAGGCAATCCTTACATTTTGCCTTTTTTCCAGCAGATATTAATTTCAATCAAGATCCATTCCTTACAAAGCAGGGTCAATTATTTAAATGAGCCAGTTCCAGCATTTACTCCATATTCTACTAGTCTAAATTATTTTCCAAGTTCTTTAACTCAGCTCTGTGATTTTAGTCTTTTATTTTGGTTCCCCAGAGTTTTTTTTTAATAAAATGAGTTTCTTATTTCCACCTCTGGTAAGTGTGAGACAATAGTTAAAAGTCACAGCCCTCCACGGGATATCAAATTCATTTTCCTCCTCTGCAACTTTCTAGGAGTCTAGGAATCACTTTTTCTTTCATCAGTAGATGGCACTCTCAACTTGCTTTTCAACAAAAATCTCAGAAGTGCTTATTTCGCGGCCTAAACAATTATGCTTTTTGAGTCTCTAATCACTGATTTTTTATTCCTTGGGGTTATTTTGGAAGTAAAATAAGAATAATTTCACCCAGCAACAATTTCTATTCATTGCTCTCTTTGCTCCTGCACTTTCTTAGGTGTTCTGAACTGTTTTCCCCCCCCCCCCCCCCAGTTTGATGGCAGCCATGTTGACTGACTGCTGCTCCTCCTCAGCTTTGGATGAAGGGGGTTTTCCAAGTCAGGGAGGAGAGATGAGGTTCTCTTTGACCTACAAGGTCTCCACCCCTACAGGCTGGCTATGGCTCCTTTCAGAGCCCTCCAATGGGGAGATCTTGGGGCAGGGCCGCAGTGCTCGTGGTCCTTGCCTCCAACACCATCGGAAGCAAGCCAGAAAAATGATCACAGCCTTCTTAAAGTGTTGGGGCACTACCCCCCCCCCCTCTAGGGAACCATTAATCATCACCAGAGACCACACACCTGTCACCTCCCAGGAAGCTTTCAGAAGCCAAGAGGAACATGGGTCTAAAATACAGGTGCTTGCATTCATATTCCCTAGGATCCTGTCCACAGCCTCAGAAGTGACATGGTCAAACTGTTCCCAGATAACAGGGCAAGAACCTGCCTCAGGGGTTTCCACCAGCAATCACGCCAGCATCTAACTGGGAATGAAGTCAAGTGATTTTTTCTTCCAGAAAATCCGCAATTCTTCAGTGTGCCCCTTCAGGTGGACCTCAACCTCAACAGTCAGCCACATGTTCAGCCTGAGTTTGGCATTTTTGTCTACCTATCAAGTCCTTGCCAAGGACCTGTGATAGGCAGATTTGGATGTTTGATTGTTTTTACAGATATCGCCACAGGATGGAAGTTGTTCCAAGTTAAGCTGACTTCTGAAATTGTTGGTGAATTTGTCAGTGCCAATGTTGTTTGTCAAGTGGTGTTTCAGTTGTTTTTGGATTGCACCCAAAGTACCTCTTACTAATCATAGTATCCTTGCTTGCTTTTCCCACAGTCATTCTATTTCTATTTATAGGTCTTTGTATTTTGTTATCTTTTCCAGTTTTTTCTCTTCTGCTGTCTCCATGCACTGCCTCATCCACTATCCAGAGTTTTTTGTCTTTCGTTTCAATAATAGTTTAGGCTGGACTGTTGTGTGACAGATTATTGTCATTGTTATTGGGGGTCTAAGGAGCAAACAATGGGGTTGCAAAACTCTTGATTACTATTAAATGGCTGAAAAAAGTTTTAATTTCCTAAATTTATTTTCTGTCATTTTTTTGTTGTCATATGGATAGGGCTAATTTAAAAAAAACTGATTCTTTTTTGGATTGACAGAGGACAATTTAGCCCAGCATTATTTTTTCCAAAAGATTTTAGTCTCTTGCTTTTGGAAATTCTGAAAACAGAATATAAGTCAAGAATGCATTGCATTTTTCCCTCTTATGTACTGATTCCAAACATGGAAAATCTGTTTTGATTTTATGGTATAGTATTGTAAGTGTTCCCTAACTCCTGGGCTGCAAACCAGTCCTGGGGTGCAGCCCATTTGGAACCACACTGAGGAAGTGGCAAGTGAGCGAGTATATGCCTGCAGATCCACTTGCATGAATGATGTGTGAGCATGCACCACAGCTTCACTTGCATGAGTGCCGAACATGCATGCACAGCTCATTGATGCAACTGGGAGACATTCTTGCCTGCCACTTGTGCAAATGGAAGTGCATGCACTCACCACCACTTACACAAGCCATCCCCTCCCTCTGCCACGGGTCCACAAAACCTGAAACTTGAGCAACTCTGGTATTATATTGGATGCTATCCTTTGGTTATAAATTGGGGTTGGGAGGCAACTCTTCCAATGCAAGCTCTGAAAACTGCTTCTACATCTGTGAATCTTCTACAAATGAAAAAATAGTTTAATTAAGCATTATGTAAATATGTTTACATAATAAAAATACTTTTTATTTTCTGTCCTGAATCCTCTGTTAGTAGACTTCAGTTCCAGTTTGCTTATATGTGGAAATAGTGCCATTTCTAGCTCCCCCCTATATAGCTCATTCATTGTTTTTTAATTGAATCATTTTTATTTTCTGAAGAAAGCACCGATGAGTTCCAAGTTGGGAGCTTCAACAAAAATGCAAGTTAATTAATAAATCAGGTGCAGATTGAGTCTTGGACTCTATAAAGTAAATTTTCTGGCAAGTCACAGGATGAGTATCATTAAATCAAAAACATGCCATTCCTCATGCCAAGCTGGTAAATTATTCTGCGAGCTTAAACATACACTATTGCAGAGATGGTGGTGAGCCATCTTTGAGAATAAAAAAAGCTACTAAGGTTGTTAAGGTTAAACCAAAAGATAGGAAATTTAGAAATTGTAAATTACAATTCAGGCATTTCCAATTTTAATAAAGGATGAGCAAAGAGTGAGTGCAAGGAGGGAAGATTCAGTTTATTTATTAATATAACATATATCTCATCCTTCTTCCTAAATGTCAGTCACTCTGTAGTGTTTAAAAATAATTTTATTAAAAGTTGTAATTACAATAGTAAAAGAAAGGAAAAAGGAAAGAAAAAAATACAAGAAAAGGAAAGAGAAAAAAATAGAAATAAAAGCTAAGAAAGAAATTTCCCATCTTCATCATGACAACTATAAACAATTTCACAATCTCTTTGTGTACTTTGCAAGAATCAGGAAGAATGAATTTTGAAAATGACTGGCTCAGCTTATCCAAAAGGCTTTAAACTAAAACTGAGGGGTTAGGGAAACCAGTCTTCAGGATCTTTAGGACCTAATCCCAAGCATAAACCCTATGACAACAAGTAGATAGGGAGTGATGGAAAGGGGAAAAAAAAACTCAGATACAAAGTAGGACATGTAGGTAGCATACTCAAAGTCAGCCATAAAAGACTCAGATACCTATACACTAAAACTCAAAGTCTGAGGAACAAACAGGATGAATTTGAATTAGAGGTACACAAAAGCAATGATAATATAGTTGCCATTACTGAAACTAATGACTGGGATTTAAAGATTAACAGAATAACAGAGCTGGAAGGAACCTTGTAAGTCATCTAGACCAGCAGTTGCCAACCAGTGGTCCGCGGCCTACTGGTAAAAAATTTGGGTAGGCCGTAGAAAAATCTCATCCCCAGAACACCCCCCATAAAGCAATGAAACATAAGGCTGTGCCGGCCACATGGCCCATGGAAACCCTCCCCACCCACTCATTCCTTACCCAGCAAACTTGCCTGCTAAATTGCAATTTTTGCTTTTTCCAACCATCAGCTGTTCTGCTGTGCCAGGAGATTTAGATTAGCTAGGAAGGAGGAAATAGTTGGATTTCTTGCTTTCTAGCTAGTCTTTAGATCTTCAGCTCTGCTTTTAAGCACAGCCGAATCTCCCTTAGGACTGAAGGTTCTATTATTCAGTGCAGGCTCACAGCAAGCAAATTTGAGAGACTGAGCTAGCCAATAGCAGATAGATAGATCATTGAATGATTCTGTGAGGTACTCAATCTGCCTGCCTGCTTTGCCCGATTTTGGGTAAAAGTTGCTCTTTTTTATTCAAAAAAATTCAATATTTACATAGATGGTGTGTTGTGACTTAAATTTGTGAGTTTGCTTGCAAGCAAATTTTATGTGACATACTGAGCTACCCAATGGCAGATAAATACATCTCTGAATGAATCTGTGATTCTGTGAGGCACTCAATCTGCCTGCCTGCTTTGCCTGATTTTGGGTAAAAGTTTGTTTTTTCATTTTAAAAAATGCAATATTTATATAAATATTTGTAATATTTACATACAAGCCATGCCCAGCCAGTCACATGACCACCAAGCCACACCCACAAATTAGGCCATGCCCACAGAACCGGTTAGTGGTCCCTGGGATTTAAAATTATGAGTTTGGTGGTCCCTGAAGTCCAAAAAGTTGGCAACCCTGATCTAGACCAATCCCCCCACCCAAGCACAAGATGCTACACCATTTCTGACAAATGGCAGTCAAGTCTCTTCTTGAAAGCTTCCAGTGATGAAGCTCCCACAACTTCTAAAGGCAAGCAGGTGCAAATGGCAGAAGTCTCTAATAGCGAGGACTCAGATAAGGGGCCTGCATGTGATGTAGGGATGGGGCCAGGACCATCAGAGAGTGGGGTACTGCCTTCGGAGCTTGTGGAGTCTGGAAGCAATTATGCAGAGGAGCCCGGGGAGCCTGTGCCCAGTGCACATGTGTGCAGGGCTGCTCGAAGGAAAGAGCAGCTGAAGCAGCAAAGGTGACTCGAGAATAAGGCTGGAAGGTGATGGCCCCTCCCATAATGGATAAAAACCAGCTTTTGCAGCAGTGTTCTTTGCAGGAAGGAAAGAAGTTCTTGAGACTCATAGTTCTTGTTGAAGTCCTGGTTACTCCAGTTTGTTTTTGAAACTTCTGTCAATGGGTATTTTACAGGGTAATGGGTAATCAGTAATGATTTTTCTGTTCTTGGCAGCCTTTTGCAACCTTGAAAGGGCTTGCTTTTGGTATCAGACAATTAGGTTTACGTGTCTCTTGGCTGGGAATGCACTGAATTCCCAGCACTGCATTTAAAAAGATTTGCTTTTATGCACAGTTTGTGTTTGTTTAATTTGAACAAGGCTTAGGTCAGAACACATCAGCACTTTTCCAGTCCTCTGGTAGTTCCCGGTGCTCCAAGATTTTTGAAAGATGTGGTACAGTGGTTCTGAGATGATATCTGACAGCTCCTTTAGAACTCTGGGATGTAATTTGTCAGTCCTGGTGATTTGTATTCATCAAGATCATACAAGCGTTCTCTTACCATTTTTTTGTTTATTTTAACAGCAAGGATATAAACTGTTCAAAAGAAACAGATTTAACAAAAGAAGATGTAAAGTTCCATTACATGTAAGAGATCACTTAATATCTTTAGAAAAACAAAACTAAGGACGAAAGCCTCCTAAAAATCATATGGATTAATATAAAAGGGAAAAATTACAGTGCCATAGGTATATATTACAAGCCATCCAACCAAGCAGAAGAAAGCAGTCGCCATGGGTGAATAGGCAGCTACATAAATTCCAGAAAGAAAAAGAAAAATCGATGAATTTTTTGCTAAACAGTTAACAATGTATGTAGGAAATACACCACAGGAGTGATGGGGGACTTTAACTACCCTGACATCAACTGGAAGAAAAACTCTGAATCAAGTGGGAGATCGGACATATTTCTGATAAATTTGTCACCCAAAAAGTAGAGGAGGGAACAAGAGGGACAGCTACACTGGATCTAATTCTTTTTTTGAATACATTTTTTATTTTTTTGTTTCTATAAACACATCATTACATGAACAGTTTGGTACCAGGGTGTTTTACATTTTAAAACAAACATGACAATAGTTTCACATTGATATTGTTAACTTTCTTACATAATTTGATATTAATGCACATTATCCGTCTTAATTATTCAATATTCTCGTGTACTTTATATCAATCTCTATATTCTTAACATCACTTCTTTTAATCATGAATTTGATATTAATAGTCATATTTGCAATGTTCAATAAATTATATATACACATCATTTCACGAACAGTACGGTTCCAGGTTATTTTACATTTTAGAGCAAATATGACAATAGTTTCACATTGATATTATTAGCTTTCTTACATGATTTGATATTAATACATATTGTCAATCGTAATTATTCTCATGTACTGTTTTGTATCGGTATTTATATTCTTAATATTTCTTCTTTTGTTATAAATTCTATATTAATAATAGTCATATTTGCAATATTTAACTAATTGTATATTTCAAATAGCCATTCATAAATTCATGTTACTTTGTGTTTTCTATTTATTTATCCCCTTTTTAGTTCTTGGTTATGCCACCATTACACCTAAAACAAAATTTCTCCCTACTCCCAATTATAATAAAACAGACAATATACATTCTATTGACATTTAACATATTATACCATTCTAGTTATACTATACTCCCCTTTATCTATTAACATATTTCATTATCTTATTTTCAAATATGTCACTCCACATGTTATTTCTTTTCCTCCCTCAGAATATTAGTTTTCTTATTTATTACAGTTTAATTGTATATCTTTAATGCTAATCCTCTAATACCATATTAATTTCATGTTTATTACTATTAACAATTATACATCTTAAATATTAATACATACATTCATGTGGAATTTCTTTTTCAGCCATTGTCTTTTGTTCTCATTAGAGAATTAATTTGTCTCTTTCTAGCTTGTCTCCCATTTTCTATTTTTATTTTACCTTTCCCCTTACTCATTCCTTCCTTCTATTAAATTCCATTGTCTCTTTTTCAAAATATCTAGTTCTACACCTATCCTCTCAGCTTGTTTTCCTGTTGTTTTCTCCTTAGAACATTCCCTCATTTTATTATCTCGATCATTATCATATTAAATTTTATTTTCTTGTTGCCTTTTATTTTCATTTGTTGTATCATCCATTCTTTTTTTCTCATTATACTTCCAATTGGCTCCTCCTCTTCCTGGCTTTCTTGTTTTCTTTCCATTGCTTGCATTTCTGCTGTCTGCGACCATACCCTGTATTTTGTTCAAATGTCCACAAATCATCTATTCATGATATATTTTATAACTTGTAGTTCTGACACAATTTCTCTACATATTCCACTCATCTTTGTTCTTATTTATTCCTTTTCTTGTCCCAGTTGTCCAACAATAAGCCAAGTCTCATGCTTCAAGTGATAAATCCAACATCCAGGAGTCTTTGAGTCCCAAAGTTAATCAACTTATTATCCAATAAGGGTAATACGTTCATAATTTTTTCCACCAGTTCATTTTTATAATGTAAGTTTCTGAGGTCCAAATCACATTTACACTGTACTCTGCATATAATTTTCAACCTTCTAACATCAAAAGCTTAGCAACCTCTTTTTTTCCCCCTCTATTCTACAAGTTTTTATATCATTATTTCTCCTGCTAGCTGCTTAGTTTTCTTTTTGGAACTCTATCTGATCTTGAAAAAGAGAACTGTGTATTGTTGCCTGCTTTTCTGCTGCCAGCAACTGGTTGTAAATATATATTTCCAAAAATGCCTCTAAGAAAGAGTTGGAATCAAAATGTGACTTGGACAAACCCAGCACCAAACTGCTTGCGGAAGATTCAAGAAAAAAAAATCGATGTTACATGACACATTAAAAGAGATGAATGAAAAAAATCTGATAAAAAGTTTGAATTATTAGTACCAGAGTTAAAACTCTGTTTAAAATTTACAGATTAGATTGGATAAGACAGACACAAGGTTAGATCTTCTTAGCTCAAATTTATTGTTATTGGATTTGAAACAGAAGGAAATTTTTCTGCATCTTAGGGAAATCTCTGAGCGAATTCACTCACAATCACAGATGTAATTGTAACAGAAATGACCAAATGGTTTTATGATGAATAAGTAGAGTTCTCTAAAGAAATAGACAAAATTTACACAATAAACTCAGTATATGCAGCCAGAAGACCATTACCAACATACATTATAATTCAATTTTTATAAGAAAATCTATTAAAGAGCAAGTAATTCAGAAACATTATCACCAGATTGAACATTTCTGGAAAAGAGATGCAAATATTCAGAAAAAATCCAATTATAAAATTAAGGAAACACAAAGAATATCTTTCTGACCGAATGAACTCCCAAAACAAAATAATATTCCCTTTCACTGGGACAATGTAGACTAACTACAGTCCTTGAAGCACAAGATTTTTTGGAAAAATATGGACCAGAATTACACTATTTTTGAAAAAATAAAGATCAACTACCACAAGAATTTGGTCTGAAAGAAAAAGATAAAAAGAGGTCTGACAGGCTGTGCATATGGGAGCCACAGCTGGAATCCTTGGAACTTCCTCTTCATAGCAGATGGATTGCAAGATTCTGACATGGAATGTTAATGGAGCAAAATTGCACACAAAAAAGAAAGAAGTTATTTCATTATGAAGGAGTACAGTGATCAAACCAATATTTGCTGTTTGTTCTGATATGATATATTGCTGGAAATAATTTATTAGGAATTAAGCTTTGTTATTGGCTTCTGCTTTTATTATTGTATACTGTCAGAAATTAATTGTTAGGAGTTAATTCTAGCTTTGTAAATTGTAACTTTGATACTGGTTACCATTAATACAAAGTCTGTTATCTTGCTTCTGTGTCTCGCTTCTATTCTTGGCTTTTGTGAGCAGAACCAAAGTCATGTTGGATGGCCCATTGAATTAAATAAGGAAGTGTCTCAAACACAGTAGCTCTGCCAAATAAGGAAGTGTTCCAGTTTGTGCACAAGAGAGAAAAAAACAGAATGAGGTTAGAACAATGGGGAATTGTAATAAAATGCTGATGCATCAGAAACTGTGTAACTGCTTTTGCTAGATAGGGAAATGCATAAACCTTCAAAATATATATGTGTCAATTTGAAAACAGAAAGAATGTGAGCCAAGCCCTCACAAGAGGGGGCGGACAGTTAGGGTATAAAAATACTGCCTGAATTTTGCTCTGGGTTCCTTCAATGCCTGAGGGAACCCGCCTATGCAGACACATAATAAACCTTGTTTTCCTTGGATCAACAAATCTTTTGGTGGTCTTTTCATTAGTTCAACCTCACAGCTTTGAACCTAGGCACATTCTTGAAAATACAGAAGAAACTGTTACCAGGAATATCAGGTCCAATAGATAAAAGAACCAGAGTAGGGAGTTTTCTGCCTCATAGATTCTGAATCCTGAAAGCATTCTGCTAAATAAATAACTTGGCCAGGGAAGGAAACCTCCCCTATAGGAATGCTCCATAGATGAGGTAGGCAGAGACAGGGACCTGAATAAAGAACACCTTAAAGACCACATTGGTAATGAACCTTTGTTTCTGAATGAGTAAACCTTGTTTCTAATGGGGTAAAATGTATATAGTACTCTGTGTCACTCTTGCAGGGATGTGGCTATTCCTTACATGCATTTTGTCTGTGTGTTTTGGATGTAGTTTTGTCACACAGTTTTGCTTTGGTCATAAATAAAAGCTGATATTTTTTCAAGCCTCGACTCGAGTCTCATTCCCTTTGGCATCTCAGTGGCTTGGGGAAACTTCTGGGACTTACAATTATTTGAAAAAAGTGAACCAAGATATAATATGTTTGCTAGAAACTCATTTCAAAAAGACTGACAAAAAGTATTTAATAAATAACATTTTGGCCTGGAATTTATTTTTGCTAGTTCTAAGCAAAACATTAATAGTGCAGTTTTGTATATAAAAATCACAATTTCACAAGAATCATCCATTCTTATTATTTGCTGATGATCAAGGCAGGTATGTAATTGTGCAAAATGAATTACAGGGAATAAAATCTGTTGTGGTGGTATTATATACCACATAGCAAGAAAAAGCTGTTTTAACATTGTCTGAACACTAACTCTCTTATTTTTTTCAGTATTGGTGTATAATTGGAGATCAAAATGGGGTAGTAACCCCACAACTGAACAGATCAGCTGATCAAGAAATTAAAGAAAGAGAAGAGAAACTGCTCCAAACATTTTTGAGCTGACCAATACTTTAGGTTTGATTGATGTTTGGAGGAGTAAATATGACACAAATCATTTTCTAGAATCAATATGATTTGGATTACAAAACATCTAATCACAAAATAACTAAAATTAGTATTCTTCCAACAACTTTTGCTGATCATAATCCAGTGTCTTTATATCTTAAATTTGGTCCTCAGTCTTTTAAATGGAGATTAAATGAGTCTGTTTTTCAAAGGCCACCGATTGTTAAAGAATGTAAACATATACTATTTTATACTATTTGCAAACAAAGACTATTTCATTAATAATTTAGATAAGGGAACCAATTTGACAACGGTTTGGAATGCTTGTAAGGCTATGATATGAGGACATTTTATACATTACCATACAGTAATTAAGAGGAAGATGGATGAAAAAATACAAAATGTGTTACAAGAAATTTAATTGAAGGAGAAGAATTTACCAGAAGATTCTAACATTGTCAGATCTGTGTATCTGCTATTCTTTGACGGAAGATAGGTGGGGGGTTGGATTTGATACATTTAATTATTTTCATCTCTATGTATTCTAAATATCCTATTTCTTACATTGGCTCTTGTATAAACTTTTACACAATTTATAACCATTGCTTGGCACCTGGATGCCTGGAAATTTCTCACTTCTTGGGGAGATGAAAGGGAGAAGGAGCCATGTGGATTGCAGTGCTGGAAGATAGCCCTGGGAAACTTTCCTTACCTGCTTTCTGAGATGCTGGTATAATAATATCTTCACACATGTGGATTGGTGGAATCCACATTGGACTGTTGGGAAGGATTTCTAATTCCCTTTATCCTAGTTGCATGCCCTAAGGGACCTCAGATCTTGCTTTGAATTTTACCTCCCTTCAATAAAAATACAAATACAAAGTTTTCAACAGTCTATATTTATTTTTTGAAGAGTGGAGAGGCTGATCCTTACATAAAGCAGAATCTGCAATAGTTGTCAACCCAGAGAGGAAATCCCCCCCCCCATTTTACTCTACTGAGGGGACCCTGCAACCATGTCCAAACAAAGCAGTGAGCAAGGGGAAGCTGAGTGCTGGGAAGAAACCTTGATCACTACCCAACCCGACACCAGCTCCATATATCCCATTGAAGACACTGAAGCTGTCTTCAAAAGTTCCATGAAACCCTGATGGTCTATCGGTATAGGAAAAAGGGACAGCTGGAATGGAAGAACCAGGGGAGTACCCTCTCCTGCAGTAGCTGGAAACCCGGGTGGAAAATGGAATTGGAAGCCCTTTCTGATCAGGAGGAACTGATCAAGGAACTGCTGGTGGATAATTGATTGAAGTGGTACATAAACTGCCTTGTGAGGGAAGCCCTGGAAAACCTCAATGTCCGAGATGAACCAGACCACCAACTAAGGAGAGTGAGCAAACCAACTACTGAGGGAGCCAAGTCATCACCCCTGATCCATCCGAGACTGATCAAGCAACTGACCAAGCTGGAGGACCAACAGCCATGCCAGGTACCTGACCTCCTGCTGTTCCAGAGTAGGAGATTAACCCTGGCCAACCCAGGGACCTACAACTGAAGAGAAAGATCCCCCCTTGGGGGTAAGATTCAACAGAGACCCCCAGAAGTTGGGGTTTTCCTGGCTCACGTCCTCACCTATATGCAAGAATATGGGTGGAACTTCCCAACCCAGGGGGCAAGAGTGTGAGTCATCACCCTAGCCCTAGAAGGGGCAGCAGTCAAATGGATGGTGACCCTTCACAATTTGATGCTCCAGAGCTGTGGAATCTCAATCAATTCATGACAGCCCTATGCCACTGCTTCAAAGACCCCCTCACTGACTGCAAAGCCCGTGACCACATTAGGGTCATAAAGGGTTGCAATCAAGCAGGGTTGTCACTCTGTAGCCAAATATACCAAGGAATTCCGTGACCTGGCCGGCCGAGTCAATTGGCCAGAAGATATTCTAGTCTTCTGATTCAAAGATGGTCTTAATGATGCCCTGTACACTGCCTGCCTGGCCCGCAGGTTCCTAAACCAGTACCACACAGGCAGGGCTTGGAGAAGATTCCCATCCCAGGAAAATGGGAGCCTTTCAAAACCCAAATTGCCATGGCACCAAGGCCATCTGGTTGCTTTAAGAGTAGAAAGGGGGGGAAGGTTAATGGAAAAAGAAGAATTAGCACAAAAAAAATCCACATGGTGGAGGAATGGTTTTGCCAGTGTTTTGGTAATGGGGATCTTTTGACATGGAATAAAGTGGACCTGATTTGAGAAGAGATTGGTGACCAACCAGATGAAAGTGTTTCCCATGCTATATGGCAATTCTACTATAAAGTCCATAGAAATATCTATCCAGGGTGCTGAACGTTCAACTAGTGGCTGCAGAAGGCTGGGTGTTTTCCCTTGCCTTCACTTGCAGCTGCAAAGATGAGATAGTTAGGTACATAGCTCTCAATGTATTTTTTAAGGAATGGTCACCAAAAATGTCTTTTCAGAAGGTGTAAGGTTTTTACAAACCCAAAGTGCCCTGCTAGCCTTGAATTGGGGCAGGTTTGCATGGTTTTTGGTCTCTGGCTGGCTGGAATGTACAGCTTCCCTCCCACCCAGGGCAAGCCTTCGGGCATGGAGCAGGAGTCTTTGTGGCTGAGAAACTATTTATCTTCAGTTCAGGCCTATTTAAACACCAAGGTAGTGATATTATCTGGGGAAGGGCCCTCTTCTCTTGTGCTCAAGTGGCTACTTGAATGGCTAATTGTGAAGCTAGGAGCTTGACTATTTCTGGTTTCTCAATGTTGTACTGTGGGAGCCATGATAGGGCATCCACCAGGTAATTCTTCACCCCTGGCAGGTAATGATGAAATTGAAACTTTGGAAGTGTTGGGCCCACCTTGCCTGTTTAGGGGACAGTTCTCTTGGGGACCTTCATAGTTTTTATGATCAGTCCACACCTGAAATGGAATCTTGTTCCCCTCCAGTGGCACCAATTGAGAAGAACCCATCGAATGACATAGGCCTCCTTTTCCCATAATGCCTAGCATTACTTGGTTTCAGTTAATTTTTTGGAGGTGTAAGCACATTGCTGTAGTTGGCCCTGGGATTCTCCTGAAGCAGGACAGTCCCAACAGTCACATTACTAGCATCAGCCTGAATAACAATTTTTTTTGGGATCTAAGTGCTTCAGTACCAGTTCAGTGGAAGAAAGTATTTTTAACTTTTCAAATGCCGCTTGGCACTCCGTTGCCCATTTTAGGGGTTGACTGATTTCAGCTTGTCCATCCCCTTTGTTTTCAGCAAATTAGTGATGGGGGGGGGCAATTTGGGCAAATGATGGGATAAATTGCCTGTAAAAGTTAGCAAAGCCAAGGAAATTCTGCAATTGTTTCCACGTGCAGGGAGGTGCCCAATCTGACACCAACCTTATTTTTTCTGGGTCCATTTCTTCCCCCTCATGGGAGATTCATTACCCCAAGTAATCTATCTTGTCCTTGTGGAATTTGCATTTGGACAGTTTAGCGTTCACCCTCATTGCTCAGAGTTTGTTCAGGACTGCTTTGACCAATTTTATGTGTTCCACTTTTGTCTCAGTGTAAATTAATATGTCATCAAGGTACACCAAAATCCCCTTATATAAGCGTTCATGAAGCACCTCATTTATCTTCTGCATAAAGATGGTGGGGGCTCCCTGTAATCCAAATGGGAGCATTTTAAATTGGAAACATCCTAGAGAGCAGGTAAGACAATTTTCCATTCATTCCCTTCTTTAATTCTGACCCAATAGTAGGTCTCCATAAGTCCAGCTTTGAGAATATTCTACCCTTGGAGAGGTAGGCCAGCATGTCTTTCATGAGGGGAAGAGGGTACACATTTTCCACACACACTGCGTTCAGACCCCTATAATCTACAAACAGATGAAGAGACCCATTCTTCTCCAAAACACTATTGGGCTAGCAGGTTGAATGAAGCCTCATGCTAGATTTTTATCTATAAAATTTCACAGCTCATCCAGCACCCTTGGACTCATGGAATGAAGCTTTGGTTTTGATAGTTTGGTCCTGGAACAATCTTGATGGTGCAATCTGTGGGCTGGTGGGGCAGGACCTCATCAGAGCTCAATTTGCTGGTATTCTCAGGGCACACCTGGCAGCTGCTTGTCTTTTGATGTAGCCACCACTCCTCTGTGGGGCTCATCTCTTGTCTTTGGGCTGCTATTGTGCAGGGTTTGCTGTTCTTTTGGGAAATTCAGAAGCCCCTCTTTCCATTCCATCCACCACTTCTGAATTTTTAGCCAGGTTAGCTCTAAAACAAGGGGCCATTCCATGCCTAGTGCTAAGACAAAAGTCAGAGTCTCAGAATGGCATTTCATGGTTAGCTCCAGGAGCTCAGTGGTGAATGTGGCTGAGACACCCCCTGCAATGGAGCCATCTAGCTGGCAGAAGGTGATCACATTCTTTAGTCTCCTCACATGGACTCCAGCTTCCCCACCAGGTTGGGCTTATGAGACACCTGGTGCACCCTGAGTCCAATAAGGCCTTTAGCATCAGTTTCTTCCTCAACTTGGGAATTAAACAGTTCTGTGGGCATGATCAGCTCAACTGACCCACTTACCAGGGGGTCATTATCTAAGTCGCTGTCCAATGGCCTTGATTCTTCTTCCAATGGGGTCAGAGCTCCCCCTCCAGTCATCAGGAAGGAACAGAACTCCATGATTCAATGCTCTTTAGGGCCAGATCTTTTTTGTGTTATGGGGGTTTAATCCGCTTCCATCTGGGTCTCCTTTCTTGACTGGGGTCTTCATGCAGCACTCAGCAGCCAGTGACCCTCCCTTCTGCACTTGAAGTAGGCAGTCCAGTATGGTAGAGCTGGGCAACTTTCCTCTTTCTCTCAGATGGAGAATGTTTCCACTCTCTGCCAGAACAGTATTGGTTTCTCATGTGGTCAATTTCAGCCTCTTCTGCGAGGATGTGCCAGTCATGGAGGCAATTGGGGGCATCCCTGGCAATGCAGGCATGGTACAGGTCATCATTCAGTCCCTCCTTGAAGCAGCTTACTAGTAGGTCTTTCAGCCAGTCTAAGTGGCAGGCTACGTCCCGGAATTCTTTGGTATACTCAGCCACTGGGTGGCAGCCCTGTCTCACTGTTTTGATTGGGTCCCTAGTCTTGTGATCAGCCAGGGAGTCCTTCAATCTCCATCTCAGAGCTGTCATGAAAGGAAGCTGTGGAGCTCTGGGGCATGAGCATTATGAAGGGTCACCATTGGATGGCAGTTCCTTCCAGAGCCAGGGTGATGACCCTGACTTTGGCTCCTTTGGTAGGAAAGCCTCATTCATATTCCTGCATATAGGTGAGAATGTGGGTGAGAAAGAATCCCAGTTGCTGGGGGTCTCTGTCAAACTTGATGCCCAGGGGGATGCTTTTCATTCAGACTGCAGGGCCATCCCTCCCCCAGCTCTTTGGACACTCTCTCCACCGGGGTCTCTCTGAGGGGGAATAGTGAGTGTGACAGCTGCCCCATCTGTGGTTCTGGCAGTGCAAGCAGAGGTCCCTGGTACAGGGGATTCCCCCCTCCCACCTGCAGCTTCTCCTTGCTCTCCTTTGCCTCCTTCCATTTGGGCCCTGGCCTCACAGGTTTTCAGATTGTGGAAAGCTTCCATCATGAAGTGCATTGCTTGCTTCATGAGCCAGTCGGCGTGGTCTGGTTCTTCCTCCAGGCCATCATCATTGTACAGTGCTTCCATCTCCCATCTCCATGCTATCGGCTATCTCAGGTGAGGGTGACCTCTTTGGTTCTTCCTTCCTAATCCTTCTTTTTCCTTATGCTGACGAACAGTCTCAGCTTTATGGGCAGCTGCTTCCTCTGCCCTTTCGCTGGAGGCTGCAGCAGGTTGAGTCTTGGTAGAGATCTCTCCTCAGCATTCAGCTTCTTTGGGTTCACTGCATGGTCCCCATGGTAGGGCGCCTCTCCAGGTTGACCACTTTGTAGATCCTGCCTAATATAAAGTCTTGCCTCAGCAGTCCCTCAAGAAAGCAAAGTTCTTGAAACAGGTAGCATTACTAAAGGAACTTTTATTGGGAGACAGTGATAGCAAAGAGAGTAGGGAGGTTCTGAAGTTCCTGCATTAAAACATTAGATTAAAGGTTACTCATTTAAACCCCTCCCCACTGCTCAGTCTGAAGTGAGCCAATCGCCAAGTGTTGAGTTACTGTTGAGAACTTTAGGCTGGGAAGGTGATAAGAAGTTGTTCTCAGACACCTTCTTTGGCGCTGAGACAAAACAGATGGCCCCAAGCCTATGCCTCCCTCCTCCCTATCCTAGGAAGATATACTAAAATAAAGACCAAAGTAGATGACAGGTTACAAGGTTCCCTCCTTCCTCCAGAATGGCAGCATCTCATATGGATATATGGACCTGACAGTAGGTCTGATTGGGGTAGGTGGAAGGGCTGATATTAAAATATAATTTTATCTTATTATCTATATATCAAATTATTGTATTACTCCAATTTCATTTTAAATTGTTTTTATAGGATTTTATTTATAATTTGTGTTTGAAACTCTATTTTGATATGGCCTATGGGCTAATCAATGAACTAAATTAAACTAACACAAGGTGGAGAGCATTTAGTCCTATTGAGGAACATCTACATCTATTGGGGACCATTAAGACTAGTCTAACAAAGGAAAATTGCATAACAGCATTTAAGAACATTCATCACAGTTCCTCGTTTCCTCACTGTATGACACTGGTCAAGTCCCTCTGAACAAGTCCCTGCTGTTTTCTGGGCAACATTTTAGAAATTGTTTGTCTTATCTCCTGGCAACTTTAGAAATCACTAAAATAGGACTACTCATTGGCATAAACACTTCATGATTTGCATGTACCTTGTTCCAATTATTCTGCTCCACAAAACTTGCGGATCTGGAAATCATTACCTTTTGTACCATCTGAAAATCTGTACCCTTTTGTTCCTGGCTCATATCAAATGAATCTTTAACTTCCTAGCCTTACAGTGTCCTTTTCTTCTGGTACCTTTTGGAATATGTATCAGGCACAGCTGTCAAATGTCATTAAAACGGCTAATGAAGGTTTCCTTCCATGTAACATAAAATATGGTGTGTCTTGTATTGCCACACTCCATAACCCATTAATAATATAATTTGCTGTCCTCATGGCTTCTCCCCAGTATGCTTTACTCATGCCTGCATCAGCAAGCAATGCATCCTCCGTGGTCTGTATTACACCATTTTGTCGTTCAGCCACTCCATTTTCTGCTGGTGAGTATGGATTTGTTTTTCTTTGTCTAATTCCTAGACTGCTTAATCACCTTTGAAACTTCTCAGACATAAACTCTGATCCACTGTCTGTTTGTAGTTGCCATACTTTATACCCATATTGTCTCTCTACCATTGTTACCCATTGCCTGAATTGTTGCAATGCCTCAGTTTTGTTTTTCAGTAAATAACAAAACCCATATGTACTATAATCATCCACTATGACTAAAGCATATCTTGCTCCTCCTAAAGAGGCTGCCATGGGGCCAACCAAATCAGCATGAACTAATTGCAATATTCTGTTTGTTTGTCTTTCACTTTTCTTACTTATGGGATAAACATTAGATTTTGACTCTTTACAACTAGCACAATCTAAATATACATTACATCTCTTTAACTTAAGCTAGTTTAACCATCTCTTTAACCCTCAGCTAGTTCCAGCATTTTTTTAAGTTCAGCAAAACTTTCATATCCATATCTCCAATGCAATAAGTACACAATTATCAGGTGTGGGAACATTCTTAAGTACATGTGCACAATTATCTTCTTGCCTTCCCAGATTTTACAGGCCATCCTTTTTAACCCCTTGTGCATATATCTTACCATTCTTTCTAATAATGTACTGTCCCCCTGTAAATAGTATTTCATAACCCTGCCTGTCCAATTTAGATATACTCAACAAATTATGTTCTAATGCAGGTATATATAAAACATTATACAATCTTTCACATATTTCAGGTACATAAACATCACTTTCTCCTTTTACAGCAGCTCTTTGTCCATCAGCCAAACAAGCCACATTTACTTTGCTGGTTTCAAACCAGAAAATGCTTGTAGATTATTAGCAATATGCTGGCTTGCCCCACTATCCAACAACCATCTATTCCTGGTGTGTTCAGTCATTGATGCTGGCAGGGAAAATGATGCTGGAGAACCACTCGTGTACTCCGTACTCCTGCACTCTTGTCTCGCTGCTCCTCTGTTCCTCCTCACAGGGCAGTGTCTCTGGAGATGCTCAGTAGAACCACACGTGTAGCATCTCTTCACAAAATTCACTGTCTCAGCTGCTTTGCTGCCACCCTGGACCTTTGCAGATGCTGATCTGTGGTGAACACTCTCTCCTCCCATTCCTGGTGTCCTCTCCAGCCATCTCTGCTCTTCCTCGAACAACCAACCAGTTAAGTATGCCATGGTTAAATCTTGTTCTTGCATAGACTCCAGACTTGTCACAAGAATGTCCTATGAACTGTCCAAGGAACTGAGCACAACATGCTGTCAGGGCTCCTTAAATCATTTAAATCATGAGTCTCAAGCCAAAACTTTAAAAGAAGTATTAAGAGTTAACATGCCGGCACTGCCTGGGTGTAGCCGACTCTAAGACATATCATTGATTGTCACTCTTGATCTTGGTTTTCCCTCACTCCCTGAGTGTATCGTAATTCATATTCTCCAATGGGACACATCCATAGGCAAGAGTTCATCAATCATATTCTCCAGTTAGAATTTTGCATGGCAGAAACTTTGGTCACCTACAAATCATCTTTGAAAACATTTGTGGAGTTCATCAATCATATTCTCCAGTTAGAATTTTGCATGGCAGAAACTTTGGTCACCTAGAAATCATCTTTGAAAACATTTGTGGAATGCAATTCAGGCTTTTTTTCATTTGTGGAATGCAATTCAGAAAAACCCTGTGGTAAAACACACCATCAATACTGTTGAGTATGATGTATATCTGGATCTGTCCATTCAAAAGCAAAAATATCTCTTGATCCCTCTGCTAATGGGCAAGTCCGGATAGCATCCTTCAAATTTATGACACTAAAATACCTGTGCTCATGTGGAATTCTCCCAAACAATGTGTAGTGGTCTGGTATATAATATGCCTTTCAGCCACTAACTGGCTGACTAGGCGGAAGGAACCATGAGGTTTCTTTACAAGTAAGACAGGTGTATTGTATTGTGACATTGCTGGTTCAATTAGCCCATCTTGTAATAAAGATTCTATTACTGGCTTCAAATCACATCTCCCTTCCAGGGAAATATTATACTGCTTCTGCCTCACTGGTTCAATACCTTCTTTCAAAATCACCTCCATAGGTGCAATATTCAAAACACCTCTATTTCCTTTTGCTTCCCAATCTATTGGATTTATAGATCTCTCCTGTTCTTCAGTAAACATGTTAACAGTGCATCTGTCTCCTGTAAAAATAAAATCACATCCCAATAAGAACAAAGCATCTCCACCCAACAAATTTATACCTGCTTCAGGTATAAATAAAACATCCAGTTTTATTTCAAACTGCCCTCCTTTTAAGCACACATTATCAACAACATCAACACTAACTTTACATCACTTTACATCAGATACCATTAAAGTTTTCTCTACCTGTGTAACACCTTTAGGTAATTTACACAAAGAAGTTCTAGCTGCCCCAGTACCAACCAAAAAAACACAGTCTTCTTCTGGATCCACCTTCAAGTTTACTAAAGGCTCTCAGTGAGACTCAAGAATCAAGAGCCTTTGACCCCCCTTAATCTTCCATTAATCTCTTCTCCCTCCTCTGTGTTCTCAGCTTGTCCAGACAATTCCTCACAAAATGCCCTTCCTTCCCACAAGCAAAACACTGTTTGCTTCCTCCTGTCTCCATATTCTTGTTCCAAGGCAAAAATCCTCTGCCTTGTCCAGGACGCTTTCATCTGCCCCCAGCAGATGGCACTCAAACCCTTCTATCTCTACCACCTTTACCTCTACCAGTTCCTTCCATGTTACTTTCAAGCTTCCTAACTGCCTTAAAAGCAGAAACCATTATCTGGCTTTTCTGCCTAGTTTTGACACTGTCACAGTTAATAAAAACTTTCTGAGCCTCTTGCAACAAAATGGAGATGTCTGACTCTGCTCATCTCTCTAGCTTCTGCAGTTTATGTTGAACATCCTGCAATAAAAAACTTTGGTCATCTAGAAACTATCTTTGAAAACATGCATGGAATGCAAGCTGCCGCACTGCTCCCCCCTCCCTTTCTGTTGGCAACTCTAAAAAGACCATAGAAATATTTTATGAGTTGACATAAACACTTTGTGTGACTCCATAAATGTCATTCCTCTTTCTTCCAACTCATTCAGCTGAGACACCAGGAAACTTCCTCCCATTACGTTGATGGAGGCCATGATGCCTGTTTTCCTTCACAAGTCACTAAGATGATTTAAACCACTTCCTCACTCTGATGCAAGCTCACACTGGGTTTCTCTTCTCTCTAGGTTTACTACTCTGGCCTTCTCGATACTGGGCCCACAACCTATCAGAACATTTGGCAGCATGACTACCTTTATGAGATAACCCAGGAGCAACACACAGCACGCAGAGACTTAGATATTAACAATGGTTTAATATACAAGTATACACAGACAATATACGCATGGTAGCAAAATACTGTACTTTTACAAGCAAGCTTTTCTTCTTCCTAACACATGGAGAACTTCTGCACTGAATACTGGTGACCAGGAAAGAGAACCATGCCGTCTAATGGCTGCCTTTTATACATGCACTTCTTAAGGGGATCTTTACTCTCCAGCCTTAAAGGGAAATAGTCATACTCTGTTGAATCACTGTTGTTACATCAGCCTATATTACATCAGATTCCCCGCATCTAGCAGCTATTCACTTCTGGTCAGTTCTTAAATCTTAATACCTTAACATTGTTTGTCATTGCCTCTTTCCTGGAACTGGTCCAAAGTTAAACCTGTCCATTTTTTTCTCTGATGCATGGTTCTCTTGGGTTGAAAAACCCTGGCCTATAACCAAGTCATCCAATGGTTAGAAATATCTAGGTATCCCTGTGGAATAATGAAGAGTGATGCAAATGTCTCACCAAAGCAGGATTATAAAGGAGGGAAGGAGCAGCTAATTTAATATTTGTCTGAGAAATTATTAGGTACAACAGTTAGTAAGTAAATAATATCTATTTTGACTAAGCTTGATTCCTTTGGATTCAGCTTGATTCCATGGCTGTCAAATTGGAGCTCGAAGATGACACAATAAAATCCAGTCAAATATGGGGACTTCCGGTTTGCAGGGCTTCGGCGGCAGCAGGAATCCGCGATTGTGCACGGTTTCTGCTTGCGCTCGCCACTGGAGTGGCCCGAGCCAGCCAGCTTCGGGACTAAAAGCCACCCCGTAGAGGTGGCTGAAGATAGGGGAGACCTGGCAGGGTTTGAGAGGAGCTGCATCTCTTCTCCCCAGCTGGCTTAACTCCCTTTTCTGAAGGCAGTAAGAGCGGCGGTCAGAAGTGGCCGCCACAAATAAGCACTCATCTGGAAAAGAATGTGCAGGAGGAAGCTAAGAGGTGAAAGTTTTGGCTGATCGGGATAAGAATCAACATTCAAGATTTCCTGGATTTAAATTTTTTAAAAAGATATATCGCTCCCAAAGAAGATCTAGAGGCAGCGAATGAAAGTGAAATGGGAAAGATTGTTTTTTCTCACTCTCCTTCTTTACGGTGACACCAGATGAATGAGAAATCGGAAAAACCCACTTTGGCATCAGCAGGTAATTAAATTGGATAATTAAAGTCAAGGGTACAATAAAGATTTCTGATCACTGAAAAAACTTTTTTTTTCTTTGCTATAAGTGGGAAGGGAGAGGAAAAGAATAAGAGTAAGATTTGGCTGGAGGAGACTGCTTGGAATTTAAAAGATTAAAACTAAATTGTAACAAGACTTCTAAAAGATACATTTTAATTGGAACTTTGTAACTGAATTGCAACCCCAGGAAGAGAAAGTAAAAAAAGAAGAAAGTGTTAAAACAAAACAGCTTGTGTGTATTTGGACTACTTAGTGACTTTGGGACTCTTGGAAATTATATTTGAAGGGTTAAAAACATTTGGGTGGTTGTTTAAAAATTTTTTACAATGCCATCATTTGTGGATGAACTGAAAATGGAATTCAAAAAATATAAAGAAGAGGAACAAGCAGGGAAGGGCTATTTTGGCTCTGTTTTTCATTTTTTAGAAATGGCAATTTCTACTTATGAGAAACTACAAGAACAAGAAGATTAGGACAAAGAAGAAGCTATCTTTAATGAACAAGTAACTTTATCTGGGGAAGAAAGGGGAAAGGGGGGAAAGAGAATGGAGAATTTAAGACTCAAAAAAAAAAAAACAACCAGAAAAGAGAAAAATAAGGTGAAAAGTAGATATGTTAGAAAGCAACAGAAAAGAGGAATACAGAAGAGGGAAATGAAGATGAAGAGACAAAGGGGTAAAAAGGGTAGAGTGGAGAAGCAAGAGAGGAAGGAAGGGAAGAGAAGCTACAAACATTTGAAACAAGATGTAAAGAAACAGGACTTATTTAGAGATAATGGATAAAATATAACTGAAAAAGAGATTCTGCAAAAGTACATAAGACTGTATTGTTGTATTTGTATTAGAAATAATGTTAGAAAATTTGGAACAACATATGATTATAAAATGGGATAAAATAGTCAATGTAATTTAGTGAAAATCTCTTCTTTTTTGAACAAAATAAATGAAATGAAATATGAGAGAATTGAATTCAGAAGGAATGGGAACATTTTAATTACACAATGTCTTAAAATATAAATGAAATGGGGGGGAAGTAACTATGCAAAATTTATAAGTGTTCCCGTAGAAGCATGATACTTATTTGAAAAGGAATGTATGAAATGTTTAAGATTTAAATGAATATTAATTTTAACGATAGAGTTCAATTGGTATGGATTGTTGTTTTAATTATATTATATATTTATATTTTTTTCTTTCTTTAAAATATTTAAAATATTTTTAAAATTTTAAAATATTAAAAATATTTAAAATATTTTTATTTTTAAAAATATTTTAAAATTTATTTTTTTTAAAGTGCGTGGCTTCAGAATGTACTAAGCAGAATCTGAATGAAAGTTATGTATTATTTTAAGTGTTAAATTTAAGGGAAAGATATAAAGGCATCATAATCCAGTCAGTGATTACAGGAGAAATTTTGTGTTAATGAGAAAAGATAATAGACAGCTGAAACAGGACAGACAAAGGATATAACTATAATGATTTAAATTGAGATGAAATAAAATAGAATTAAGAGAGTGAAAAGAGGGGAGAAGCTATATAGAAAATGTAGAATGGTAATAAGATATGGAATAGTATATAAAAGTGAGCATGAACTTGAACTTATGTCTATACGAAGAGATGTAACCCGGGATCAAGCTGCTTTCAGAAAAGATGTTTTATGTTTTTATGTTATGTTTTGTTTGTATATGCTTGCTTTTTAAAAATCAATAAAAATTTTGGGAAAAAAAATCCAGTCAAATACAATTCTTTATTTGCTGATGTCTATTAAACAGAATTCTGCCAGGCTAAAGCTATAATCTTCTAACATACCAGGGATATCCTGAGAGATTCTACATTGTAGCTACCCTGAATCTCTTCCTCCCTCTCCCATCAGTCCAGGATTGCATAGTCTCTTAATCTCTCTGGGAAACTTCTGGTGCTGCTGTTTCCCCCACTCCTCTAAGTACATACTCCATAACATCTGCATGTGTACACAGTGCATCACCTGTATGTATCACACATCTGCTGGGATGGCATGGGCTGGGCATGTGCGCACATGCTCCCATCTCCTGTGCTCATGCATGGGATGGGATGGGCCAGGCCAAAGTGATGTGAGCCAGCCCCTTACTGTTTCCAGGACGGCCACACGGGCCAAATCCAACCACATCGCAGGCCAGATCCGGCCTGCAGGCTTTGAGATTGACACCCCTGAACTAGATTGATCTCTGGAAAGTCTAACAACCGTTATTTGGTAACTTTCAGGCTTGCTTATGTTGTTGACAAATCCATCTGCATTACTACTGCACATTATATTACAATGTGGGAGCAAGGTGCTTTCTATTTAGCAAGAAAACTACATGTCCAATTCTTTAAAATTAACAATAGGCAAGACACATTTATATTTAAATGAATGAGTAAAAAACAGTTCACAAAACTGTCCATTTATTTATATGTACAGACTTTTTGTGAGAATCAAGAAAACCCTCATTTCATGAGGACAGGGGTGTCAAATTGGCAGCCTGTGGGCCAGATGTATCACATGCACGCCACGCCCACTCCAAGTCCACAAAGGGAAAAAACATCGCGGTATATATATTGACGGCAACATGATGCAAGTTTGACACCCATGCATTAGGAACACTGATAGTATGGAGTCAAAATCCACCTAATATTTTCAGTCATTATTTTTATTCATAGTTCTTCACAGTGTAGAGTTTCTTCTATTAGTACCAATGTTAAAAATATTAATTAACCCATGCATACAATAAAATAATGTATTTGTCAGCATTACATTTGAAAATTGAAATTTGGAGTTCCTAAAAAAATTATCTGTATAATGTTGATGTTTATTGCAAACAGAATATAATGTCATGTTCAATGTAATTAGATTTCATTTCAAATGAATTACTTTTCCTACTGTTTTAATTTAAACTAAGAAAGCTGCCAATATATCAAAATAATGATTTTTAAAATATATTTTAGTAAATTACGTCAACTTAGTTATTTCATTCAGTGATTCAGTGATGTACATACCACGTCTGAATTATTTTGATTATCCAGCAAAACTGATGTTAACTGATTTTCATAAACATGACAGTTGAATTCCAGAGATTCAGAACTGCATATGTTATTCTTTTAAAGTATAAGATTCCAATATTTCATTTTAAGTAGATTTTCTAATGTTGTATTCTCTATAGGTCCTTGGGATACTTTTGGAATGTGAACTATGATTTCCAGAGTTATCCTGTCCTTTCTATTTTCTCTTCCTTCTGTGATCAATGTTAAATCACAAAAATAAAAAGGGTAAGGGATTTAAAAGAGTGTTATTGTACAAGTACAATGATAGTGCTCTTTAAATAATAGCACAATCCTAAATGGTTAGAAACTACCAGCTTGACTTAGTTGAGATTTGTTATTTTACTATAAAATAGTGTGTATTTTGCTTCCTCCTTGTTTTCTAAAGATTTATCTTTGTAACAGTATGTTCTGTCTGACATATAATGGGAATGGTTGGTTTGTAACTAACCACAAGCTATAGATAACTTGAAGTGAACTCTTCAGTGTTAACTCTTAAATTTCATTGAACTTATTCTTTTTTCTTACAGTTAACTATCAACTTACTTTGGGGTGATGCTTCAGAAATAGGCTCAAAAATATTGCAGGCTTGATGGCTTCCGCCCAAGGCAGTTGCAGAGTAGTGCAAAGAACACATGTAAAAATTATAATTCCCAAAGCTGGCTAATTTTTTCAAAATGCCTTTTGAATAAATGACAAAAGTGAATAGTGAAGGATTTTTTTAAAACTCCTTTGCTAATTGATTAAAAACATTGTGTTTTTTGTTTTTTTTTTGAGCAGAATTTCTTTAATCCATTACAGAGTTTGCAAAAATATTTTTATATCCTTAATCTGAAGTGGTACATGTCCTGGAACAATGAACTGTAAATCTTAACACAGATTACTCTTTTGCTTCTGTCACCAGTTACCTGAACTTTTCAGCAATTTGCAGAGAAGGCTGGAACAATTTACATGTGGTACTTGATCTACAACTGATCGCTTAGTGACCATGTGAAGTTACAACAGATTTCTCCAGGGTACTTACGACTCCCCCTTTAATCACCTAATCACATTTTGAGCATTTGACAATCAAATGTCAGTCATCTGAATACATTTCATGATGCTTTGGCATCAGCATTTATTTTGAGCTAATTGATTCACTTAATGACTGCAACGTTCAATTAATAACAGCCACACAGAAAATTGTAAAATTGAGTTGGTTGTGTAGGTAACCTTCTTTATGACTGTCACAACTAAGACCATGTTGGGCAGGCTCCATTACGGTTGTAATTGGAGAACTATATATCTAACAATATACAATTAAAAAGTTAAAATAAGCCTGCAATAAAAGCCAAGGGAAAACATTATTCGTGAAAAGATTTCAAAATCATGGATATTATTCTATTACGTAGAACATCAAAAGTTCAATCTTTGGGCACATCTTCTATAATCATCAGGCACCTGAACAATAGACAGAGCCAGGCTGGTGCAGAATATGAAGAAGGCTGGGATTTAAAAGATCCAGGATTAGATCCACCCTCAGTCACAAAAACCCACTTTGGAACAAAATCAAAATGTCTGAAGTTCAAAAGCAGTTAGGGCTCCTCTGCACTGATCTGATTGTGCTGAGGAGTTGAAAACTGATCTTGGAATAAGAATGAGCCATTAAGAAGGGACTTGCAGGAACAAACTTTGAAAGACATGATAATTGTATCAAGGATGGCTATGGAGAAAATAGGCCAAAATTCTTCATGTTGTTCCAGAAGACAAGACCAGAAGAAATGAGCTTAAGCTAGAAGGAATCAAATTTCAGTTGGGTATCAAGAAATTATTTATAACAGTACATACAGTACAGGCTCCAAAAGTCAAGAAAGATACATAATGGTTTTTTCAAACAGGTTTCTTTATTGTTTCACACCTGTAGACAGAATCTTGCCAAACTGAAGCAGCCTATTGCCTACATTATGTATGTCAAACTCACCATGTTACATTGCCGTCATGTGACCTATTTGTTTTTGCCTTTGTAGAGCAGGGATGGGTGTGGCCTGCACATGGGCCACCAGTTTGACATCTCTGGCCTACATTAAGGATATACTCTGGGAACCATTATGAATGGATTGTTTTCACTCTCTTTGTCTCAACCAAATTATCTGAACTGAGTTATCACTCTTTTGGAATCCAGATTACATTCATTACACTAAAGAACATTCAATAATAAAAAAGCTGCCTTGGAAGGTGGTAGATTCATCTTCATTGGAGATGCTTGATGTGATCTCTTGAGGGTATAGCAGAGATAGATTTCTGCATTAAAACATTAAGTCTGAATAAGCAGACTTTCCAAAGCATATTCCATTTTCTATATTATGTATGTCCATGAAACAGACCTCCACATAGGCCTTCTAGCCTTAATTCTGCAAACTGAGAGAAATGGCAGAGTTAGAGGAGATCTACAGTGGTGGACATCAATAGAATCTTTCAGGAAAGTCAACCAGACATCACACCACAGGGTTGCGTATTGAATCATTGAGTCCCTTACTCTATACTCTTTATGCGCTTGAATGCATTCCCACTCACGCTAATAATATTATTACTAAATTTGCAGATGATACAACAGTGGTGGGACTTCTCACCGGGGGGGGGATGAGTCTGCCTACCGAGATGAGGTGGACCGGTTGCTTTTGTGGTGTGGAGGCAATAACTTGGTCCTCAACACCAATAAGACCTTAGCTTATAGTGGATTATAGGAGGAACAGATCAGACATCCAGCCCTTGCTTATCAATGGAGATGGAGTGGAGCAAGTGGCCAGTTTTAAGTTTCTGGTGTTACCCTAAAAGAGAACCTGACCTGGGGTGCCCACATTGCAGCCCTGGTCAAAAGGGCCCAGCAGAGATTATACTACCTGAGACTTCTCAGAAAACAACAAGTGAATGAAAAACTGCTGGTGACCTTCTAACGCTGCACCATAGAGATCATTTTAACATACTGCACTTCTGTATGGTTTGCCAATTGCACAGTGGCAAAATAGGAAAGCACTCCAGAGGGTTAATGTCATTGCTCAGAAGATCATGGGTTGCCCTGTCCCCTCTTTGGAAGAGCTTTATAGCTCCCGCTGCCTTAAGAAAGTTCAAAAAATTTTCAAAGATCCATCTCATCCTGGGAACCCTTTTTTTGAAATATTACCATCTGGCAGACAGTATAGAATAATAAAAACAAGGACAAATCGGCAGAAAAAGAGCTTCTATCCCAGGGCAGTAGCTCTTTTGAATTCTGCTGTTTAGTGAAATGTTGGTGTAGCATCGGGGGTTTCCGGTTCAATGTGTGATGGGTGAAGGATGTGTGTTTGTGTTTATTTTCATGATGTGCACTGAAGATGGTGTTTTATTTTGTTGTACGAGGTGCAATGACAATAAAAAAGTAAAACTTATATTCCAATGAAAGAATTGGTTTTTGCAGGATCACTTGTGAGCTTTGAAACCCTATTAAAATGCCGTGGTAGTTTTAATATTGCCTTATCTGAATGTATTCTGCATTATATATCCAAGCCAGACTCCCAAAAAACACTGTATTTTCAAGTCCTTTTGATATTTTGTATCTTCTCTCTCTTCCAGAAAACAGACAGATACCATTTTCCTTTGTTCTAACTGCTGTTTTCACAACAAATCTAAGAAAAATATTAGGCAGGCACTGATCCAAGTGTAGTAAGTGTGATATCCTGTGCAAATGAACAATTATTAAGGCAAAGGACTGATTACCTGCATTCTACTTTTCTTTGTTTTGAAACATATATTCTGGGAATATTCAGGCATGATGTTCTCTACATTTTTTTGGTGTAGAACTGTCAGTTGTCTTCTTCAGTTGAATTTTTTACTGATTTGCATATGAGCAGCTGCAAATACATTTCCCAATAAAGAAGTAGGTTTATTATAAGTCCTACAAGGGGAGGAAGGGTGTTTATTGGTTTAAGTTGCTGTATTAGCATATTAGGTGCACAGAATAGGTCCTTGGGGGACAATAGCCTATGCTTTTTATCAACAATGTAGTATAGTGTGCAATCACAAAGGGCTCAGTCTGTTATGAACAACAAAATGGTTAAAATTGAAAACAAGGAAAAGTGTGTGCCTCTGTCTATGTTGGGTGAGAGGCCCTTCTATGTTGGGTTGAATCATAAAATAGAATCATAGAATCATAGGGCCAGTAAGAACCTTGGAGGGTCTTCTAAAGCGGGGTGGGCAACTATGGCAACTTTATGACCTGTGGACTTCAATTCCCAGAATTTCTGGGCCATGCAGGTCACAAAGTTACCATAGTTGCCCATCCCTGTTCTAGTCAATAAATCCTCCTTAAGTCATGGCTTAAGATAAAGTATAAAATCATTCCAATCTGAGATGTCTACTTAGAGGGATTATGTGACATCATACAAACTTCCTGCTTGTGTTCAAAATCAGAAAGGATGGAAATACAAAAAGGGCAGAATTCACACAGTGTTATCTCATCATTGTGGGTAGCTGTGTGCACCGATGATCCTGAATACAATTGAAATATGGCAATTCCTGCCACAAGAAGTGGCTTAGTGATGCTCTCTTGTTAAGCAAAATGTTGGATACAAGGGATCAAAGGGCAGATAAAATCTAATGAAGCTAAATAAAACACATTTGCCCCCCACTCTCCTTGAGAAAAATAACACCAGTGGTAATTTCTGATCCCACTGGATTGGCAAGAAAGTCTCTCATCTCACCAGGTTTGTAAAATGTTCAAGTTTGGCCTGCCTGTGAAACAGGAAGTTCTTAAATTCATAGACTCCTAGGGTTGGAAGGGATCTTGGAGGTCTTAAAATCCAACCTCCTGACCAAAGCCTTATTATCCTTATTATTAACATTGCTGGAAGTTGAAGCTGTTAAGGCAAGAAAGAATAACCACAGACAAGAATGGGAACCAAAAGCAAGAAGGAATTCTAAGCAATTTTTTAAAATGCCATTCCTTAAATACAGACTCTGTGAATACCAGGTGTCTTTTGGCACCTCCCACACTCAGGTCAAAAGCCTCATGCAAAATAAAGCCCAAGAATCATGCTCACAACACAGAAACATTAGGCCCAATCCTCTACAACCTGAATTTTGATCACTATTTGTTGTTATGAAGTTAATTAAGAGCTGTAGCCAGAGGTGGTATTCAGCTGGTTCTGATCCGTTCTCACGAACCAATAGCAAAAATTTTGGCCAGTTCAGAGAACCTGCAAATACCACTTCTGACTGATCCTGCCCACCTGCTCCTGCCCCTTCCAAGAATCCCATGTGCACTGTTTTGGCTCCCAAGAGGCTGCAGGGAGCCCTAGCCTATAAGGCTGGATCACCCAATCGATCTATTTGCTGCCTCCCAGCCTCTGAGAGCCAGCTGATGGTCAGTCTATTGCTACCTCCCAGCCAATTGGCTGGGTCTTCTTTTGTTGCCCTGCACAGGAGAATGGAGCTGGAAAGCAGATTAGTTGGAGGGGGGGGGATTTTGCAGTATCCTTTCCCCTGGAGTGGAGAGGGAATAGGGTTTTCCAGTATCCTTCCCCTGCCACATCTACCAAGCCATGCCCATCAAGCCACACCCACAGAACCAATAGTAAAACAATTTGAATCCCACCACTGGTAGCAGTATATTTATCCTGCTCTCATTTTTTCTCATAGAGAAACCAGAACAGTTTAGACAAGAATAAAAAGAGACTTAAATAAATCCATGCCAATAAGATCAACAATGTGGAGAAACAAAAATTACAAACATTTAATTTTAAATGTTTGCTGAGAATGACCTGGCTATGTGCAGTTTGAGATACTGAACTCAGAGAGAAAGAAAAGAATGAAACCTTCAGTGTTCAAGGGCCAGAGTTAAATCTCCCTTCCTCCTCCTTGGAACACAACCATCATGACACTCATCTACCAAATGATGTATTGAAATGATATTCTACTATCTCCTTCAAGATGGCTGCTGCAATTCCTTCCTTTAAAAGAAAAAATCTTCTCCCCCAAAATGTCTTTATTTATTGTTATACTATAGTCTCTACACTATATAAAATATTTGCAGATGGCTAACAATATGAAGGAACATGTCTATCCTACAAAAAATGATATGAATATAAAACACAATCAAAGCAGTATTAAATCAGGCTGAACAAAAACCAAGGGAAATTAAATGGTCTTTCAATAGTATAGGAAAACAGAGAAGTGCATTTGATGTAGGTGATGCTACACTATGAAGTCTGTGTCTTCCATGGATCACATCCTTCCCTACAAATCCTAGACGGTATTGGCAAGGGTGGGGGCAAAAAAAGTTAATATGATGATCACAATCATCCATTCAAAGGCTGCCCTTTTCAACATGCCCTGCAACTCTCTCTGCTTTTCAAAATTGATTGAAGTTACTTGCTGCAAATAAATGAAGACATGAGCATGGACAAGTTTTCTTTCCATCCCTTCCCTGTACTTTCCAGCCCCAGGGATCCTGGAGGAGATAGCCAATAGTGGTACAAAAAAAAAAAAAAAAAAAGAACTAATCTACTACAGGAAGTAAGGAGCAAGGCAGGATGCAAGTCTCTCTTGGCAAAGTGCCCAGGGCAAGAAATCAGACTTGTTATTCCAATTATTTTAAAAGGAGACCTCAACTTATTCCAATGCATGCTGAGATATACAGTGCAATGCATTCAGAAAGTATTCAGACCCCCCTTCACTTTTGCCAATTTTGTTATTGTGAAGCCTGATTTTACAGTTATTAAAATTCACAGACGTCTAAAATTCTGTTTTCACTTTGTCATTATGGGGTAGTAAGTGTAGATTAATGAGAAAAAAATGAATTTCAATGGAAAGAAAACAATGAAATATCATATTGGCATAAGTATTCAGACCCTTCACTCAATACTTTGTTGAAGCACCTTTGGCAGCAATTACAGCTTCAAATATTTTTGGTTGTGATGCAACAAGCTTTGCATACCTGAATTGAGGAATTTTTCAGCCATTCTTCCTTGCAAATTCTCTTAAGCTCAGTCAAGGTTGGATAGCGACAATCAGTGAACAACTATTTTCAGGTCCTTCCAGAGATACCGAATAGGGTTTAAGTCAGGACTCTGGCTGGGCCACTCTGGGACATTCAGAGTTATCTTGGCTATGTGCTTAGGATCATCATGTTGGAAATTGAACCTTTGGCTCAGTTTGAGGTCCTGATGCTGTGGAACAGGTTTTATTGAGGATATCTCTTTACTTTGCTCCATCCAGCTTTTTCTCAACCCTGACCAGTCTTCCAGTCCCTACTTCTAAAAAGTTCTTCCACAGCACAAGGCTGCCACCATAATGGTTCATTATTGGGATGGTATTGGACAAGTGATCAGTGACGTCCGGTTTCCTCCAGACATAAATATTTTAAATGGAGGCCAAAAAGTTCAAACTTGGTTTCATGAGACCAGAGAATCTTGTTCCTCACAGTCTGAGAGTCCTTCACATCCTTTTTTTTTACAAATTCCAAGTGGGCTTTTGTGTGTTTTGCACTAAGGAGAAGCTTCCATCTAGCCACTCTGTCATAAAGCCCAAATCAGTAGAGGGCTGTAATGATGGCTGTCCTTCTGGAACTCTGATTATAGGTAAGGCAGGGGTGGGATTCAATTTTTTTAACAACCGGTTCTATGGGCATGGCTTAGGTGGTGGGCGTGGCTTGGTGGTCATGTGACTGGGGGGAGATGGCTTGGTGGTCATGTTATTGTCTAGGTATAGCCAAATCAATATCACTCACATCGAGGCATGCATCTCCTCATGACTGTGAGGATGCTGCAACAATTGTAAGTGTGAAAAAAGTCACTTTTTTCATGCCATTGTAACTTTGAATGGTCATTCCACATGACCAAAGTACCAGCAAAGGAGGGGAAAAAAATTCCAGAGACGTTCCTCAGACAGGAAGTTTAGTCTTGCCAAAAATGTAATAAGGGTTAACGGAGAGGCAGTTTCTGTAAGTAACACCAGAACGTTTCCTTCCTGCCTTCCTTACAGGATTAGTCCAGTAATTTCTTCTAACAACCGGTTCTCTGAACTGCTTCAAATGTTAACAACTGGTTCTAGCGAATAGGTGCGAACTGGTAGAATCCCACCCCTGAGGTAAGGGTGTAAGTGACTGTAACTTCAAAATCAAGTCATAAGTAGTTTTTGGCATCTGTAATAACTGTAATCAGTCGCTAAGTGACCAGTCATAAACTGAGGACTCCATGTACAAACTGCCTTGTAATTTCTTTCTAATTATTTTAATAAGCCAAAAGGCAAGGCTGCCAAGCAAAATAATTATGCTTTGGACTCAGTGGTGGTATGCTACCGGTTCAGACCATTTCGGCTGAACCGGTAACATTAAAAACCTCCCACTATCAGCTGAGAGGAGGAAAAAAAATCATAGGACAATCATCTGAGGGGAGAAAGAAAACAAAAGTGCAGGATTGGCCCTCCCACCTGCCCCTGTGCTTTTTTCTTCTTTATCCTCTCAGCTGATTGGCACTGCAGGCCACAGCTGATGTGGGGAAAGCTGCGTGCGTGCGTTAGGTACACATGTGTTAGGTGCACATGCATGCATGTACACTCACCAAACGGGTAGTGGAACAGGTAGGATCCCACTGCTTTTTGTAGTTCAGAAAGAGCCCATTTCCACCAGGGGTGATAATGTCCTTGCAGTCCTTCAGGAAAACAAACACTGGGAACACTTCCACTCTCTGCTTACTAAGTCCAGCACATGGAAATGCTGAAGAAAGATCCAGTAGACTAAAAAAAAAAGTTCAAGTAATCAATTCCAACTCCATGAAAAAAAAATTGGTCAGAAGTTGGAATTGCATGATTGGACTTTTTTTAGTTCCACAAACTTATTTCCCTGCACACAATAATGAGAAACATGATGAAACTGGAAATCAGGCAGTCAAAGAAATGCTTGGGGGAAGCAAGAGAATCTGGGCGGTGGTGGGTGGGACAAGCTCCACAGCACTATGCTGCAATGGAGAAACAGGCAATAGAGTAGTCAGCTTGAGGAAAGGAGGAGGCCACTTTTCCTCTTTCCCTGCTCGTCTTTTCCTCATGCCAGCTGCTCCATTTCCCATTTCTCCATTGCAGTGGAGTTCTTCTGCCCACAAATGTCTCGTCTTTGATGGCCGAGACCGAAAGGCAAAGAAAGAGCTGCCAGAAAGGACAGTCAAGAGACAGCAAGAAGAGCCTCATCTCACTACATGCACCCCAATGAAAGGCAGTGGCAACAGGCCGCTTCCCTTCCCCGTCCTCTTTGGTACTGGAAGCCAAATGTCAGTCACATGCCCAATCGCCCATTCATACCACTTCTCTGTGTGTCTCTGGGCTCACCCAGTGCCCCAGTCCACCCCGCAGGCTGGGAATAGTGCACCTATGATGGGGTGGTGGCCATGCATGCTCGGTGAACTGCTCGATGAACTCATGCAGGCAGATATAGAGCACACCCAGATGGCAGACAGAGGCCAGGATAATGCAGGAATGCTCAGAGGCAGGAATGAGCAAACTCAATGAGCTGCACTCGGCATGAGGGACAGGGCTTTGGGATACTTGAAAAAATACCCTGAAGCTCAGATCAAGCTCAGCTCCACTACTGGAAACCTAGCCATGTATTTTTGGGCAGGGTTTCAGAAGTTCTTTGTCCCTTTATACCACCTCCCAATTGAGCTACAATCCCAGATATTCCTATTGTTTTCTTTTCTGAATATTAATCCAACCCATCTTTCTTCCTCTATTTTTCAGGCATTTTATAATTCAAATGTAAAAAACCATGTGCAAAACAGCTCTTGCTTCCTTTATAAAAAGGTGGAAATGTTATCATGTAGGGATAGAGTTGGGGTTTTACTTTACACTGACTTGGTCCTGGTAAGAAAGATGATTCTCCAACTTCAATTTAAGTATAGACATGTCTCAATCACTTGAAGGACAAAACAGACAAAAAAAAATGAATGGAAAAAATCCCAAATCATACATTTGCATTATCTAGCAATATTTTGATTTCTTCCTTATGCCATACTTCCAAATCAAATGTAAACTTAAAAATGCAAAAAAATGTAAATAGCTCCTCTAATTCTAAACACATTTACTTCGGAAAAAAATACTGCACAATTCCAGAGCTCTTAATTTCAGATGCTGTTGGGGACCAGCAGCCACATCCTGTCTTTGCCCACCCCACAGTGAAAGTTCACAATATTGCTAGAGACCTTCTGGTTGAAGGACTTTTCCTATTTCAGACTGACAGAAATCTCAACAGCTGTGAATCCAGCTCAATACTACTATTGGTAAGTTTGATACTACTAAGCTTCTTTCTGCTAGCATCACATCCTTGAAAGAAACCCCATTATTGTGAGACAGAAAACAAGTGCAAACAAAAATGGAGTTCAGGGAACTTTTTCTATCACCACAATATTACTATGATTTTGTTTTTACTGGTTAGTAAGACTTGACCTTTCATATTATTTCATATTCATATTTTGAGACTTCCAAGAACTGTATGTGTCAATGTATTTCAGACTTCCTTTGGCAGGGCAGCAATTACTCAACCAGTGCTGAAGCTACACAAGATCAGCCCTACTTGGTAAACCTGGAAATGCCAAGGCTGTAAGCAAAATCAGAGAGGTTGAAAAACCGTGCAGAAAAATTTCCAAAATTATGAAAAGAAATTTGCATGGATAAGTCCAATAAGCCATCTGAAAAGTTGAAGAAGTATTTTGGAAGAAGACAGTTACAACTGTCTACACCAGGGGTGTCAAAATCAAGGCCCATGAGCTGGATCTGGCCCACAGGGTGCTTAAATTTGGCCCATGGGGCCAGCCTGGAAATAACAAAAGACCGGCCTACAGTGCCTCTGGCAACTAAAATGGGGCGTGGGGGCCCGTGTGCCCGTTTTTGGCCTGAATGGTCTCCTGAAGCACTCCGTCAGCTAAAATAGGATGCAGGGCGCAGCGGGCAGCCCCTCATAGCCCATTTTCAGCCTGGATGGCCTCTTGTAGCACTTTGCCAGCCAAAACAGGGCATGTCCAATCTGCCTCTTTCCCTTCCTCCCGTCCCCCGACTGCCCTTGAAGGAGAACTACAATACTGATCCAGCCCTTGAAGAAATCCAGTTTGACATCCCTATCTATACAGTTATATTGATGGATGTGCTCATGAAGTCAACCAAAGCCAAGTTTAAATATTCATTGGTTTGTTTGTTTATATCCCACCTTTTACTATTTTTACAAATTACTCAAAGTGGAATAGAACATAGAATAATAAAGTTAGTTCAAGCAGGAGACCCTATACCTTTTCAGACAAATGATTGTTCAGGCTCTTTTTAAAAGCCTTCAGTAAATGGAGCTCCCATAGCTTCTGAAGGCAAGCTTGGTTGATGGTTCTCACTGTTAAGAAGTCAGATTGTTCTTAGATTGCTTCTCTTGTTGGTTAGTTTCCAACCATTGTTTCTTGTCTTGCCTTTTGGTGCTTTGGAAAATAGTTTGACCCACCTCATCTTTGTAGGATCTCCTCAAATATTTGAACAGTGCTATCATATCACCCGTAGCCTTCTTTTCATTAGACTAGACATACCCAATTCCTGTAACTGTTCTTGGTATCTTTTAGGCTCCAGCCCCCTAATCATTTTTATTGTTCTTGTCTGCACTTTTTCCAGAGTCTCAACATCTTTTTTGTATTGTGGATGCAGCTGCAACTGGATGCAGTATTCCAAGTGTGGTCTTACTAAGTAAAGCTGTAGTAGAACATCATGTTATCTGATTCTATCCTTCTATTAATGCAGTTTAGGATTGCCCTTGGGTTTTTTGACTGCTGCCACACACTGTTGGCTTTTATTTGTGTGATTGTCCACTAGGACTCCAAGATCCCTCGCACAATTGAGCCAAGTTTCACCTCATCTATACTTACAGTTGGTTTTTCTTGCCTAAATGTAAAACCTAACTTTTATCTATGCTGAATTTCAGTTTGTTAGACTGGACCCAGTAAGTCTGTCAAGATCTTTTTGGATCTTGAGTATGCCTTTGGCTATTCCTGCCAGCTTAATGTCATCTGCAAAGTTTGACAAGTTCCTCTTCATTTAGATCGTTTATGAAAATATTGAAGAGTAAAATGGAATCTTGGGGTATCCCATTGTTTATTTCCCTCCATGTGGATATAGTTCCATGAACCCATGTTGGCCACTGGCTATAGCTTTGTTTGCTTCTAGGGGTTTGCAGATTTGTTGCTTGATTATCTTTCCATGATGTCGGGCTGATTGGTCTGCAATTTCCTGGATCTGTTCCCCCCCACCTCTTTTTTTAAAAATGGGGACCACATCAGCACTCTTCCAGTCCTCAGGTAGTTCCCCGGTAATCCAAGAACTGTGAGATATATGTTTCAATGGTTCTGAAATCACATCTGCTAGTTCCTTCAGAACTCTGGAATGCAAGTCCATCAAGACTCGGTGATCTGAATCCATCTAGAGGTGACAGGTGTTCTCTTACCTTATTTTTTGCATATTTTAATTTGCAAACATATGCAGCACACCTTCCTCCTTTTATTTTCCTATACATCAGCCCTTTGAGCTCAGGTGAGCTGTGAGAAAATGACTGGCCCAAGGCCACCCAGCTGGCTTTCATACCTAAGGTGGGACTAGAACTCATGGTCACCCGCTTTCTAGCTTGGGGCTTTAACAACTAGACCAAATGGGATTTTATGATCACTAGCAGGACTTTTCAAAATATACAAGTTCACACTTGCTCCCATACTTAGTTTAGAGGAAAGAAATGGTGAAACAGAGAGAACAAAGGTTCACTGCAGACCATCTTTGATGTTTGTTATGGATACAACTAAGGGCACCTGATGGGGAAGAAGGGTTCAACAAAGTCAGGATGACAGCCATGGTTATGTGATCAAAGCTCCATCTGTCAGCCTTCAAGATCTTCTACTATAGCTTTGCATCTTTCGGCTGTCATAAGTAATGGGGGGAGGAGGGGTTGAGTCTGGGAAGCGAGCTGGAGGTGTTACATTCTACTGTTGTATAAAATGAGGATGGGGGAGCATACATTCAGGTTTAGGTTTCTATTTCTCGCTTAGCTTTCTTTTCTCTGTGCAGCTGCAACCCTTTATCAAAATATGCCAAGGTCAACGGACAGAGGCCTCATCACCACCTGAAGATGCCCACATGATCATATTCACAACTTCTAATTGGAAGATTCAGCTGAACTATTGGGGGTGGGAACATTTCCATCATTTTGTGTATGTGATTCTCGCACCTAATTTCTCAGATTCAGAATTCTATGGTTGCTACCACTTCATTTTCAGTAAAATATATATTTTCTCTAATTTAAAGACTCTAAGTATTTCTTTCTTGAATTTTGAATGGAGCACCACCTGACACCATCTTTCTTTTTGCACACATCTTAGTAAACAACCCAGCATCTTCTAATTCATTATTTCACCTTTTCAGTTACTAAATGACAATAGCTCAATAATTGTTGGTCAACATTTCCATCTAAATGTCAAAGTATTTTAGAAATTACTCACTTAACAATATCCTAGGTATCTGGAGAGCTAAAGCAAAGAAACATATTATGTGAATGCCAGCAAAGATGTTTTGTATAGAAAGGAACACAACTCTGAAAGTTATCTTTAGAAAAGAAACAATAGCAGGGGAGAAGGCGGAGCTTCGTCTCAGTGCTACAGCTGCGATCTCGGGGCTCTGAGATCGCAGCTGATATTTTCGCCCCTGGTCGGTCCTAACGGACCTAAACCATCCCGTAGAGACGGGGATTGTGAAGGGCACAGTCCCAGGATCCCAGAGATATCGCAAAATCTCTGGTTTGATCCGGGAGAAGCCCTTTTGCTGGCGGTGGAAAGGCAGCCTCCAAAGCTGCTGAAGTCGGGACAGCTCCGAAAAGAAAGTGGCTTGAGCGAGTGTGTGTCGGTTGGGTGAGAAACCTCTTTTGTATTGTAAATTGGTTGAGACCTGAAAGGATATCCTGAACAAAGAAGAAACCTGTGACTTTATTTTTGTTTGACTGGAATTGTTTGAGCGGCGTTTTTTAAAGTGATGTCAAATTGAGGCTTGGATTCTTTCCTTACTATTTCTTCTTCCGAGGACTTTAATGTGACTTTGTAGGTAACCAGATTGAATTTTTTCTTATATATATTTTTATGCTTCTTTTGATTTTTTAATTTTCTTTAGGATAGAGGCCCCCTTTGTTTTTTTTTTCTTTTCCTCTGAGTTTTGTATACATTACTTTTCTTTCTGGCTGGGGGGGGGAAAAAGTATTAAGAGATCTTGCAACACTGCCAACTAGAGGCTTGAAAGTACTTTATTTGAATTGGGGAGAAATGTATAAACACTCCTTCTCAAGGACATTTTAATGTGATAAGATGGAGGGAGAGCACAGAAAAATATTATTACAGGTGTTTTCCTGGACTCTTATCAATATTTCAACACTTGAGGCTTGGCTTTGAAGCTGCTGGAGAAGAGAGTCATAATAAGAGCCTTGGATAAATAAATAAAGTGCAGTGTGCAGTCTATATCTATATATATATATATACTTGTGAAATCTCTACTCGCCAGCCTTTTTGTATATTTCAATTCTAGTAATATTTTTATTTTTGCTTTTTATTTTATCCTTTTTCTTCTTTGGTTTTGGGCCTTTTTACTATTGGATTTTTTCATTTTGGATCATAATTGGCTACTCTATCAGATGGATTGAAGGTCAAAAAGAATTTGAAGTTTTTTGAAGCATTAAAATGAAAAAAAAAGTGAAAAAAAGAAGAAAGTGTTAAATGAAATAGACTGTGTGTATTTGGATTGTTTGGTGACTTTGGGACTTTTGGAAACTCTTATTTGAATGATTAAAATCATTTGGGTTGTTTAATTTTTTTTTTTTTTTAACAATGGCATTACTTATGGATGAACTGAAAATGGAATTTATAAAATATAAACAAGAGAAACAAGAAGGGAAGGATTCTTTTTAGAAATTTTTTAGAATTTTAGAAATGGCAATTTCTACATATGAGAAACTACAAGAACAAGAAGATTGGGATGAAGAAGAAACCATCCTTAATGAACAAGCAACTTTATTTGGGGAAGAAAGGGGAAAGGGGAGAAAGAGAATGGAGAATTTAAGACTTAAAAAAACAACCAAAAAAGGGAAAAACAAGGTGAAAAGTGGACACAACATCAGAAAGCAACAGAAAAGAGGAATACACAAGAGGGTGGAGATTAAGAGACAAGGGGGTAAAAAGGGTAGAGTGGAGAAGCAAGGGAGGAAAGAAGGGAAGAGAAGCTACAAAGGTTTGAAACAAGATGTAAAGAAACAGAATTTATTTAGAGATAATGGGTAAACATATAACTGAAAAAGAGATTCTGCAAAGGTACATAAGACTGTGTTGTTGTATTTGTATTTGAAATAATGTTAGAAAATTGGAATAATATATGATTATAAAATGGGACAAAATATTTAATGTAACTTAGCGAAATTTTTCTTTTTAAATAAAATAAATGAAATCAAATATGAGAGAATTGAATTAAAGAAAAATGGGAACATTGTCATTGTATAATATTTTAAAATATAAGTGAAATAGGGGGAAGTAACTAAGCAAAATCTATAAGTGTTCCCATAGAAGCATGATACTTATTTAGAAAGGATTGTGTAAAATGTTTAAGACTTAAATGAATATTAATTTTAATGATATAATTTCAATTGCTATGGATTGTTGTTTTAATTATATATATTTTAAAAAAATTTTCTTGTTTTAAAATATTGAGTCTATCTTTAGAATGTACTACGCAGAATCCGAATGAAAATTATGTGTTATGTTAAGCTTTAAAACTAGGGGAAGGATAAGTATGACAAGGCATTATACCCCAATCAGTCATTACAGAAAAAATTTTGTGTTAATGAGAAAAGATAATAGACAGCTGAAACAGGACAGACAAAGGATATAAGTATAATGATTTAAATTGAGATGAAATAAATATAATAGAATTAAGAGAGTGAAAAGAGGGGAGAAGCTATATAGAAAATGTAAAATAGTAAATAAGAAATGGAATGCTATGTAAAAGTAAGCATGAACTTGAATTTATGTCTGTACAAAAAAGATGTAACTCAGGATCAAACTGCCGTCCAAAAAGATATTTTATGTTTTTTATGTTTTGTGTTTTGTTTGTATATGTTTGTTTGTTAAAAATTAATAAAATTCTTTCAAAAAAAAGAAAAGAAACAATAGCCAGGTAGTTCAGAAGCTAAAAGGTAGACAGGTAACAGAGGATGCTAACTGTTGGGAAAACACCCCATTCCAGATCACTAGGAATTTAAGAACTCCACCTCAATGGTGTTTGATGCACAAGTTATGTATTGTGTTTCCCCAAAAATAAGACCTAGCTTGATTTTTATATTTGTGGCCAATATAAGCTCTACTCCCAAAATAAGCCTGTTAAGCCCCGCCCACATCTTGTTGAATGAGGTGGGGTGAGGTGCCAATGTAAAAATCAAGCTATGATGGAGGAGTGGAGGTACCCCATGTACCCCTCCCCCATTTACCTCATTATGCCGGTGGAGCCGCTTGCAGAATACCATGAGGCTCATCTTGCTGGTGGAGCCAGCAATGGCACAACACCATGAGGCTGGATGCTGTGTGGTGCATTGTGATGTCACATGTGAGAGCAGCAGCAGCAGCTGCAAGACAAGACTCGCAGCACAGCTCCACCAGTGCAACAAGCCTCACGGCATTCTGCCACAAGCAGCTCCACCAGCAAGACAAGGCTCGTTGTACTGATGGAGCCATTCACGACACAATGCCATGAGGCTTGTTGCACCGGTGGAGCTGCTTGTGGCAGAACACCATGAGGCTCATCTTGCTAGTGGAGCCAACTCATGATACACCACGTGGCTAGATGAAGCATGGTGCATTGTGCCACCATGAGCAGCAGCAACATCGAGACAAGACTCATGGTGTTGTGCCAAGAGTGGCTCCAGCAGTGAGACGAAGCTCATAGCACCGGCACAGTGGCTCATAAAATTTCATGAAGCTCCTACCACAGGTGCAGCTGTTCTCAGCAGAACTTTTCATCCAGATGGAAAAATGACATAGACTCAAAGCTTCATGTGCTAGCCAAGGAGATGGTTTGAAATGGAGCTCCATTTCAAACTGTCCCCTTTGCAAGCAGACAATGTTTCATCTCCCTCTGGGCAAAAAGTTTTTGGGTAGCTACCACTAGCCCTGCCATCTCCATCCTGCTGGCTACTTGCCTGTGGCCTCAATTGGGCCAATCTCAATTGGATGGAGAAGAGCCCCCGCAAGACGCCATGGCCAAGAAATGTCCCAGCAGAAGCTGGGCCAGCAGGCAAGGTGGGTGGATGCTGGGGCATGCCAAGAGCTTGGCCCATTGCAGCCGTAGGCAAGCAGAAAGTGGGATGGAGATGGTGGGGCCAATGGTAAGTGTGCTCCCCCTCCCAATGGCCCTTGCACTCAACACCTCCTGCACTTAAAAAATAAAACCTGCCCAGAAATAAGACCCAATGCTTATTGTCAAGCCCAAAAGAAAATAAGACTGGGTCTTATTTTTGGGGAAACACAGGGAGATGTTATGGAAAGAAAAAAGAAAAAATAAAGCTAGCTATTATGATTCTGTTCTACCCCACCCATATGTTCTGGCACAAACGATCTTCCAGGGCCAAAATCAATTCTTCACAACTTCAAGCAATTGCTGAAATGATAGTACTCAAGATCATTGACAAGTTCACAAAAGTTAAGCTGCTGTATTAAAACATTTAGAATAAAGTACACACATATTTATGTTTAATACAAGTATCTCACGTTGTCATCCAAAATTGCCAAATTGTCTGAGATGGCAACTGATACGTCAACAGACTTTTGTTTAGGTAGTTCTCAAAAATCAAGAGAGTGATCACTTTTCAGACTAACTGATGTCATTTATGGTTCAATGAATGTTAAAGGCTTTCTTGTGCCTGTTAATAACATTTGTTAATCAGAAAATATGTGGCCAGTTTAGAAGTTACCCTGATTGCTGATCCATAGAAACATAGCTGCTAACTGTAAATAATGAGAACTCACCACCAAATGTAGAATGTTAATGACAAACAGTTCAATTCTATTCACTCCTTTAACATCTGATTATAATAAGAAATCCTGTGACAGACTGTAAATCAATCCATTTATCGATAATGGGGCAGTGAACCTGAGTTCCTACATTTGACATTTTTTTGTGGTGAAGATCCATTCTTTATGAAGATGACATGCTGATGGAACTTTATTTTCCCTCTCTAATGGAATGTGTACAAGAGCAGAACTACTGGTGGACCTAAAATTCAGAAATAGATAGTTTTGAAGCCATCTAAGTTTTAAAGAAGTCTGCAAAACTCAGAAAAACAGTGAAAATATCTTAGCATTGTCTTTCCTAAGAACCAGGCACACCAGGTGAGGCAACAGAATAATCAGAGAACAAATTCAACTGACTACAATCTTATTAATTCAAGCTAATAAGCTGCAATCTTTGTAAACATATTTTCAAAACTTTCTTTAGTGTAAAAAGAAAGAGATCTCCAAAAGGAAACATCTTGTAATCATGGAAAATATCACTTGCCAAATTCAAGCTGGACTGCTGCAAATCACAAAATCTAATTTGTAAGCTTAAGCTAGTTGAAGGAACAAACTAACCTAGGAACTGCTAGTAAAAATCTGCAGAAAAGTATCAGCAGATATGCCAGGCTTCAGTGCAGAATTCTCCAAAATGATGAATTTTGCTTGAATTCTCCAAAATTCAAGCAGAATTCTCCAAAATGATGCTGAAATGTAATGGCTGTCAGAGCACACTATAGATTTGGGAGCTGTATAAATCTGAGAAACCTCAAAATGAACATTTTCCAGGAGCATTTGGTACTACAAGCCATGGGGACTTCAATTTCCTTTCAACTTCAATGGAAATGGACACCAGCCCCCCCCCCCCATTATAAACAGAAAGCACAATGTTGGTTGGAAAGGAAACAAACCCACAAACCCAGTTTAGTGTCTGGAAATCTAAGCCATTCTCCTTAGACACCAGTCAGAAAGCAAGTTACACCTTGATCCCCCATATCCCGCAAGGCAGCCTCTGGTTCGACAACTCGGAGCCCCTTGCACGCTTTGGCCAACCTAACCAAACCCCACTCCCCAACCCCAAAAATTTTAAGTTCAACCCCAAGAGAAAAACTTGGAAGGGGGCAGAAAAGTAACTGTGCTATTGAAAAAGGACTAGTCCGGCCCTGGGAGGAACTGCTTCCTTGCCCCGCGCGCAAAAGCAACTGAAGACAAGAACCATCCAGGACAAGCATTTCTGCTCTGGGACCAGCAGGGAGAATCGTGTTGGACGAGCCTCCCGGGAAAGATACCCCGGCCCATCAGATCCTCCAAACCACAACGGGGGGTCGGGGGTCGGGGGGGGGGGGGCAAATGTGACCATCGCTTTACGGGGCCATTGCTCCTCTCGGCAGCAAGTTGGGCCAAGTCGCCTCTTCCTTTCTCCCCCTTCCAATTCACGCAACCGTCCAGTGCGTGTGCGCTGGCGGGGAGTCACAGCCAAAACAACTGAATCCCCCACCAGCCCGCCGCTTAAATCTTGCTTCGATGCACGAATGCCCAAGAAAAAGAGAGCGAAGCTGGCCGAGAGAGGTGCGCCCCCCCCCCCCCCCCCCCCCCCCCCCCCCCCGCCCCCCCGGCGCCCCCCCCCCGCGCCCCCGAAAGAAAGGGGGGGGGGGGGGGGCGGGGGGGGGCCCCCCCCCCCCCCCCCCGCCCCGGCCAGTTCTGGAGGACCGAGATGAGCCAGTCCGAGGCGCAGTGGCTGGCCTGGCTGCGCGCACTCACCTCGGAGCGAGCCTGCAGCCGCTTGTTCATCTCGTGGATTCGGTACTCAGGCTGCACCATGTAGGACGTGTGGCGCCGGTAGAAGGGGCCGAAGGGCGAGGAGTAGAAGGGGTCGTGCGACGCGCTGGACATCGCGCCTGCTGGCTGGGGCTGGAGGCAAGGCGCGCAGCAGGGGAGCGCCGGCCAACCACATGGGCTGGGGGCTCTGCGCCCTGCAAAGTAAGGCGGGGGCAGGCAGGCAGGCAGGCAGGGAGACGGGCGGGGAGGGAGGGAGGGAAAGAGAGGCGGAAAACGCGAGGGGCTGAGAAGCGCTGCCGCAGCCGCTGGAGAGCAAGAGGCAGGCAGAGGGCCCTGGCCGCTGGGATGCAAGCTCTCCACCTGGGTTGGAAAGCGGCAGCGGGTGGGGGGGGGGGGGAGAGTCACTTCCCAGCCACACGGGAGCCCCTGCGAGGACCGAGCCGAAAGATGCAGGGAGATGGAGAAATGGAGAGACCGCGCAGGCGGGCACGCGCGCGCACAGGGCCGGGGGAGAGCCGCCCCCCCCCCAACCCCCCCAGTGCCAAAGCGATGCTCCGCTCGGCGTCACCCGGTCTCGTCGGAAGAGGGTCGTGCAGACCTGGGCTTGGTGGGGAGACGTTATTCCGCGCTGCCCGAAAATGCCTTGCTTCCCCGCCCCCTTCAGGTTGGGGAAACGAGGGTCGAGCTTTCTCTGCGCTCCACGGTCTCCGGCTTTGATTCCCACACCCGAAGCAGCAGCTTTCATAGAAAGAGACCGGGAAATAGGAGAGCAGGAGGCATGTGGGTGAAAAAGAACCTCCGCCGAAAGTTTGGTATGAAAGACTCTCCCTTCGAGATATCGGGAGGGAGGCATCTGCCAGGTATCCCAAAGAGGGCTTCGTGCAGCCTCTGCAGTTCATTCCTTGCAGTTGGAAATGCAAATGTCCCAGGACACAAATACTGAAAAGGGCTTTGAAAGCTAAATGTGCTCAAGCCACACAACAGCTCTGTGAGGTGGACTGGACCATGGATCGCCAACCTTTTTGGATCTCGGGGACCACCAAATTCATAATTTTAAATCCCATGGACCAGAGACCCTGAGAAAATCCCAAAAACCTCACCCTGTTTTCCTACCGATGGATCATTATTTGGGATCACAGGATACCGTCTCCAGTTCCATTCTGGGGGCAGGAGAGAGAGACTTTCGGCTACGTGCAAGGAAAGCAGCAGAGGCAGCAGAAGTCTTTCTTTCTCTCCTCCAAACTCCGCCAGAAATGAGTCTTCGTGAGACTTGTGCTGGCTTCATGTGAAAGGACGGCTGCTATCCATTAGGAAGCTAGGTTTGAAAGGATGGCTGCTATCCATTAGGAAGCTAGATAGCAGCCGTCCTTTCACACGAAGCCAAGCTGCACTGAAAGCCTCCAACACAGGAACAGAATGTTGCCAGCCAATCAAAGCCACAAAACAGACAGAAGAAACCAGAAACACCAATCAATCAAACTCTAAGTCCAGTGAACACAGACCCAGACTCTTAGCCAATCAGAATAGACCAGCCTCGAATTTGAAACCAGAAGCTGTGAGACACACATCCATACAGAAGCCTGATGATGGCAGATGAGATTCTGCTGAAACGTTGCTACAACTTTAACAGCACTACAGTGACGTGGGATAATACCCGAAGGAAGCTGAACCGCACACATGTAAGTACCCGCGAAAGTTTAAAAAAACATATATATACATATACATACATATATATATATATATATATATATATATATATATATACACACATACATACATACATATTACATAATATACTATAGGCACACAAAAATATACATTATCTACTATATAGTCTTATTTGTATGTACACACACACACACACACAGCTCTTCTGAAACTATACACATTCAACCTCACTGTGTTTGGAAAAACACACCCATAGTCCACTTTCTGCCTCACATTTAACTGTACATTAGAACATTGCACACACCTTCAGATTTACTTTCCTAGCCCGCACACATTACCATTAGACCAGGAGATGTCATGGATTGAGTAAAATGTGGTGAAACTCACTTAACGCTCTTGTTTAGCAATCAAAATTTGGGACTCAATTGTGGTCATAAGTGAAGGACTATCTCTGCCTTCCTCTGCATGGCAGCCTTGTCTTAGTAAACTCTTCTGCCAATTTTCCTGTCTTTTAGAGGCACCAAAATTATCCAGATACCAGATGATACAAGGTATCCTGTTGGAGCAGGGGGTTGGACTAGAACAAGGGACTTCAAACTTGACAGCTTTAAGACTTGTGGACTTCAACTCCCAGAATTCCTCCTCCAGTCATGTTAGCTCAGAAATTCTGAGAGTTGAAGTCCACAAGTCTTAAAATGGCCAAGTTGGAAGATCCTCGGACTAGAAGATGAACTACGAGATCCCTTCCAGCCCTAGATTGCTGTGCTGTTTCAAAAAGTCTTCTGAAGCCAGGGTTTGTGTCCTTCCTTCCTCTCCTTTTATTTCTCTCCCTCCCTCTTTCTTTCTTTCTCTCCCTTCCATCCTGTCTTTGTCTATCCCTTTTCCTCCTTTCTCTCTTTTTCTTTCTTTCCCTTTTCTCTTCCTTTTCTTTCTTCTTTGTTGTCTCTCTCTTTCTCTCTCCCTCTCTTCTCTCCCTCTTTCTCTATCTTTCCCTTTCTCTTTCCCTCTCACTCTCTGTTTCTCTGTATGTGTGTTTCTCTTTCTCTCTCTGTCTTTCCCTCTCTCTTTCTCTTCCTCTCTTTCTTTCTTTCTTTCCCTCCCTTTTTATCCCTTCCTTTCCTCCTTTCCTCTCTCCTTCTAAAGCTAGAAGAGGAGACCCACCTGAAACACACAGGCTTCCAAGCACCTGCCAGAAACAAACACACATACACACACTTCCAAGCACCTGGCAGCATCACTCAATACAAGGATCCTTCCTGGCCAGTCTCCAGTCCTGCGTTGCCCGAAAAAGCCCGTAGGCAAGGGTCCAACAAAGGGGCCATGGGAGGGACTTCTTCCCCTCTTGCTTTTGGGGAAAGTTAAGGGCTGGAAAATAAAGTGTGGCATGTGCTGCAGCCTTGCTCCCCCCCCACCCCCACTGGAAGCTCTGGCTTACGCAGCTTTTCTTTGGCTTTCCTGACTGCCTGAAACCTTAGCTTCTCTGCAGCTGGCTGCCAGGGAAGGCAAGAAAGGTTGAGCCATTGTTGTCGCTGGGCTGAGCTCCCTTGTCATGAGATGTCTGCATCCAACCATGTTTTTTTCTGTGTGGCTGGCCACACCGAAAAAAAGACATGGTGGCTGTAGGCTTTTTGCAAAAATTATGAGGTTGCTTTATTCTACTTCTCCAAAGCGCTGCCACAGCCACTTTCTAGATGCTAGCCACGCATGTCCACAAGGGACCCGTGGCGGCTTGGGGAGCTACATCAGGCTGTGGATTGAGGTTGCTGCCGGCAAAGAGCTCTGGGGGCATTTTGAAGCCCGGCAGGGGGGCAGGCGGCCACAATAGGTAGTGGCTGCCCCACAAGCAACTCACAGCAGCTTGAGCAGCTATGTCAGGCTGCGGCCTGTAGGACCGAGCTGCCAGAGACCTTTGGAAGCCTGGGGCTGAGGCCAGGCGGTGGGAAGGAGCGGCCCCCGGTTTCAGAAGCCTGGGGCCAGGTGACAGGCTAGTGAGTCAGTGCTTATCTAGTCCTGTAGGCAGGATGAGACAGGTCCAACGCAGGCACCATGGAAGAGTAGATTCAAGTCAGCTTAGGCAGGCAAGCCACAGAACAGACTAGCAGGCACAAGCAATTGGGCCACATGGCAACGTGTTTTAATAAGGATGGGCTTGGGATAGGCAGAGTGAGCATAGAGCGTGCATGAGTGGGTGGGTGGGTGGGGCGAGCAAGCAAGCAAGCAAGCGATGACCATCGGGCAACTGGGTGACCGGTTCGGGGGTGTGGCCAGCCAGAATTCACTACCAGTTTGGTGACCCACATCAAATTCTTGCTACTGGTTCTCCTGAACCGGTGTGAACTAGCTGAATACCACCTCTGATATAAACTATCATTTTCCAGTAATTCCAAGAATGGGAAACATTTTAAACATATCCAGTACATCTTAGTGTTCAAGCTGTTTGTTCCTTGGACAGTAGTGGTGCCACACAGTGACCTAGATGATCTGGGATAAAAAATGCTAGATTGAGTCAGATTTAATGTATGAATGAAATATCACCAGGAAATCCCATCTCTGTGGTATAGACGGAGAAATTGGGGGGAGGGAATCTAGATAAATTGCAAGCCATTAACTTGCAAGAATACTGGATTCAGCTCACTGAAATCTAAAAACTACATGAGGCTAGTTATTTTATCTGGAGACCTTTTATTTGATATCTCATACGAGGCTATAAGGAAAGAAAGAAAGAGGAAGGAAAGAAAAAGAAAGAAAGACAGACAGACAGAAAGAAAGAAAGAAAGAGCCAGCAATTTTTTAAAAAGTCATTTCTTTATTTTTTTAAAACAAAATAACCTTTAGTTTAGTTTAGTTTATTGTCATTGTATCTTGTACAACGAAATTGAATACCATTTTCAGTGTACATTATGACTATGAAAATAAACACAAAGACATATCCTTCACATTCTATATATCGAATTGAAAACCCCTGATATTGCATTAACAAACCTGCCAACCCCTGATAAAGGAAAATCTGGAGACCCATGAAAAAAAATCTGGAGATTCTATAAAAAATAGTGAGATTCTATTTTTTTCCCGATCAAGATTAAACAAACCCCTTTTCCATCGAGGAAAGTCATTAACAGTTTATTTAAATGTTTTATTTGTGTTCCCTGTTGTAAGAAGATGCAGCTTTCTTTCTTCTATTGAAAAATCACCACCTCTTTTCGCCATGTTTATACGATTGCAATCGCTTTCCCGCGCTGAACTTACAAAGACTACTGGGAAACTAGCCTTGTTCTCAGGACCTACTCCCCTTTCCAAATGACGGACAGACACGAAGAAAAACGATTACCATATATACTCGCATATAAGCCGATCTCGCATATAAGCCGACCCCCAAATTTGAAAAAAAAAAAAGCATTTTAAATTTGGCGTGAGATTGAGGAGCCTTGTCATGAGACTGTGAGAAATGACAAAAAATCATGAGACTCACGGCAGAACCGTGAGAGTTGGCAGGGCTGCATTAATATTGCACTATACAGTAGAATTCAATAGAGTTACTACCCTGGGATAGAAGCTATTTTTCAGCCTATTTCTTCTTGATTTTATTATCCTGTACCATCTGCCAGATGATAATAGTTCAAAAAAAGGGTTCCCAGGAAGAGATGGATCTTTGAGAATGTTTTGAATTTTCTTAAGGCAATGGGAGCTCAAAAACTCTTCAAAGAGGGGAGAGGGCAACCCATGATCTTCTGGGCAATGACATTAACCCTCTGGAGTGCTGTCCTATCTGCCACTCTGCAATTGGCAAACCATACACAAGTGCACTAAGTTAAGATACTCTCTATGGTGCAGTGGTCACCACCAGTTTTTCATTCAGTTGTTGTTTTCTGAGAAGTCTCAGGTAGTATAATCTCTGCTGGGCCCTTTTGACCAGGGCTGCAATTGAGCACCCTAGGTCAGGTCCTCTTTTGTGGTAACATCCAGAAACTTAAAACTGGCCACTTGTTTCACCCAGTCTCCATTGATAAGCAAGGGATGGATGTCTGATCTGTTCCTTCTATAATCCACTATAAGATAATAATACATAAATAAAAGTAAAAGTAGAAACTAAAAACTCCCTAAGTTTTGTAGAAAAGAGCATTTTTGGCACTGCTGAAAAAAAAATGTTTCTCAATCTGATATTTTACATAAGTGATACTCCATGGGAAGGAAATTCCTAGATTTTAAAAAGTAATATTCCTAGATTTTGAAAAGTAAGTTTCCTGAAGACTTGTCTAATCCTCTTCCTTCATTCGTTCGTTCGTTCATTCCTTCCTTTTTCTTTTTTTCTTTCCTTTCCTTCCTTTCTTTTCACCATTTCTAGACTTTCTAATTTCCCCACTCTCAACAAAGTCTCAGTGCCCTACAATTACAGTAAAACAACAATAAAACTAGTAATACAATTCCTATAAAATCCATTTATTAAAAGCCATTATAATGTCTCCTTTCAGGCAGAGTAAACGAACAAATTTGTTTCATTTCCTTGCAAAAAAAACTAAGAAGGGTTACTACCACACCACTAGAGGGAACAGGTTTTACATTGTTTTGATAAGCAATATTAGTGAAGATGACAACATGCACATTTTTTCTGCTGACAGTGTTTAACTTATTCTCTTACCATTTCCTACTACTGTCCACCCAGAAGTGGTAGTTCTGAAGAACCGGTAGCGGAAATTTTGAGTAGTTCAGAGAACGGGCAAATACCACCTCTGACTGGCCCCTCCCCCATCCATTATCTGCCTCCCGAGTCCCAGATGATTGGCTGGGTCTTCTTTTGTTGCCCTGCAGAGGAGAACGGAGCTGGAAAGCAGGTTAGTTGGGTGGGGAGGGAATGGAATTTTGCAGTATCCTTCCCCTGGAGTGAGATGAGAATGGAGATTTTACAGTATCTTTCCCCTGTCACGCCCACCAAGCCATGCCCACCAAGCCACTACACATCCACCAAGCCACACCCTCAGAACCGGAAGTAAAAAAAAATTGAATCCCACCACTGAGTCCACCTCACTCATCATTCTGGAGAATCAGCCTGAGGTGGTGGTGGGGAGACCAAAATTTTGATGCAAAATCAGCTGAAGGTCATGTTTTTTGCTTAATTGGAAAGATAGTTGGAGCCAAAGGATTCTGTTCTCCTCTGCTTGGGTGATGTGCTTGGATGAGCATGGAAGAAAAGGAATAGCAAATATTTCTTATGAGACTTATGGACATGTTTTTCCAAAAAGGAAAACAAAAAGGCAAGATAACGCAAAAGAAGGGTTTTGTGGTGTGGGAAGAAATATTAGACCATTTCCAAAAAACCTCAGCTGTGCCGCCTGGACAGCTAACAAGTGCTGCACGCAGGTGCACAGCATTTCAAATTTCTCTTCCTTCCTGCTTTTTCAACTTTAGCTGTGCCACGCAAAGCAGCTGAGGTTGAAAAAGCAGGAAATAAAGGACAGCCAAGATTCCGGGTGGCTGGGCCAAACAGAGCAGCAGATACCAAACTAGTTTGGTGTCTCCTGCTCTTCAGAGCTACCAATTCTATAGAACCGGGCCGAACCGGTAGCATCCCATCCTTGATGTAGAGGTTATGTAGCTGGCTATATTAAAGTACGAATCCTAAGTGTTTGTCTGAGCTAAGTTTGGTTGAAGGTTGGACTGCTCTAAGGGGGATGCAGTAATTCCTATTGTGACTTAATAGCTTTTTCCTGTGTTGGATCTTGGGGGATTGCTGCTTCTAATCCTACCATTCTGCCTTTGTTTCAAAATATCCTGTCATGAATGGATTATCAAATCTGCTTTTCTAAAAGCTGGCTTCAGCATCTGCTGGAGCTATTAAGAAAGACTTGGAGGCTGCTTTCTGTCTCCAAGAGCATATTTCTCCTGTAGGGAAATATGATATTCTGCCTTTTTAATATTTCCTAAAATATTTTATACTTCGGGGGGGGGGGGGGGATGCTGACTTTCTACAGTGGCAATCATCCAGTATTGCCCCACTGCCCCAAGTAAGGTACACCTGGTGCATCTTTATTTCTTTCTGGTAAAAGATTTTTTAATTCTCCTGGACATTTTAATAACATTAATGTTTTTCTGATTTTGTAAGGTTGTTATTTTATATTTTGCTTGTTCTCCCTATTGTATTATTTATTGTATTTTGTACATTTTAAGTTACATTTTAAAGTGTTTTCAGCTTCCTGAATTGTTTGAATGTTGTTATATACCACTTTGAGATTTTTCTAATGCAAAGTGTTATATTCATTTATAATAAAAACTGGTATTATAATGCTATTAATTTAATCTTTTTCAGAAATAAAATAGAAGTGTCAGAATAAATGAATGGTGAACAATTGGATAAGAAAAAAAAAAAAACCAAAAGGAAAAAATGCTTAAAGATTTTAAATAAAATTGTCTCTTCAAGAAAAAATTGCAACAAAAGCTCTGAACCTGAAGACTTAAATAAAATTGTCCCTTTTCAAAATGAAATATGTATCGGAAAGGTACACAGGAGAAAGGTGAAGAAAACTGATACAATAGAAATTAGTCTTATTAATTGGATAAAAGCATTTAGAATTTAATGCATTTGAAATAAAAATATAAACACAGAACAAACACAATTTATTTCAGAATCTTGAATAATAAATATAGAGAAAATATTAAAGGAAATGTCAAGGTGCAAAAGAGCTGTTCAAAATATTTCAAAATGAAAGTATCCCAGATTCAAAAGAACCATAGAGTCAAAAGGGATCCTGGAGGCTTTCTAATCCACCACCCCCACCCATTTTACCCCCACTTGAGCAAGAGACCTTATACCAAGGGTGTCAAATATTGAGGGCCACAACAGGGTTGTGTTTGACCTCGGAGACCCAGGAGGGCATGACTAGGGGGTGGGCATAGCCATGGTGGACAATTAGACATCACCTGTATCAGGGGCCACATGTGGTGGCCAAGTGCTAAGGTAGGACTTCCCTAAGACCCTCACTCATGAAAAAGAAAAAAATTATTGCGGCAATTGATGAAATATCCAGAGTGCACACTAGATACACAATGAGAAATAAATTGTCCAGGGAGGTCCATGTAAGATTTACTAAGAAAGTAACAAAAACAGAGTTCCTGCAGAGAGTGAGAAATAATCCCTTGAAATATAAAAGAAAAGATATAACAATTCTGAAACAAATTCCAAGAAGAATTAGAGATTTAAAGAAGGAATATCAGTTTTTGATAAAGTGTTTAATCAAAAAGGGGGTGAATTTTAAATAGCTGATACCAGAGGGAATATTGGTGACCTGGCAGGAGTAAAGTCACAAACTAGATTCAATAGAGAAGGGGGAACAATTCTATGATCATTATCTCACATCACAGGAGGAAGAGAAAATGAGAGAGGAAGGAGAAATTAGATGTCAAGAGGAATATATAGGAGAGAGAGAGATGAGCAACAAAGAGAGGAAGAAAGAGAATGAGAGGTAATAGCAATAAGAGAAGGAGAAAAAGCCAAAGAAGCAAGAGAGAAGCAACACAGTAAAGTACTGAAATATCCTAAAATTGGGAAGCTATGTATCTCCCTCTCACAACAGAGTAAAAGGGGGGGGTAGTGCTTTATATTAAAGAGACAATAAACAATTCATACAGATGAGAAAGGAAGGGTTTTGATGGTGGTAATAATGATGAATTATAAACAAACACTTGTAGTTCAAGATGCTTGGTAAGAAATACACACTGAGAAAAATCAATATACATTCTACTCAAATAGACATATGTCTTGGTCTAGAATAGACATGATGTGGACATCACCAGAATTAATATGTAATATAGAAGAAATGAATATCAAAACAAGTGCCTGGGCAGACCACAATCCAATAAAAGTTACATGGAGGGGACAAAAAAGAAGCCAAGATTGACAATGAATGCATTAATACTGAAAGAAAAGGAGTTTATTCAATTTATTAAAAAAGAAATTGATTTTTTCTTCAAAGAGAATAGAAAAGAAGAAACTTAATGGCAAAATGTTTGGGATACTACAAAGACATTAGAGCAGTGGTCGCCAACCAGTGGGCCAGGGACCACTGGTGGTCCATGAGAAAATTTTGGTGGTCTGCAGAAAAATGTCAACCCCAAAGCCTTCCCCAAAGCAATTAATCCAAGCTGCGTGGGAACACAAGGCAGCACCACCCACATGGCCTGCAAGAACACAAGGCTTGCATTGCTTGCATTGCGAACAACATGACGTAGTAAGGGGAGGAGGAAAACAGCAGAGGGGGGAAACTTGCCCCACGCATCTTGCCTGGCCACCGGGCTGCTTCTTTCCGTTCTTTATTTTGTTTTTGGCTGCATGCAAGGAAAGTCGCAAAAGTCTTTCTTTCTCTCTCTCAAACCCCACCAGATATGAGTCTTTGGAATCCTGTAAGGCATCCTGCTCCAAGAGTCTGTGCTGGCACAATAAGCCTCATAAAAACTCATTTCTGGAGAAATTTGGGGGAGACAAAGAAAGACTTCTGCTGCTTCTGCTGCTTTCCTTGCATGAGACCAAAAGTCTTTCTCTCTCTCCCCTTGAAAATGGAGCTGGAGATGGTATCCTGCAATCCCAAATAAAAAATGTTCGATTGATAGGAAAATGGGGTAGGGAATTTTCCTGCTGACTTTTTTGGGGATTTTCCCAGGGTCTCTGGTCCATAGGATTTAAAATTATGAGTTTGGTGGTCCCTGAAGTCCAAAAGGTTGGCAACCCCTATATTAGAGAACTAATAATAATATATATGGGAAAAAGAAACAATAAGAAAAGACAAACTTAAAAGAATCTTGAAGAGGAATATAAAAGGTTAGAGAAGGAATTACAAAACAACCCACAGAAAAAGAATATAAAAAATCAAATGGACCTAAAAAGACATGAATTGAACTTAATAGATAAAGAAGAATTAGCACAAAAAATTAAAAGATCCAAACAAAACGTTTTTGAAAATGCAAATAAACTGGGAAGATGGTTGGCATACAGACTGAAAAAGGAGAAAGAGCAAAAATTAATGAATAGATGATGAAGGGTCTGTTTATTATAGGAATGAGGACAAAAAGAAAATAATCCAAAATTATTACAAATATATATATAAGCAAGAGGCAATCTCAGAAGGAAAAATGAAATGATATTTAGAAAAAGCAGATCTATCTACACCTGGTCCACATGGTCTACCAGCAGAATTATATAAAACTTTATAGGATTCTTTAAGTATCTCAATGTTGGAAGTATTTAATAAACTATTGATAGAAGCAAAAATACCAAATTCTTGGATGGAGGTATATATTCTTTCATACCAAAAGAAGAGGCAGACCTGCAATGGATAAAAAAATTATCGACTGATATTTTTATTGAATGAGGATTATAAAATATTTGTTTCTATAATTGCAGAAAAACTAAAGAGATTTTAAACCAACTTATACATTTAGATCAAAATGGCTTTTTACCTAAGAGACAATATGAGAATAATCCTGAACACCTTGGAACACTATGAAACACATCCAGAGAAGCAAATGGCATTGATCTTTTTAGATGCACAGAAGGCAATTGACAATGTGAACTGGCAATTTATGTTAGCACAATTGAAGAGAATGAACTTTGGGGAGAGATTTATTAAGATGATTAAGGCAACATATTATAAACAAATTTCAAAGATGATGGTAAATGGGGACATGACTGAAAAGATTAACATTGAGAAGGAAACAAGGCAAGGATGCCCCTTATCACCACTACTATTTGCATTAGAAGTACTAAATAGAAGACAAGATGAGATAAAAATATGGAAATAAACAGGAAAAATATGTTACAGGCATTTGCTGATTTAGTTTTTATTTTCGAAGATCCATTAGAAACAGGACCTAAGTTAATGGAAAAAATAGAAGAGTATGGTGAAGAAAGTGAAATATCTATGGATTCAGTTAACAGCAAGATGTGTGATGCTTAAGGAAGATAATTATGACAAATTGAAGCAACAAATTAAGATGGATTTGGGAAAATGGAAAAATTTGCAGTTATCGTTAATAGGGATAATAGCATCAATTAAAATGAATATACTGCCAAGATTATTATATTTATTTCAAACAATCCCAATAAAATTGGAGAAAACATACTTTGAAGATCTTAACAAAATAGTACTAAAATACATTTGGCAAGGGAAAAAAGCAAGAATTAAAAATGTTACAGGATGTTAGAACCAGACAAGAGTTTCAATTACCTATATAGAAATTATATCATCAGGCCGCAGTCTTAACATAGATGAAAGAATGGATTGTACTGAGGAATACAAGGTTACTGACTCTAGAGGGGCATGATTTACAATTGGGTTGGCATGCCTTTTTATGGTATGTGAAAAATAAGATACATAGTTACTTTCAAAGGCATTATATAAGAAATGCATTATTATTAGCATGGGAGAAAAATAGACAACACTAGAAGAACAGATGAAAGAGATAATGATAGCATGGACAAAAAAAATTGATTATATTATAGAATTAGACAAATGGCAGAAATTGTGGGAGAGAAATTATAAATTAATCATGTAAACTGCATACAAAGAAAATTTGTATAAGATGTTCTATATATGGCACTTCACACCAGCAAGACTGGCAAGGATGTTTAAAGTGAAATCAGCTAAATGCTGGAAATGTCATCCAATACCTGGCTCATATGTGGTGATCATGGGTATTTTGGGTAAAAGATATTGGACAAATATACACACGTGGTTGAAAAAGATAGATTTAAAACTGAAAATATTTTTTGTTGGGGATTATACCTGAAATATATAGTAAAGAAAAATTATACTTAATCATTCATATATTGACTGCAGCTGGAATTGTATTTGCATACAATTGGAAAAGTGAAAAGATGAGAATGTGATCAGAAAAATATTACAATGTGCAGAAATGAACAGGCTAGCACTTGCAATTAAAGAAAAGGAACAAACTGAATACTATATGGTATGGGAATTCTTCTATCAATGGAGAATAAAAATGGAAAACAGAAAATTTAAGAAGATCAGTGAAAAATAGTAAACATGAATAAGAATTAAATAAGCTAAGAAGTGTTATCATAATTAGATACATTATTTGTAGTAGTAGTATGAAGTAAGAATAATGATATAATAGTAATGAATATGTATTAATTGTAATGGTTATTTCACAAGATATTTATACCCAGATAACACACTGCTTAAATGAAACATGGAATGTTTGTATAAAATAAAATTAAAAATTAAAAAAAAACTAGATAGTGCCAATACTTCCTGATAGTTTCTTGGCTCATACTACACATTACACATGTTTACTTCACTAGCAGAATACCTATCCAGTGGAATCCCATTGTTCCATTGCTCTGACTTGCATGGCATTGACTGCTTTTGTGTGTCAACCCTCTCTTGCTTCATATCCAAGTCATCATCTTCTCCTGACTCTTTTATTAATTCTTTTTCAGTTCCTCCTCCTGAATGCTGACACCATCACTAAGTGAGTTATCACTAAGTGGATCATTCCAAAATTGGCATCAATTATGTTCCAATTTTGCTCTGCAAAGCTAGTAGACATGGAAATCACTATTATTTTGCTCCCATCACTAAAGCGATAGCTCTTTGAGCCAGGCCCATAGCCTGTAAACCTGAGTTTTCTAGCCTTTGGTTGACTTTTTCTCCTGATTGCTTTTGGAATATGCACCCATGCATTGCTTCCAAACACCCTTAAATGTGCCAGAGATGAGTTTCTCCCATATAACACTGCATATGGGGTATCATTAATAGATGAACTCCACAGCCTATTGATTAAATAATTAGCAGTCAACTTAACTTCACCCCAATATGACGTGCTCAGACCAGAATACTCTAGCAGTGAGTCCTTCATTGTTTGTAAGATACCATTCTGCCTCTCAGCTATACCATTCTCAGCTGCTGTGTACGGATTTGTGCACTGTGCTTTATTCCTAACTGTTCCAGTCACTGTTGAAAACTTGCTGACATGAATTCTGAACCTCTGTCAGTCTGCAGCTGGCATACCTGTTGTTTATATCTCCTTTCTATGAAGCTTACCCATTGTTTAAATTTCTGAAGCACCTCTATTTTACTCTTTAGTAAATAGAAGAAATCAAATCTGCTGTAGTCATCTACAATGATCAATGCATATTTTGTTCCTGCCAAATTGACTTGCATTGGCCCAACCAAATCTGCATGTACCAGCTCTAGAGCTCTTGTTGTCTGCCTTGTGCTACTCTTACTTACTGGTAATACCTTGGACTTGGATGGTTTATATACTGGACAGTCCAAGTATGGCTTGCACCCTTTTAAGTTTATTCCTTCTCCAAACTGTTGCATCTTTTGCAAAACTCTGAAGCTGGCATAGTCAAGCTTTCCATACAAGAGATGAATGCATGAATCATTTCCAAATGTTTGGATACATTGAACCTTTTGTTCTTGCAACACATAAAGATTATCCTGTTTTATGTCCTGTGCACATACACTCCCTTTTTTATGAGACACTTCCCATTTACAAATGTGATCTCAAACCTTGTTTGTCTAGACTAGAGACACTCAGTAAATTATGCTCCATTTCAGGCACACATAATATGTTACTAAACTTTTCCTTCAGACATGGAATCAGCACACTGCCTTTTTCTGTGACTTTAGCCTTCTGGCCATTTGCTAAGGCTACTGCATCTCCTCCAGCGGGATCCATTCTGAAAAATAATTTAGAATTATTAACAATTGTTTGACTTGCCCCACTGTCTATTAAGCAATTGTCTCTGCTATTACAACATCTAATTTTTGCAACAGCAGTGTGTCCATCTGTTGTTTTTCTTCCTTGCAAACAGTCTTTTTTTAAAATGAATCTTATCACCACAAATGAAACACTGCCTCTGCTTCTGTTCTGTTTTTTTTCTTTTTAGAAAAGTATTTGCTGGGTTGTAATCTGGTCTCTCCTGTTACTCTGGTTTCTGCAGACATCTTTGCAGATATCCTGTCTCTTGCTTTCCTCTCTGTGCTCCTCATGGCTTCTTCTAAAATGGCATTAGTTTTCTTCAGAAATCAAGCAGGCTTTAAGGGCTTCCATACATAAGTTCTGTTCTGGTTTGCACTCAAAAATGGCTGAAACAATATCCCATGCTTCATCAAGACTTTTTAATACCAACAAACAGCACTTTCTGAGATTCAGGAATCTGTATTCCACACTGCTCCAACTCAATAAACAGAGTCTGTATGTGCAGCAAATGTTTCTCCACATTCTCTTCTGGTTGCAGCCAGGCTCTGTGTAAATATTTTGATAAATGCACAATATTGCATGCTGATGCCCTCACATGCACACTTCTCAATTTCAGCCAAACCTCCTTTGCAATTTTTAAATCAGCTACATTCAAGAATTGTTCTTCTTAACTTAAGATGATATAGGCCAGTGCTTTATCATGGTGCCTTTGATCGGCTGCTGGTAATGGTGCCTGGGGCGAATTAATAACAACATCCCAATATCCCCTCCCCCTCAAAAAATATCCCAAAGTTCCTTAGCCTTCAGGAAACATTCCATTTTTGCAGCCCAAATAATATAATTCTTCTGTTCCAATCAAGGCATATTTCCTTGAAATCAACAGCCATCCTGCAACCCTTCTCTTTTCTTTATGACACAGGCTGTCCTTCAGCTTAGTTACAGTTCAGGTTTACAGTGTGCTTGGTGTGCTCTGGACCCATAAACTTTGGATTGCAGCAATACCACCGGCGCACAAGTCAATAATTCAGCAGGATTCATTTATAGAATAAACTTCTGTATACATAATAATATAAAGTATGATGCATGTATACAATATCCATGCAGCAGAAGCCAGAACCAGAACTCAGAATCCAGAAGTTATAATCACAAAAGCAAACACTGCAAGTACAAACCAAGTCTTTTACATATATACAGATCAGTCAAGCTAAGCCACACCCAGGCTCCGATCAGTCTGACATGCTCACAACAGATCCTGTTTCTTAGTCACCAAACAGTTCCCATTGGCTGACTTGCTGTTATTGTTATCCCAGCTCATAATTTCTTACACACTGACACTTTCGTTATAATTTTCCTTCCTTCCTTCCTTTTCTTCCTTTTTCTTCCTTCTCCTTTCTTCTTCCTTTCCCTCTTTCCTTATTTTTTTCTTCCTTGCTTTCTTCCATTCTTTTTCTTTGTCTTTCCTCTTTCCCTACATCCTTTCCTGTCCCTTCTTGCATGCTCAAGTGTAAAAGGGAAAACATCTCTTTTTTTGTTTTCTTTTTAGTTTGTTTTGATAGCTCTCTGTCAGTGAAAATGGAGCCTGTTTTCGGTCACAATGGCCTCCTGCAGCCCTTTGCCATTGAAAATGGGGTGTGGGGGCTGCTTGTGGCCCCCCTGAGCTCCATTTTCACTGGCAGAGGCACCATGGGGCAGTGTTATGCTTGGGAGAAAATCTGGGGTAAGCACTAGGATAGCCAAAGACTTTCCAAACATTATAATATGGCACTGCTTAAACCATTGTCTGCAACTTGTTTTAGATGATTCTATCAGGGAAATAAAGCAAGTAAATCATTTTCAAATCTTTATTGATAAAATATATTCTATTGTCCATCAATCAAATAAGAACCTAATTGAACTTAACAAAATTTCTGAACAACTTGAGATTGAAATTATAAAGGTTGGTAGAGTTTTGGACCAAGATGGGCTGCCTGTAGTTTAAGGTCAACCCTCGCTGTGTGGCGTGCTACATCCAGTTTTTCTGTTCAAATAAAAAATACTCCGGTATGGCCTGTCTTGAAAACATTTTCTCACTGATTTGGCCTTGATGATTGATGTCCTAACTGAAATATCTCTTCTTTCTAATGCATTGCAAGCGAGAAACATAGATATTATAAAGGCTGAAAAACTTGTGGTAAGATCAATTAAATAATTTGAAATGCTTATAAAGGAAAAGGGAGCATATGAAAAAAAAGTTTGATGGATTAATTACTTTAGAAACCTTTAAAAGTATAAATTTTTACAAAATCATTGATTTGTGGGACTTCCTCATGAAAGACTTGTAGAAAGTATTGCAACTAATTTGAAGAAAAGATTGATGGATTGCGAACATTTAAAAACAGCCTGCTAAAGACACTGATAAATTAAAAGTTCTAAATTATTTGGAGCCAGATTACTGGGAACATTGAAGAAGTGGTGGTTCCATGGAAAGCAGCTGAAGAACAATTGGTTGCATTTGGTGAAATTTTCAATTATGAAATCAATATTAATGATTATCTTAATTTCATAGAAAATTTACTAAAAGATTTGGAAAAATATACAATTCCTTGCAGCATTAAAAAGGTTAGAGATATTGTTAGGACTATTGCAGTCAGTTCAGCAGAAGCGGAAAGGGATTTCTCACAAATGAACATAATATGTTTAGAGGGCAGAAGTCACCTAATGGTTTCCAATAAAACAAAGCTGCTGATGATCAATCTAATTGGCTTACCTCTGCAAGAATGGGACCTTGTTCCTATAGTAAAGAAATGGTTACAGACACATCACACAGCTGATGATGCTCGTGTCAAACAAAAGAAAATTGTAACTGAGTATGCCAATAAAAAAGCAATTTGGCAGCACTTTAAGTTTTATTGTTTTCTGTAAAGTTTTGTTATGTAGTTAGTTTTTGACAATATTTTATAACATTGTAACAAAATCTAGGTTTTTTTGTGTCTTTTTTATTATTTAAGCATTAAAGACATGACATAATAAACTACCTTTTGGTTTTGGTATATCTTTTTTTTTAATACTTAAAAAAGTCATTCGGGCAAAGAAGTGATATTGAGTTGGCCATGCCCAGCCGGTCACGTGATCACCAAGCCATGCCCACCCAGTCATATGACCACCAAGCCACATCCACAAATTAGGCCACACCCTCAGATCCAGTTGTTAAGAAACTTGAATCCCACTCCTAGTCATAAGTATCTTTTGGGTGATCCATTGTAAAGTTGAATGGTCATTAAGCAACCAGTTATAAGATGATAAAGGCCCGGTCCCACTCCACTTATGGATGCAAAGAGGATGTAAAACATAAAAAAAAACTTGCCATCCGTTGGAAAACGCTATGCATCCGTTGTGTACTCACTGCGTACGTGTTTCATACACTCTATCTGTGGAGCATCCGTCCACTGCGATTTCATCCGCGCAAGAAGTTTTGAGCTGCACAAAACTTTGTGAATGGACGAACTTTCCGCCATGTACGATGTACATCTGTGACATATACGGGCAACAAATGTTCTATGTTAAACGTCTGCTGTATCCTCTCTGCATCCTCTGGCTATCCCCTCAACTCACATCCGCTGCAGCTGAAAACAGAAAGAGTGAGGAAACAAAAGGTACACGGAACGTCTACACAGCGTTAGTAGCACAGAAATAGAAAGGATGTAAGCGTATGCATCTCATATATAAAGTATTAAAAACGGACAAAACGTTTGTATCTGGGATGTATCTCATATATTTAGGATGTCTGGAGTATGTCTAGAGTATGTAGAAGGACACCTAGTGGACAACCGATATTTTCTATAAAAAGGGGGAGAAAATCATCTGGATCTCAGTATGAGTCCAGCAGCTGTGGTGTACAGACCTCTTCACCCTTGGTCTTGGTCTTCAACATCAGCAATTGTTCTTCACCATAGATGATGACACAGTCCGTATGATAGCTGCGCTCATTCATCACCAGAACCAAAACCTGTTCAGACTGTTTCAAGTTTTACACAGAAGGAGAAGAAGGAGACGTCCAAGAGCTGTGTGGGTCTGAGGATGGATCGTGAGAAGAATGGAGTTTGGACTGTATGACCAGTTGATGGTGGAGCTGAGGAATGAAGACCCTCGTGCATTCCATCACTTCATGAAGATGCCACCAGCCATGTTTGACGAACTTGTACAGCGTCTGAGACCCAGGTTGACCAAGCCTAGCACCAACTTCCATCCCAACCTGGACCCTGGACTGAAGGTGGCACTGACTCTGCGGCACCTGGCCTCTGGAACCACATGCAGAAACATGCAGTATGCATGGAGGGTGCCACACAACAGCATCAGCAAAATGGTCAGAGAAGTAGTACAGGCCATCATTGAAGAATACGTGGAGGAGCTCCTCAGGTACCCCCCCACTGAACAAGGCTGGAGAAAACTTGCAGAAGAGTAGTATCAGAGGTGGAACTTTTCCCACACCGTTGGAGCCATAGATGGGAAGCATATGGCCTGCAGAGCTCCAGCCAACTCAGGGTCCACTTATTACAACTACAAGGGTTTCTTCAGTATCATCCTCTTTGCCATAGTTGATGCTGACTACATCTACATCGATGCTTCAGGCAACGGGTCAGCTGGCCAGGTATACAATGCTAGTGACCTCAAGGATGGGCTGGAATGCAACCTCATCATGGGTTTTCCAGGTCCAGACCCCCTACCCAATGACACACAAGATGTGCCTGACTTCATCATTGGGGATGACGCATTCTCCCTCAGAATCTACCTCATGAAGCCGTATAGTTCAAGATACCTCACCCGTGAAGAGAGGATCACCTGCAGGCTGTCCAGGGCAAGATGGGTGATGGAGAACGCCTTTGGCATCCTGGCCAACAGGTTCCAGATACTTCTCACCACCATGCAGCATGACCCAGAGACTGTGAGCATCGTGGAAGCTTGCTGCATCCTACACAATCTCATGCGCACCCACTACCCAGTGTTGCAGAACAGACTTTTTGACCGTCAACAAGGGAATGGGAACATGGAGCCTGATGAATGGAAGCAAGGACGTAACCTGATAGATACTGTGGATGTACAAGGCCCCTTCATGTGAAGGGAAGAAGCAGCGCAACCTCCTGACACACTGGTGCAACTCCCCAGCTAGAGCAGTGGAGTAGCAAGACAGGATGATAGATGATTAATGGATGCTTCCTTGAGCCTGTCGCATAACACTGATGAGATTGTGCCATGTATCTTGAGTGGTCCTACAATGAATAGGGCATTAATAAAGAGCTTTGTTTATTTTAAAATGTGTTGATCAATGAATAAATTGTTATTGATAAAAAAGGTCCATTTGTGTGGCAGCTGGGATGGTGGACCATACAGTCCCACTATGGTTGCACTGGAGGTTTATCTATTCCACAACTATCCTTATCTATCCCACAAGCATGCAAAGGCTTTTTTCAAAGGTTTTTTTTCAAAGTTTTTTCAAATTTCTTCAAAGTTTTCACCAACACTTTATTAAGTAAAAAAAATGAACCTAGTAAACTAAGTGTCTTAAGCAAAGATAACCTTTATTAACTTTCTTAGGTAAACTTTATGATTTTATTAAATAAGCAAAATGAACCAAGTCAACTGTATTAAGTGTCTTAAGCAAAGATAACCTTTATGACTTTATTAAACAAGCAAAATGAACCAAGTAAACTGTATTGTCTTAAGCAAAGATAAACTTTCTTCGGTAAACTTTATGGCTGAATTAAATAAGCAAAATGAACCAAGTAAAGTGTCTTAAGCAAAGATAAACTTAACAAGTAAACAACTCAGTCTCTGACACTATTCTCAGTCACTCTGAGTCATGTCCATGGTCTCAGCTGTTAAGTGGGCAGGGACTTGGAGGTGGCTGTGGCTGGAGTGCTGGTCTGAGGCACCATTGGGGTGCTTGGCCCCGAGGGTACAACAGGTGGTGGTGTGTTCAGGAAGCTATCTGAGAGCTGACTCAGTCCCGTGAGGTTGAGAGGCCCTTCATCAAAGACTTCAGATGTCAGGCCCAATACTGATGACAGATTGTCCGTTGATGGGCTTGGCTGTGGGGTGGAGGAAGGAGGAGTGTAGTGGGGCTGTCTGGTCTGCAGCTGGGTGAGGACTGGCATCTGTGGCGTCCGATGAACCTGGGCCTGGACTGGGAAGTTCTGCTTCTGCTGTGGGAAGTCCTGGTAGTCGTAGCCTTGGTAGGTGAGGGGCTGTTAAAAGCCGTGGAAGGGCTGTGACATCGCCTGGGATGGAGGAGCAGACCTGGACTGGGGAGGAGCAGCTTCAGCTGGGCCTTGAGGGTTGTGCAGAAGTGCTATGATCTTCTGCTTCATCACCTGGTACTGGGCCTCAGGCAGATCCCTCAGGGTCTGGCTCACGTAGGTGATGAAGGTGTTCCGGCCCGAGGATGCTCTGTCCAAGTGGACCAGCTGAGAGAGAAGTTCTGTGCTGGTCTTCATTGTATCCCTGATCTCCAACAGCACACTGTGGTCCTGGCCCTCCACTCTGCCTCTCTGCCTGCATCCTCCGGAGCTGGGGGTGGGGTGGGGGTGGGTTGGCCTCTGGTGGCTGCTGCTTCTTCCTCCATTTGTGACAGCAGGGCATCATCCTCCACGGGATCCTCCAAGTCTGCCAGCATGGTGAGTGCAGCTGTCGGGGGGGTCTCTGCTGTGGGACCCTCTGAAGACACCTGCCTGGACTGGGTAGCTGGCTCCTGGCTAGAAGAGGACTGGCTGTCTGTGGGCTGTCTGAGGGAGAGGGGTCTCAGATGGGCTGCTCCTTGGTGGCGGATCTCACCCTCCAGAAAACTGCACTTGGCCATGACGTACATCTCCTGGTCAGTGAGCTTGACAGCAGTCTGCCTGGATTTCTTGAGATGTAGCTTGCCATACCAGGTGTGCATGTGCTTCCATCATCCAAGGAGTACTTCTGCAGTGTACCCCAGGCTCTCTGCCTTGTCTCTCCAAGCTGCCTGCTTCTTTTTGGTGTCTGTGGCCCTTTCTCCACAGGTACTTGTTCTCCCTCAGCCATTCCAGCACCTCAGCCTCATGCTCCTCAGAAATGGTGTACTGTTTCTTCTCTCCCTTCTCCTTCCCTTGCCTCTTCCTCCCTCTGGCAGGGGCTTCAGCAGGGCCTTCAGGGGCTTGAGCAGCAGGGCCTTCAGGGGCTTGAGCAGCCGGGCCTTCAGGGGCTTCAGCAGCAGGGCCTTCCGGGGCTTCAGCAACAGGGCCTTCAGGGGCTTCAGCAGCAGGGCCGTCAGCAGGGCTTTGAGGGCCTTGGGGCTGGTCCACCACAGCAGCAGCAGCAGCTTCAGAGTCAGTGCCAGGGGGTGGGATGCTGGTTCTGGCCTTCTTCACCTTGCCAGGGCTTGAACAAGTAGGCACGGGCTTCCTCTTCTTGCCTGACTGATGAACCATGGTGTTCCTGCAAGATGTACGTGGCAGCACATCTTTCCCCTGTATGCTGACTGCGTGCGTGCTGCATCCTTTTATATCCACGGAGCTGATGCAATTCATACTCCCCGCATGCACAGTGAACGCTTTGCATCCGATATACATCCACACGGCATCCCCTTTGTTTCTTATAGGCATCCATGATGCATCCGTTTATCCGCTATGCATCCGCCCCTTCCACTATGCGTCTGCTTCGAAATTCTCCCCTGGAACCACTTCGGAGGTGTCATCTGCTTCCATCCGCTTTCATCCGCTAGGCTTCCTATGAACATCCGTTTAACATCCCCACTACATGCTACCCACGTCCATTCTGTTCCGTTCTTTTCCGTTCTGTTTATGCAAATTTTTGCCACTTTTTGGAGCGGATGACAACGGATGGAGCCACCCCCGAATTTTGCTCATCCGCTATGTCCTTTATGCATATGTTTTGCGTCCGTCGGCCAGTGGGACTGGGCCTTAACTAACTGAATGTCTCAAGCTCAATAACTTTAAAATGAGTTTTAAATAACTTTTAAATAACTTTAAAATGACTTCAACTCCCAGAATTCCTCAGGCTGTATGTGCTAGGAAGCATCTCAGATGCCTCTGTCTGGACACTGTAGAGTTCAAAATCCTGGCTAAAATGAGAATTGACTTGATTTAGCAGGACCATTCTTACATTCTTATGTTATTAAAACCTTGGCAAACAAAAATACTGATTTTTACTCTTGTGCAGATTTGCACTAACATGATCTGATAAGTAAAAAAATCATTTGAAATAAATAATTTGGAATATAAGTATTTTTCTTTTTAAATAAATTACTGCCTGCATTCTGAATATCAACATCATCCCTTCCAAGGGAGGATACAGTGGGGATATCTAGCCCTCTTTTAAATAATATATGAAATTTGATTAACTTACATTTTAAGAACGGGGGCCCATGCTCAAATATGTAGCACTTATTTCACTTATTTTTGTTCTGAAGAAAGAAGCACAGCTCTTTCTAAATCGTTCTTCCTGAGGGTGATAGTACAGTTTGATTATTTGTAACATCTGACTTGGGACCATTTTTCACACAACCACTGCAGCATTGGATGCTTGGCAACTGACCCATATTTAAGACAGTTGCAGAGTCCCGGGGTCAGGTGATTCCCTTTTGTGACCTTCTGATGAGCAAAGTCAATCGGGAAACCAGATTCAGTGATTCACTGGACAGCTGCAGCATTTCTCTTAACAATGGTGGTTAGAAAGATCGTAAAATGGGGCAAAACTTGTTTAACAACCAACAACCTTCATAACTCTAGCAAATCACTGAAAAACTGTGGACAGAAATGAGACCAAACTCACTTAACAATCAACAACTGACAACTGCAGTGATTCACTTAACAATGGTAGCCAGAAAGGTTGTACAACAGAGCAAAACTCACTTAACAACCAGCAACTTTCACAATTCCAGAGATTCACTTAACAGTGCCCAAAAGGTTCTACAATAGGGCAAAACTGATTTAACAACTGACAACCTTCACAGGTTGATTCACTTAACAATGAGGAGCAGAAAGGTCATACAATGGAGCCAAACAACACTTAACCAGAACAACATTTGAATTCACAACTGCAGCAATTTCTCCATTGTTGGTTGTGAAATCTGAAGAAATTCCAGGCTGATCTAAAAGTTTGTTACAGGCCGAGATTTTTTGTTTAAATGCAAACCCAAAATAGGGAAGGCCATACCAAATTCAGCACCAGTTAATAGTGGTGTCCCCCAAGGCACTGTCTTGGGACCCACACTCTTTCTCCTTGTTATACTTGTTATACATCAATGACCTATGTGACAACATTAAAAGCAGTTGCGCCCTCTTCACCGATGACATAAAATTATTTAACACTACCAACAATGTTGCTGCCTTGCAAAGCAACCTTGACTATGTGTCAGAATGGATGCACAATTGACAACTCCAACTTTCAACTAACAAATGCTCTGTCCTACACATTGGCAGAAAAAATCAGAACACCAAATACAAGTTAGGCAGAAGCTATCTCATAGATGACCCTCACTCTGTCAAGGACCTAGGAGTACTTATCTCAAATGATCTAAGCCCCAAAACTCACTGTAGCACCATTGCCAAAAAAGGCTTTAAGAATTGTTAACTTTATTTTGCGAAGCTTCTTTTCTAGCAACATTGAATTGTTAACTAGGGCATACAAAACCTTTGCCAGACCAATTCTCAAATGCAGCTTGTCCACCTGGAACCCACACAATATTGGACATTAACACAATTAAGCAGGTTCAGAGGTATTTTTTGAGAAAAGTACTCCACATCTCCACTCATAATAGAATTCCCTATGCCCCCAGGCTTGAAATTTTGGGCCTGGATAATCTGGAACTGTGCTGCCTGTGGTCCAATCTAAGCATAGTTCACAAAATTGTCTACTATAACATCTTGCCTGTCAATGACTTCTTCAGCTTCAATCACAATAATACATGGGCAAACAACTGATACAAACTCAAGGTAAACCTTTCCATACTTCATTGCAGAAAATACGACTTCAGCAACAATGCCTGGAATGTCCTATCTGACTCCATTGTTACAGTCTCAAGCCCTCACAGCTTCAACCTCAAACTGTCCACTGTGGACATCACTCCATTCTTAAGAGGTCCTTAAAAGGGGCATGCATAAGCGTACCTGCGTGCCTACTGCCCCTGTCTTACTGTCCCCATTTATCTGTATTTACTTCCTTTGTTCTTGTTTATGTTCATACTTATACTTGTTATACATGTTTGACAAACAAATAAATAAAATAAAATAAACAGCGTTCCCATGATAATATCCTAAAAATTAGAGTGCTTGGCAATTGGCATATATTCACAATGGTTGCAGCATCCTGGAGTCATGTGATTACCATTTTCAACCTTCCCAGGAGGCTTTAGAAAAGCAACGGGAGCAGCCATATTCACTTGACAATCATGTTCTGTATGACTTTGGAAAAATTTAGTGATTTTCCGTGCAATTCCCTTTTTTTGTACTAGGGTGCACTGCAAGCTGGTAGCAGAAAGTAGAATTGCTGCTGGATTTAATACTTGAGCATGTAGGTGGCGCTGCAGAGTCTGGGCGATGCTAGCACAGCACACAGTATAGCTGTTTCTAGAGTGCGTTGTGAGCTTGCAAAACAAGGGGGCACAAGAGGTTGCGTAGCGAAGTCTGAAGACTTGAGGGCTGAACACAGAAATAAGCCTGCTTATTAAGTGTTGCTTGCTCCACAAGGTAGTAATAGACGGTCTGGAAAACGCTGTTGCTACACCCACGTTAGGTTGCAGTTAATCTTGGAACCTTGAATTAAATTGATTAAATTGTGTACAATACTTACAAAAAGAGATTGTCCTTGGATAAACACTCTGATTAAATTTGAGAAACTGTGTAAAAAAAAATCAAACTCAAAGGGAAATTTCTCCTTGAGCCCCAGATGTAGCTGTGGGTTTGCTTTGCTTAGGTCTGTTAGGTTGCAGTTAATCTTGGAACATTTGAATTAAATTTATTAAATTGTCCACAATGATTGTAAAAAGGGATTATCATTGGATAAACACTTTGGTGAATCTTGAGAGACTTTGTAAAAAAAATCATATGAGAAAAAAAATTCTTTTTTTTACCACCAGATGGTGCTAGAATCTAGCAGTTGAATGGCAACTGAAAATGCTGGAAGGAAAGGTGAATACACAACTATGATGCTTTATCATGGTTGCTTTCAAATTGCTACTGATTTTGTTAAAGGAAAAATCCTTATTGACTTCAGTAGGATAGCAAAAGGTAAGATGCTGACTTTGTTTAAATCATTGCTGAATTAAGTGTCTCTCTTCAGGGGGAAGGAATGTGCCCATTGCTCTGGAGATGGCTCTGGCCAGAGGAATTTTTAGAACCCTCGCCTCTCTATTGCTTTGCCTGCCTTCCAGATGAGCAGAGGAAGATCAGCTTTTGTTTTACCAACAAGCATACAGGAATGATTTCTCGGAGCCTCTCATTGCATTTGTAGAAGGTTTAAAGACAGAGGTTTGGTTTTCCTTTGAGAGCTGGGAAATATCTGAATCTCCTTGTAATGCAAATGGAGTCTTTGAGATAATAGGAAGACAAATTGAGCAGAGACGAGGTGGGGGTGGATTACTGGTTTTCAACTCTTCGGTTACAAAGTTCTCTTTGTTTCTAGCATGTGGGGGAATTCCAGCCCCTCCCACCATCCAAATAGCATGTAAAGAGTTCCAAAGCTCACACAGAGAGAGTGAGAGATGAAGAGAAATGCAGGCTTAGATTAACATTGCATATTCATTCCTGGCTTCAATATTCCTTTGCTTTATCACAAATCCAAATTAACAGTCTTTATATTGATGGGCTTCAGAACTTCAAATTATCATCTTTTTACTGTTCTGTATCCTGTACAGATGCAGATAGATAAACTCCACAAAACATCCATAACAAAGAACTTTTATTGGTTCATCGGGTATCCTCATAACTCACATTTGTGACAAAGTTCTTCTTTAATGACCAATCTTTTGTATATCTGTCTTGTAGGTAAAAAGATGATAAAGCCTCAACCCCATGATTGAAGCAGCTGCATGATATTAATCATGTGTTCAGGCAAGAGTGAGAAAACCTCCCCCAACCCTTCAAGGATCAATTAGTGGCCAATCAGGAATACAGATGTGGTCATGTGATACAGACTACATTTCCCAGGATACCTTAACTACATTTACCATGATGCATTCCCTTAAGGGGACAGCTCACAATTGCTACCTAACTATCCAATTCCCATACACTGGCTGGACAGTACAAACCATGTGATTCATTTAACAACTACAGCAAAAATATTGTATGACTCAATAACTGCATCTCTTCGTGACCAAAGTTTCAGTCCCAATTCTGGGATTCTCAAGGACTATCTGAAACTTGCAGATGCCTTTGCTGGTGTAAATCTTATAGGAGTTTCCTAGGTTAAATACTTATCCCTATAAAAACACCCCCCACATACAAAAAACAAATTCTAAGAAGTAAGTTTCTTGGCTAATCAATTTTGGCTGAGATATGTTAATTTTTTAAGAAGGTGTGTCAGTGTGATTAAGTAGCTTTCAATCATATTATATAGGTTTTCAGGCATACAGCCTAAACCTTGAAGAAAACATTCCAAGATGTTTATCAAAAGGGGTTGGACTAGAAGACCTCCAAGATCCCTTCCAACTCTGTTGCCCTATTATTCTGAAAAAGACAAAGTAATTAATTAAAATAATAGAAGTGGCTTGTCCTTCACTTGTGTTGACTACACTAGGATGCTAATCTGTCTTCAGTGGACAAAAAATCTGCATCTGAAACTTGCAGATTTGCAACTTGCCCCAATTTGCAAGCCATTCAGTGGGAGATTAAGGGCAGGAGAATGTCAGCTTTTTCTACTGCCAAAGGAAGGTCCAGAGATAGAGTTTCAGGGCTAGAATTTTTTTTTTACTTCCTTTCAATGTACCTCTGCTGAATTGCATGTGATTGTACCATAAGGATGAATCAAAGCAATGGCTTTACTATGTATGGTGCCATATCCTATAGTGGTGGTTGATCAAAGCTAATGTTATGCCATGTTAACCCTTTATATCATATGACCTTGAAGTATGACCTTGAGCTGTTATTTGAGCCAGAGGGGGAACCATGCTTTTCTCTTTGCCCATCAAGACATTATGTATTTGTGCTCACTTCAATAAAGGCATAAATGGCAATACAATTCACAGCTGGCAAAGCAATTTATCCCCTCATCATTTGCTCCCACATTTCAGCACTTGTAAGGACCTCAATGAAAAAGCAAGGATTAATTATCAATTACTCTTTTGCACCATGTACCATTGATTGCAGTATTATGCATCAGGGCAAAACAATTAAAAATGCAACTCCCAGATACAGTTTGCATTTATATCCTTAATCAGTGCTTTAAGTTGCTGATGGGGAGGAGCAAGCAAGATTCTGATTTGTTTTCTATTTAAATTTTATTGTTTCAAGGCTTCTAAGAGGCATCCATGCATGCCCTGAGAATGTTTATGTGAAATATTATAGTTTCATGAATGAAATGCTCTGGAAAACTAATTATCATTTGTATGCAAGCAACACCACCAGGTTTAGTATACATTATATACTTATATACTTATAACCCATATCCGAAAGGAAGAGCAGAATGTTGATTTACTGCCCACAAAGTAAGTAGACAAGATATCATTTTTTGAGTTGGATACATCATAAAAATGACCATAAAATGTGGTACAAGTGGGATACGGCCTTATCAACAATAATCCAGTGTATGTTAGGAGCAAGTATGCTGTGTAATAAAAAGGTAATTAAAAGTACTGATTCACAATGTTGCATCAAGAAAACATTTTCACAATAGGCTCTATTTGAATGGCTAGCTCTATTGGCATTCTGATCCAAAAAGCTATAAAAACCAGGTAATTTTCAGAGGTTATTTTTTTAAAAAATCCCCTGAAAGTGCAACAGTGTGCCCCTTCAAAAAAGTATACCCTGACTAAACCATTATTAAGCTCAAATGAAAGAAAATAAAAGAGTTTGCAAGCCCTTCAGTACAGTTCACTTGACAAGTTATCAAAATACAGCCTGGGAAGAAAATCCCCTAGTCTTCAACAACTCTGTCTTGAGACTGTCACAGTCATAACCTTTTCTTGAAAAATGCTACATGTAAAATCAATTAATAATTGCTTGATCAGATTTAAATACAACAATTCCTCCTGTATTCAAGGTAGCATAAAGAGCTCTTATCTAAAGTCCCACAATGACATACCAATGTAATAGATTCATCTGATTAAGAAGAAAGCCAACCAATGAGTGTTGCTGGAGAAAAATTCCTGAGTTTTTTTCAGCACTCTTTTCTATTCCAAGTTACTTTAGCCAGTGTTTGTGAACCTTGGGAACTTAAAATAAGTGGATTTCTGGGTATTGAAGTCCACGTAGCTTAAAGTTACCAAAGCTGATAAACACTGACTTAATTGCCAAAGATCAAAAAATTAATATCAGCAGACTATGAGCAGCTTGGCAAGAAAATTAAGGAGGAGCACAAGTGGTGTTTTCATCTGTGCTTCCAATAAAAGGTCAATATCCAGTGAGGGAATAAAGGCTTTTAGAAATGAATCACTAGCTCAAGGATTGGTGCCACCAAGAGAACTTTTGATTCCTGCAGAATCAAAAACTCAGATACAAAGTAGGAGAAGCATATCCAGGGTCATCCAGAAAGGATTCAGATGCCTATACACTAATGCTCAAAGTTTTAGGAACAAACAGGGTGAACTTGAACTACTAGTGCACAAGCGCAAGTATGATGTAATTGCCATTACTGAAACTTGGTGAGATTTAACTTGTAACTGGAATGTACTGATGGATAAACTGTTCAAAAGAGATAGACCTAACAAAAGAGGAGTGTAAAATCCTGCTCACCAGTCTTCTCAAGAAAGCCAAACTCTTGAAATGAAAACCATTTCAAAAGAAACTTTTATTGGAAGATTGGGATAGCAAGAAGATATAGGTAGGAATAGTGGTGGCTAACCTTCTTGGGCTCCTGTGCCAAAAATTGTGCATGTGCTTGCATGCTCGTGTTCACGTGCCAGCACCCAGAAAGCAATGCATGCCCCCCCCACAGCCCTTACATATGCTCACGTAATCCGACCCCACCCCCCTTACCTGCACTGCACTTCACAGCTGATTTTTGGCCTGTTTGAGGCCTTTTTTATACTCTCAAAGGCTTGAGGAAGGCTTCTTCAGGCTTCTGCAAGCTTTGTAGGTCAAAATCTAGCCCCGTTTCATCACTTTGTTTTTTTTCAAAAAAAACCGGAAGTGACAAAACAGGGCTAGATTTTGGCCTACAAAGCTTGTAGAAGCCTGAAGAAGACTTCCTCAAGCCTTTAGGAGGCCAAAAAAGATCTCAAACAGGCCAAAAATCAGCTGTGAGACACGCACATGCACAGTGAGGTAAGTTTGCTTGTAGCTCATGTGCCAGCACAAATGGCTCCATGTACCACTTTGTGGCACACATGCCATTGGTTCACCATCACAGGGAAGGAATTAAGGTTAGGTTAAACCAGTGGTGGGATTAAAATTCTTTTACTACTGGTTCTGTGGGCATGGCTTGGTGGGTGTGGCAGGGGAAGTATACTGTAAAATCTCCATTCAGAGGTGGTATTTGCCGGTTGCCTGAACTACTCAAAAATTCTGCTACTGAATTCTGCTACCAGAACTTGTAAGAACCTGCTGAATACCACCTATGGGTTAACCATTGAAAACAGAGCTCCTCCCAATGTCCAGTCCAACATTGAACCAATCCTGAGGTTTAAAGATGTTATGAGAAACTAGGGCAGAGAAGGTGATAAACTGCTGTTCCCAAGGCAATGCTGCCACTCTTCTCCAGAAATGAGATAAGGCATATGGCTCAAGGCACATTCCTTCCCCCACTCCCAAGGTCCTGAAAATTACAGCAAAGCAAAGCAAGGAATAGAAACAGAAACCCCATACAGAGATCCCCCTAAGTGTCCCCCTCCCACCAGAATAACAACATCCTTATAGGAATCTATAGGACCTGACAAGGAGGTGCAATTGTGTTACATGTAAGAGTCACCACATCACTACAAAAATGCATTCAACCAAGGATGAAAGCTTCCTAAAATACATATGGGTTAATATAAAATTTTAAAAAGAACGACATTGCCATACATGTATACTATAGGCCACCCAACCAAGCAAAAGAAATAGATGAACTTTTTGTTATTTAGTTATCAAATGTAGGAAACCCACCACAGCAGTAATGGGAGACTTTAACTACCCTGACATCAATTGGAAAACAAACTCTGCATCAAGTGGGAGATGGAACAGATTCCTGACCAACTTAGCTGACAATTTTGTCATCCAAAAGGTAGAGTTGGGAACTAGAGAGGCAGCTATACTGGACTTAATTCTTACTTACAGAGAAGCAGTGATAGAACGGATTGAAGTTGTTGGAACTTTGGGCAAGAGTGACCACGACATATTGGAATTCAGTATAATGCAAACAGAAGAAATAGAACATAATCAAACCAGTGTCTTAAACTTTAAAAGAGCTGATTTTAACAAGAATACAATGGATAAAAATCTTAAAGGGGAAAATAATTCAAGAAGCTTGGGAAACTATGAAAAAATATTATTATAAAAACTCAATCCAGCACAATACCACTGAAAAAGAAAAAGAAATCCAAGAAGAAACCAGCATGAGTGCACAAAGAACTCCCTGATTAACTGAAAGACAAAAAATATATACATATAAAAAATGGAAAGAGGGACATACAACTTAAGTAGAATATCAGTATATAGCCCAAATCTACAAAGAAGTTGAGAAAGCTAAGATTCACAATGAATTAAGACTTGCAACAAATGTAAAAAATAAATTTAAAAAATTTCAATATATAAAAAATAAGAAAAAAAATCAAAGAAACAATTGGTCCTAATATTAGACACATCCTGGAACCCACAGAGATACTTTAATCTTGTCACACCTATCTTGACTTGAACCCGAAGCAAAAATGATCTACAACTCCATTTTATGAAAAAGTTAATCTTTACTAAAGTTCAAGTGTAGTACAATAAGGCAAAGCCAGAGCTAAGGTTCACACGCCAATCAGTCATCAGTTCAACCCATGGATCATCATATATAGATTGACTGACATTTTAGTGCTATTTTGTTAAGAGATTTCCCAAGGATGGACAGAAGATACCAAAGAGGTAAGATTGGTGCGGTAGGATTTACTTTAAATTGCTCTATAAGGAAGTCACTACCAAGACCTGGTGTCTTCTTGAGTAGTTTTAACAAATCCAACAAACTAATAAATAAATAAATTCCACATTCAATGCCCCTCAAACATATGTTTTACTGATGCTTCAGAGTTGCAAACAGGATTAAAGATGGCAAAACTCAAACTGTAGCCAAGATGTAATTCCTACTTTATTTCCAGGACAATTGCCTAACAGCGGAGTCAGATCTCTGTTAACTAATTTCAAAAAAGGTAATTGGGTTTTTACAATGTCTCTTTTTAATAGATATTGTATACGCAAGACATGCTGGTATCTCTATGAGCTTTTGTTAGAAGAGTGATTTCCCTCCCAGAATTTATACATTGTTTTTCAAGCTACAGTTGACCCTCCTAGGTAACATACAAACTATTATAATAATATCAGTAATAAATACTGTTCTGTCTATAGCAAAATTCCCCAACCAGTTTTGCAGACCAGTGGAGGTGAGAGATGGGATGATTCTGCACAAGCAGTGGGTAAGTGTGTGCTTGCACCTCTAGTTGCACAAATGGAGCTGTGCATGTATTCTCGCCCACTGCTCACACAACTGCAGCTACACACACATGCACACTCACCTGCCATTTCCTCATATTCCAAATTGGCCAAGGCCTAGTACTGGACCTCAACCCAAGGTTTGGGGATCCTGGTCTACAGAATAGTGCCCTCATGCAGTGTCCTTGCCCCAGTATGCCCCAAAAGGTGAGAAATATTGTGCTGGTACTGTTTTCTACAATTAACAGTGAACTTACTATTGAATATGCAGTGAGGTGATGTCAGCCTCACTCATTGGCCTATTTTTCCAAGCAGGAAAAACAAATGAGTGTCAGTGGCTGAAGTCGCGGACAGCTCCATTTAAAAGGAGCTGCCTCAGCGCAGCTCCTTCCTTGCTTTTCTGGAGCTGGATTAAAGAACCAAAAAGACTGCTACTGTATTCTGCCTCTTCACTCCACCCACAACTTAACATTGGCAACAAAGATGGGATCTGAAGAGAACAAAGAGCACAGATACTGAATCGAATAGGCATCCACATGGCATAGATGACCATGAGGACTTTTAATCAGTCAGAATCATGATGTCTACATCACCCATTTCCCCTGCTCCATTCAACCCAGTGGGAGAAGACTGGGACTCATACATGGAATGGTTCCACATGTTCCTGGAAGCCAACAATCTCCTGAGTTTATCAGAACAGAGGAAGAGGGCACTTTCTCTCACACATTGTGCCACCACTGTGTTTAAGATGGCCAAAGCACTAACCTCACCAGCCAAGCCAAAAATCTTAACTTGGACTGCATTGGAAAGTTGCTATGGGCACATTACGCCCCACAGGCTTCCTTCCTGGTAAGATGGCATGATGGCATGGGATCAAAAAGAGGAGAAAACCATCAGCAAGTTCATAGCAGGCTTGAGGGAAATCGCCACCGCCTGCAAGTTCTTCAACATTGATGAAGCAATGCAGAACCATCTGGTTCTGGGGTTTAGAGACTTAAACTTACAGAGAACTACTGGCAAAATCTAAAATTACACTCCGAGAAGCTTTGGAAGAAGCCACAGCAATTGAAGCATCCCAACAATCAGTAGCCACGACAAAAAAGATGCATAACGCAAACAAACCCAAAGAAGCCTCCTTGGTACATTATGAGAATATGGAGCAAGAAACATACTCTGAAGAGGAGGAAGAAATACATCGACTCTGACCCGAAAGGAAGGTAGGAACTGCGGAAAGAGGGGAAAAAAGGTTTCTGGTGTGCCAATTGCGAAAGGAACCACCCCAGGGCAGAGTGCAGATTCCAGGATGCTATATGCCAACGGTGTGAGCCCAAAGAGCATATAGCAAGGGTCTACCGGACACCCCAACCAACCTCCTGCTGACAGAAGCCTCCAAATTCCCCACCACAACCCCAGTTTCCCCAGGCTGGTTTCCAGAGGGCACCTTTTACAAGAAATAGACAAGGGGAGGACCAAGCTGCAGAAAGGGGAGAGATGCATTCAAACAATTATTGTGGAACACTCAAATGCATGCAGATCCAAGAAAGTGCATGTAACCATCCACATTGAGGGCCAACCATGTGATATGGAAGTCGACTCGGGCTCAAAATCTGTCCATGGTTTCCTGGGCAACCATAAAAAAGCTAGCCCCCGGAATATCCATCCAGCAACTTAAACCACAAAAGTTGATTCTAAAAGACTATCAAGGGAATCACATCCCAGTGCTGGGAATCAGATATTTCAAAGTCAAGTTCAAGAAGTACAAGGGATCCCTGTCACTAATCATAGTGGACTGGAATCAACCTAGCCTGCTGGGGCTAGAGTGGTTCGACTACCTAGGACTAGAGGTGGCTTGCGTACATGAAATCAACTTTAAGGAGACCCTACTAAAGTATTTTGAGGATGTTTTCAAGTATTTGGGGAACCCTATATCTTTCAATATAGACCCCAACTTTGCCCCTGTCAGGATGAAACTAAAAAGGGTCCCTTTTGCTCTGCAGCCCAAAATTGATGAACAATTAGACAAGCTAATTGTTCATGGGGTTTTGGAACTGACTGATCATGCAAAGTGGGAGACACCTATTGTCACCTCAACAAAGCCTGATGGCTCAATCCACATCTGCGCGGATTACAAATGTACTATTAACAAAGCATTGCAGCAGAGCTCCTGTCCTGTACTCATTGTAAAGCATCTGCTGCATTCCCTAGGTTGGGGAAATTTTTTTTACAAAACTTGATCTAGCTAAGGCGTACCAGCAATTACCAGTAGATGATGCCCCCATGGAAGACCAGACTACTGTCACACATAGGGGGCTATTTAATGTTGTCAGTTGCAGTTTGGGGTAAGCTCTGGGACTGTTCCATAGTTTACTGGAATGCCTCCTTCAGGGCATCCTGGGGTGGTCCCTTATTTTGACAATGTCCTCATGTTCACATGGGACAAAGAACATTAAACTACCAATTAAGGCTAGTCTTAAGTCAGTTTCAGGAAGTCAGACTAAGTGAAAAATGAAAAATGCCAGAGCACTGTCCCTAAAATTGAATTCTTAGGATACCTAATCAATAGTTTAGGCATTCACCCCACCAACAGCAAACTGAAAGTCATAAGGGAAGCCCCCACTCCAAAAAATAAAATAGAATTGCAAGCATTCCTCGGACTACTAAATTTGTACAGTATTTTTCTGCCACAGAAAGTAACTGTTGCATTTTATCCATTGGTTGCTGGATAAAATGATGAAATGGAGTTGGGGGTGAAGAGAAGCATCCACATTCATAGCAATAAAAGAAATTTTAACATCTGTACACTTTTACTGGAACAATATAATGAGACATTATCCCTTGTTTTAACATGTGACACTTCACATTTTGGCACAGGGGCTGTCCTTAGTCACCAAATGGTTGCATTTTACTCAAAGACATTATCAAAAGCCAAGCGGAACTATGGCCAGCTAGACAAGGAAGCACTGGCTGTGATGGCTGGAATCAAACAATTCCATGAGTATATATATGGGAGGCGTTTTGAATTAATCATGGACCACAAACCTCTCCTGGACATCATCACCAAGGACCATCCAACCCCGAACATATTATCCCTGAGGATGACAAGATGGACTGTATTCCTAGCGGCATATAAGTATCACCTTGTCTGCAGGCCCTACAAAACCATCGACCATGCTGATGCCCTAAGCTAGTGCCCACTGCCAAACCTCATTGAGGACCTGGCCCCAACTACATCCACACTACTCATTGAGGACTTCATGAACGGGCCTGTCTCAGCTGCTGAGATCGCAAGACAGACAGCCTTTGGCACAAATTTTAAACTGGGTGTGGAGGGGGTGGCTGGAGATGATAGTGGGGGATGAATTCAACCTGTTTAAAACTCACCAATCTTTTAGTACTAAAAGGGTGTTTGCTATGGGAGAATAGTGTGGTGATACCCAAATTATTATGGGAAACTGTGTTAGATATGTTACATATGGGGAACCCAGGCATTGTCAAAATTAAGTTACCAGCCAGGAGTTATGTTTGGTGGCCAGCAATGGACAAAGAGATACAGAATGGATTGCCAAATGTTTACCATGTCCGGAATTAAGACCGTCACCCCCACAGCACTCACACATGAATGGGAAACCCTGAAATCACCATGGTCCAGAATACATATAGATTTTGTGAGACCACTTCAGGGATAGACATTCCTCATCGTGGTAGATGCATATTCTAATTGTTTAGAAGTAACCATTTTGACATCTACCACAGCAGAAGGGGTCATAAAGGTATTAAGGCAATTTTTCTCCACACATGGGTTGCCAGATGTGGTAGTATCAGACAAAGGGTCGCAATTTACAGCTAACCAGTTCAAGGTTTTCCTGGCAGAACAAGAGATCCACCATGCCTTGTCTGTTCCAGGACATCTGGTGACTAATGGTCAAGTGCAATGGATGGTGAGATCAACAAAAGAAACCCTAGCTCGAATGGGCCCTAAGGACAGCCAGGCTAAAATAGATAAACTCCTATTAGTTCAACACATCACCCCTAGCACCACCACACATAGAAGTCCAGCTGAATTTTTAATGGGCAGGAAAGTAAGGTCTCAGCTGGACTGGCTGCATCTCCAATATGACACTGAGGTACCCATGGATTCAACCAGCAAATGCCAGTCATTTCAAGTGGGGGACCTTGTATATGCCCATAACTATAGTGGCAGCACCACATGGGTACCAGCCAAAATAATCCAAATTCCTGATCCCCATTGTTACTGGGTAGAAATAGGAGATGGTAAGATCTGGAGAAGGCATATTGACCAACTCTGGGGACAACTAGCCTGACAACTAGGAGCCCAGAGGACCAAACAAATGAACCCCCCCCCCCCAAGTAAACACAGATACAACAGAATTAGATCCAACCCTACATACTACCGATTCCAAGCCCAGTGGAACCATAAGAAAAACCTAGCCTCAAACCCAAGAAGTGGGTGTGATAACTTAGCTGACATCTCATGAAGGGTCTCAGAACTGTCAGAAGAATCATGAGTTCAATGAAGGGTCATCGCAGCTTCCAGCCAGGAGGAGTCGGCCACACCTTGGGAAAATTTTGAGGTGATTCTATGGCCCAGCTCAGGAGCAGCAGCAAGCCTGAGCACATAGGCCCCTGCCATTGGGTCAACTGAGCTGCACAGGTAAGGTTGCACCCACTGAAGCCCTGCCTACTTACGTGATTATGTGCTTTAAGCCAGTGGATTGGGTAATGCTCTTCCAGGAGGGAAGGGGTGTTGAATATGCAATGAGGTGACATCAACCTCACTTATTGGTCTGTTTTTCCAAGCAGAAAAAATGAATGAGTGTCAGTAGGTGAAATTATGGACAGCTTCATTTAAAATGAGCTGCGGTGGCACAGTTTCTTCCTTGCTTTTTCCGGAGCTGGAATAAAGAACTAAAAAGACTGCTACTGTGTCCTGCCACTTCACTCTGCCCACATCTTAACACTTACATAGAGTTGTTTTTCATTTGTGCTTGGGACTAAGAACAATTCCTATAAAAAGATAGAATTAAATGTTAAACAAAATTGCTCAAAATAACTAGGAAAAAGAGGAAAGGATGGATATTCTGCAAAGCAGAATAAGGCAAATAGGTAATTTTCAATCTTTGGGACAAATGAACATGCTTCTTGGCAGATTCAAATTTCAAAGATAAACAGAAAGAGATAAATAGCCAAATCTTATAAAAAGAGAAGATGCTGCCTGTTCACCACACACTTCCAGGAAAGATAATTATTCTTCAAAACCCAAGAAAATGTAATACAATGTTTTATTTCTATCTGTTCAGATCTCTTAGTGAAGCATGAAGGCAACCATTGACTCACCGCCCCGCTCTAGCACTTCATATTCACCATTGTATCATGACTGAGACTGAAGCTGTCATTAAATTTTTATGCTTAAATAAGTAAATGAATGTCTATACCACCATGATCATAAGACTATTGCTGCTGGCAAGATAAAAGCAACATAAAATATCCATGGTAAAAATAACTAAAAACTTCTGTAAAACTATAAGATAAATAATCACTAAAAAATCAACTTTCAGTCAATAAGCTAAAATTTCGGAATAAGCTAAAAATGTAACTAAAAAGACCCTTTGGAAGAGGTTCAACTTAGTCAGCTTCCAGAAGCCAATTAATGTTGGGGTGAGTTTTAACTGTTAAAAGCAAATGTTTATCTAATGATTGGGAAGTTATATAGATCAAAGTAGAAAATGTTCTCTTATCTGCTTACTTTTCTATCTGTATAGCCATTTAAAAATGTTCATCCCTCTGTACCATATTGAAAGTATTACATAAATAGGACCATTATTCAAATGTTGTTAGGACATGAAACAAAACAAATGACTCCCACATGTAACTAAATGTAAAAATAAAAAGTAACCACTCAACTTTAATAGTTTTTTTTAATGCTGTTAAACATAATGGCTCTTTGAAATTCAAACAGTTCTACATTTAAAGTGATTTTCATTTTTAAAGCATACTATTTTATTTACATTTTAAATATTGATAGTGTGTAACGTTGCACTCACATAGCAAAATGAAAGCCAAAAGTATTTAATATGACTACAGTTCCAAGTCAGAATCTTTCTGCTCCCAGTTATGTGGAGACTTCAAATAAATGCAAAACATTTGCCTTTATTCAGGTAAGGTATTTATACCTAAAGAACAAGCAATATGAATAGGTAATATATTTTGATGTCTTTCTAAGGGACAATTATAAACTTCTACTTAATAATTAATATTTTTTTAGATTTCAGATCTTTTTGTTTTATTTTTTTTAAGCCATAGCAAGTTGGCCAAAATCTATTCACTGGTTTTGGAAAATAATTTTATAATGTCATGTTTTTTAATCTTTTCAAAAATTTTCAGTAAATCATAATATATAAATCAGTAGTAGAGAGATGGAGGGGAAAAGATAAGTTATAGAAAAAGAAAAAAGACTAGAGAAAGGAAAGAAGAAGAAGAAGGAGAAATTAAGAGACAGAGAAGCCCAGCTGCACCTGAGAGGCCTACCCAAGAGATCAGAGGCCCATTGAAATGAAGTGACCGGAGAAGCAAACCGACTGTGGGCAGCAAAACCAACCAGTGGAGAATAAAGAGGTGAACCAGTGAGCAAGTGGGGTAAGCTGTGGATCAGGGAGGAAAATCAGCTGTGGGACAGAGAGGCCAGCAGACTGAGGACAGTGCAATGACCATCAGAGAACAAAGACGAGAGCTGGTGAGAAGGCAGAGTAAGGGAGAAAGAGAAGACTGTAACTTCCATGGTGCCAGACTGGCTAAATCGATTTCTACCACAGCTGCCAACACATACCAGCACTGAAGGTCTCGGGAGTGGGGGAGCTGGGAGTCTCAGCTCTGGTAGACATAATAGTTAAATCCATCTTTGTAGCACTCCATCAGGGCCTCTGGGGACCAGCCATGCATGTGACAGGCCAACTCACAAAACTCCTGGGTGTATTCAGCCACTGACCTCTGTCCCTGGTATATGGTCTTCATCCTGGTCCTAGCCTTGCATTTGGCTTGGGCAGGGGTGTCAAACTCAATATTATTGAGAGCCAGATCAGCATTGTGACTGTCCTCCATGGGCTAAGTGGCTTGGCCAGGAAAGGGGCATGGCCAGAGTGGTCACAACTAACAAGGGGCGTGGCCCACATGAAGTAGCTTACGTAGTTGGTGCCTGTAGGTTTGGGCAGGATTGGGGAAAGAATCCAACGATCTCCAATGGGTGGGATGGTGGGTGGGAGGCTTGTTCCACAGGGGGCAGGGCAGCTACAGCCAAAACCTGTCCCTCACTGCCCTTTGTGTGGGTGGGGGGAAATAGTTTCCAGCTGTAGACATAGCCTTCCAGCCCCTCAGCTGGCATACGTTGTTGCTCCATCGCCCACTGTCAGCACCATGCTGTCTGTCCAAGTGGAGGCCATGGGAAGGAACATGATGCAGACTGCTGGACATACTTATTCTGTCCCACCATCTATTTTGGCTTGCAGTTGGAGAGCAGATCACTGCTGGTCATCTTCTCCTCAGCCCCCTCGCCAGTCTTGCCCTTGGCCTATACATGGAGCATGTTCCCCTGCAGCAGCAGGTGCACGAGAGGTGTGCTCCACCAGCAGTCCCTGCAGGAAGCAGGAGAGGGTGTGGCATTTTCCCATCTGCTAACAGATCCAACGCGTAGCACCAGGTTGGGCTTCACCCAAGCAAGGTGAAGGGCGGGATAGGAAGTGGCACTTGTCCATGGCTGCAGTAAGAAGGCCTTTGAGCCCAGGCACCAGTTTAGGCAGTGCCCTGCCAACTCACCTGCTCATGTGGAGGGAAGCCCCACTATTGCCGAGCTGTGCCTTCTGAGAATGACAGCCGAATGGGGAATTTAGCTGCAATGCTCAAGCTGTGGGGGGAACTGCAGGACAGAAGGCTGCCTTCAGTCCAGGGAAGGGACCACAGCCTTGGGGGCTCAGTTTGAAGAAACCGCATGGTCAGGCAGTGCCCCAAAAGCACTCTGGAGCTGCTGTTCGCAAGGTAGGGTGGGGCTCGGCTTTCCTTGCCAAGCAGCCCCAGTGAAAGAGGTGCATCACCAGTGGTCTCTACTCCTGGCAGCTCCTGGATGGCAACTTCATCACTGCTCAGCAGATCCACCAAGCCTTAAAAAGGCAAAGTGGCCAGCTAGAAAGACCAAGGAGCAAGCCTATTCCCAGCAGGCAAAAGGTGGCCATCAAGCAGGGAAAACTTGATCCACATCAGTGCTATAGCTCCCCAAGCCCATCTGGGATTGCATGTCTTCCCACCCCCAACCCTGCTTGGTCTGAGTAACCAGGGCTCTGATGGGGATCTCGTTTTTCCCACTCTTTGTAGCCTTTTTTTGCCTGCTGGGCCTGAGCCTCAGCTGCTGGCAGCCTTGGTGCCAAGATGCATTGGCTGTGTGAAGGGAACACATCTTTCTAGCTTGCCAAGCCCCACCCTGCCCTGTGAGCAGCAGCTCCAGAGTGCTTTTGGGGCATTGCCCGATCAACGCAGCTCCTTCACACTGAGCCCCCTAGGCTGCGGTATCTTCCCTGGACTGAAGGCAGTCTTCTGTCTTGCGGGGGGGGGAGGCACTGCATATCCGTTCCAAGCTGAGGATTGCAGTGAAATTCCCCACTTGGCCAGCGTTCCCAGAAAGCGTGGCTCAGAGCACCAGGCCTGTCTAGCCTAAAGAAGGCAAAGTGGCCAGCTAGAAAGGCTGACTAGAGGTGATAAAGCACACTCAGGCCCAGCAGGCAAAAATGGCCCCTGTGAGTGGGGAAAGACAGATCCATATGGGAGTTCTGGTTACCCAGGTCCATCAGAGATCGGGGGAAGTCATGCAATCCCGGCTGGGCTTGGGCAGCCATAGTGCTGATGTGGATTGAGCTTTCCCTGCTCACAGTGGCTGCCTTTTGCCTGCTAGGGATGGGCATGCTTTTTATCACTGGAGATGGGCATGATTTTTTTGCTCCAGGGAGACATACCTTCTGTAGATATTTTCACAACCCTCTTTTTGATATTTGCTGTATTCAGGTCCTCAACAGAAGGCAGGTTGGTAGCATTTTTTTCCTGCAGTCCTACTCTCTGAAGTCTGTGTCTTCTTGTTGGGTTGCAGAACCAAACCAGACAGTTATTGAGGTGCAGATCACAGACTCAACAATTTCTCTGAAGAACTGTATCAGTAGCTCCTTAGTCCTTAGGACTGCAGAAAAAACAGTTACTACCAACCTGCCTTCATTTGAGGACCTGTATACTGCACAAGTCAAAAAGAGGACTGTGACAATATTTACAGACCCCTCACATCCTGGACATAAACTGTTTCAACTCCTACCCTTAAAATGATGCTATAGAACACTGCACATCAGAATAATTAGACACATGAACAGTTTTTCTCAAACACCATCACTCTGCTAAACAAATAATTCCCTCAACACTGTCCAGCTATTTATTACGTTTGCATTACTATTACTATCAATCCTCTCGTCGTTCCCATCACCTATCCCCTCCCACTTGTGACTGTATGACTGTAACTTTGTTGCTTGTATCCTTATGATTTATATTGACTGTTTCCTAGTATGATTTGATTGCTTATTTGTACCCTATGACTATCATTAATTGTTCTACCTTATTATTTTTGATGAATGTATCTTTTCTTTTTATGTACACTGAGAGCATTGTACCAAGATAAATTCCTTGTGTGTCTAATCACACTTAGCCAATAAAGAATTCATTCATTCATTCATTCAAGTGGAACATATCAAATATGTGGATGATACTAAGCTGGCAGGAATAGCTAACACCCTAGATGACAGGCTCAAAATCCAGATGAATCTTGACAGACTTGAACACCTGGCCCTATCTTACAAAATGAGATTCAATGTAGAGAAATGTAAAGTCTTACACAGGCAAGGAAACCAAAATACACATATAGATTGCTGACACCAGGCTTAATAGCAGTAACTGTGATAGGAATCTTGGAGTTTTAGTAGGCAACCAGTTAAATATGAGCTAGCAGTGTGTGGCGGCAGCCAAAAAAGCCAATGCAATCCTAAATTGCATTAACAAAGGGATACAATCAAGATCAAGTGAAGTACTAATACCACTTTATAAAGCCTTAGTAAGACCACACCTAGAATACTGCATCCAGTTTTGGTCACCACACTATAAAAAAGATGTTGAGACTCAAGAAAAGGTGCAGAGAAGAACAAGCAGGGTGATTAGGGGACTGGAGACTAAAACATATGAAGAACGGTTACAGGAATTGGGCATGGCTAGTCTTATGAAGAGAAGGACAGGGGAGACATGATAGCGGTCTTCCAATATTTGAGGCGCTGCCACAGAGAGGAGGGGATCAACCTGTTTTCAAAGCACCTGAAGGCCAGACAAGGAATAATGGATGGAAACTGAAGAAGGAGAGATTTAACCTGGAAATAAGGAGAAATTTTCTGACAATGAAAGCAATCAACCAATGGAACAGCTTACTTCCAGAAGTTGTGGGAGCTTCATCACTGGAAGCTTTCAAGAAGAGACTGGATTACCATCTGTCAGAAATGGTATAGGGTCTCCCTTCCAACTCTGTTAATCTGTTAAGCCAGACTTGTTTTAATTCTTCTGAGTCTTCTTTAAGGATCGTAATAGCCTCTTTATAGAACAAACAGGAAAAGGAGTAGCATCCATGAATACCATCTAACTGTCAGAAGACACAATGATTATTTTCACAAGATGAATACAGACTTAACCATAATTTCACCTGAGACACTGTGAGCATCATACACCAATCCAAGTCCAAAATACTAGGGAGTTCCTGGAAGCCCAGCACATAAATATAAAGAGCATCTACATACCATTCAAAAGAGGCAATTAAAAAGTAAAAAAAAAGAAACAAAATAGACCAAAACACTTCCTCACTATCAATCAATACCCAGATAAGCAGAGAATAACATCAAGATTAATACTAGAACAACAGTCAAGTAAACCATATCCTAATTAAGGAACACCAACTCAGACAAACAACTTAACAGTAAACAACAGATTAATCAAGGAATTACCAAGAACACTCTCCCCAACAGTGACAGGGCAAGCCACTATATAAGAGAGACAGAAACAGGGATCACAAACTCCATTTCCTTCTAGCATTAATGATGTTACCTGTTCTGTATGGAACTTGGTAGGTTCCAAATCCCTCGTTCTGATTGGCTGAAAGGGCCACTTACGGATTAGTTCACTAGGAACCAATCCGGGAAGCTGCCAAGCAGCGGGAAGAATTAAACAAGTGTCATTGGCCAAAAGCTGGCAGGCAAGCCGCTATATAAAGGGCTGCCGTGGCTTGGGCTATGTTCCGTATCTTTTGCCTAGTGAGTTAAATAAAAGAGTTGTTGTTTGGAACCAGGTCTCACCTGCTTCTTTTCGGACGGAACATTACCTAGTTGACTAATGAAATGTATGCACAAAAAACAACCAAGCTCAGAGAGCACCAAAGAATCCACATTTTAATGGCCTTATGCCAAGATTATAACTTTTCTATAAACTTTTCTTGATGATATCAACATCATATCTTAATTGTTTCCTTGTGTGCTTGATAAATACAGCAGAAAGACCTGTGGCAGTTTATATGTACTGTAAAATAAAGAAATACACAAAGAAAAGATACAGATGTTATAATCTATACATTTTTAAAGTTTTCAGGTTTTTTTCCAATTCCATTTCTACATGCTATTATATGCAACTAAAAGAAAACAGACTCTTTAAAAGCTGAAAGCAAATGGCATTAAGTAAATGGCAACTATTTCATTTTATCTTATTTCCTAGGGAACTCACAGTTCTCTGAAGAAGGAAAGAAGTGGATAATTAAGCAATTAGATGGCAGCTGGGTGCACAGGACTTTCACAGCACTGAACTTACACGCACTTAGCAAAAAGACCTTGCAATGGAACTTCCTGGAATCAGGCTACATTAAGTGAGAAAGCTATTTCTACAAAACAAGTTGCATATAAGAAAGGGAGGGAGGGAGGAAGTGTAGAAAGTTAGCACCCACCCCTTTCCTAAAAGAATGAAATATTCTAGGAAATATTAAAAAGGTAGAATATTAAAAAGGTAGGATATCATATTTCCCTGGATGAGAAAAGGAGAAACATGTTTTTAAAGACAAAGATTGAGTTCACAGATAATCAGAGTTGGAAAAGACTTGTAGGTCATCTAGTCCAAACCCCCAGCTAAGCAGGAGACCCAACACCATTTCTGACAAATGGCTGTCCAATCTCTTTTTGAAAGTCTCAAGTGATGACACTCCTACAACTTCTGAGGGCAAGCTGTTCCGTTGGTTGATTGTTCTCACTGTCAGAAAGTTTCTTCTTATTTCCAAGTTAAATCTTCTTGTTCAGTTTCCATCCAATATTCCTTGTCTGGCCTACAAGTGCTTTAAAAATAGTTTGACCCCTTCCTCCTTGGGGCAGCTCCTCAAATATTGGAACACTGCTATCATGTCTCCCCTGTCCTTCTTTTCACTAGACTAGCCACGCCTAGTTCCTGTAACCATTCTTCATGTTTTAGTCTCCAGTCCCCTAATCACCCTGTTTGCTCTTCTCTGCACTTTTTCTAGAGCCTCAACATCTTGATGCAGTACTCTAGATGTGGTCTTACTAAGGATTTATAGAGTGGTATTAGTACCTCACTTGATCTTGATTGTTGTGTCCCTCTGTTAATGCAATTTAAGATTGGATTAGCTTTTTTGGCTGCTGCCATTTGGATCTTGAGCCTATCTCGGGTGTTAGCTATTCCTGCCAGTAAATTTGGTAAGTTCCCCTTCTATTCCCTCATCTAACTCGTTAATGAAGATATTGAAGAGTACTGGGCCTAAGATGAAACCTTGTGGCACTCCACGGCTTACTTCCCTCCATGTAGATTAGACCCATTAAGGACTACTCATCCCTGTTCCTCCCTTTATAGTGTGGTGACCAAAACTGGATGCAGTATTGTAGTGTGGTCTTATTAACCCTCAGAGGGATCTAAAATAAATGACATGCATAACTCTCAATTTCCTAGATGTCCTGAACAATGAAAGTACGTGAGTTTCCCAACATTGCACTGAAAATAACCTGAAAACAATTGTGTAACTTTCAGACATTTTGCTTCCAGGAGAGCCACCTGGAATGATTTTAATTTTCAAGTTATGGGTAGGACCTTCTCTGTCAGGGAGTGTCCCTTCATTCTGTGTTCTGGATGGAATTATCCTAAGTCCAGTTTTCATATCCATATTTCCACTTGGTGGACTTAACACAGTCCCCCTTTTCTTGTCCCTTCCTGTTTCTTCTAAAATGTCGTTTAAGACTCTTGGATGTCTACAGGAAATGCTTGTCAGAGTATATTCATGAACTGGAATAGAGTATGGTAACAAGGTCAGCCAATAAATAGGCATAGCAACTAAGTCAGCCAATGAGGATTGTTTTGGAAACTGAAGCTAGAATTAGCCTAGGCTGGAAACTGAAACTAGAAGTAGCTTAAGCGTGGCAGCTATGTTAAGCTCTGCTGCTCTGAAGCTATGTTGAGCTCTGAGTCTGTCTATTGAAATGAAACTGCTTCTCTCCTCTGCTGTGTATAATGCTTGCCTGCTGAACTAAAGTGAAACTGATGTCTGTTCCTGAGCTGCTGAAGTTGCTGCTGAAGCTCTGAACTTGTAACATGTTTGCTGCTGTTTGAGTTTGTTCCATGCTGGAGAAATCTACAACTGGTCTGTAAAATCTACTTGTTATATTTATAAAGATGTTAAACGAAGCATCAGCCATCTGTGTTTATTTTTCTGGCACGGAATTAATTCTACAAAACTCTGAACAATGCTTGGGTCTTATTTCTCCCAAAGCAGGAATTTTGAACTGAAAGGGTGCCAAACATTTTCTACCTATTCTTCTCACTGTTTTTTTATTCTGAGATTGCATACAGTAACACTGTTCTGTCCTCACTAGACATTACTCTGTGTGCAGCTTGACATGCCGCTAAACCCATCTATCCTTCAATAAAACAGAGCATGGATGCTTTATTAAAGTAACAGGATGGATGAAACTAGGAAAAATAGAAATACATACAAGAACCCAAATACAAAATAAAGTGTTGAGTTGCTGCTGAGTATAACAATTAACAAATACAGATAAACATAAATCTCACCAGTGATGCTTTGTGTATGGGATGTGGATTTTTGTCCTCAGATGAACATGTGCCACAAATTGGCCTGGATTCTTCACCCTTCCCAGACTCAGAAGGCTCTCTGGAGACCAGAAACAGGCCTGTTTCTGCCTTTCCAGAACTTCCGGGAGGCCTGTTCTTCCCAATCTCTGGGCTCCATACCCTAAGCTGGGCTTCAAAGGCTCTCTGGAGTGAAACACTAGCCGCCCACCCCTGGAGCAAGTGTTTATGGGTAGATAATAAAGGGCTATGTCAGCTTCCAAACAATATGGATTGGTATTTGGTCAGGCCACTAGAAGGAGCCAGAGAACAACAGTACATAACAAATTAGGAGCATAAATGGTGATTTCATCTATACTTCCAACAAAAGGCCAAAATCCAATGAAGAAGTGAAGGGTTTTAGAAATGAACCACTAATATAAAAAGTGATATCATCAACAGAACTTTGGCTTCCTAGACCATAGTCTGCATTACCAAAATGAAGGGCTACTTGCTATGTTTTCAGTTCTCCCTCTGGTCTGTTTCAGCAGGGGGCGCCCAGCCGCAACCTGATTGGTCACCAGTTTGACAGCTCAGTATAAAAGGAGCTGTCAAACGGGCCAATAGCTGAGCAATCACATTTAAAGTGCACAATGTTTTAAATAAAGCCTGAGCAACCTTGACTAGCCGTCTTTCCTCTGTTTGTGTGGCATTCCTAGAATGAAGCACTGACAACAAAGATGGCATTATAACCACCGACTGAGGCAATAGGCAAGTTTAAAGACCTCCTCATTGAGGCACATAAGAGCAAGTCACTCTGTGACCATTTAGAGAGGGGCTGAAAGTCATTTCTACCAGCTGCCCAGCCTCAAGGAAACAGTGGTTCTGTGGAACCTGACAGAATGAAAGCTTTGAATTCATTCACACCATTTGATGCAGCCACAGAAACCAGGGAGTCATACATAGAGAGATTTGACTGTTTCCTTGAGGTGAACGATCTAGTAGACCTAACGAGCAGCTAGCAAAGGGCACTGTTCTTAAACGTCTGTGGCAAACAAATGTTTGACACTGCTAGAGCTCTCCTAACCTCTCAGCCTCTTAATACAGCTTCCTGGGATGCATCAATGGCTAAGCTAAAAAAAAAAATTGCACTCCAACACCCTCACAAATCATCCACCGGCATGTGTTCCACCACCAAGACCAAGCAGAAGGTGAATTGGTGAACGAATATATGGTGGGACTTCGAGCGGCTGCCTTACACTGTGTCTTTAAAAAATTAGAAGATATCCTACTCTACCGGCTCGTGAGCGGGCTAAAGGACCTCCATATTCAGCACAGACTGCCAGCAAAATAAGATTTGACACTTCAAGCAGCTCTAGACAAAGCATGCACTGCTGAACTGTCAAATAAATCAACTGTGAAGATTCACAGTACTAGCAGCCCAACAACTGGAAGAAAAGCCTCAGCTGTCCACCATGAAGAAGCCTCTGACAAAGACAATGATGCAATGGGTGAGGATAACATACATCAGCTGAAAACAGCATCAGGTAACAAATGGCCCATCAGCAAAACCCCTCAGGCACAAACATGTATTGGCTATGGAGGTAATCATCTACGAGTAGCCTGCAGGTTTAAAACCGCAAACTGTCAACACTGTGGGAAAAGAGGCCACATAGCAAGGATGTGCAGAGCTGTTATGCCAGATGATAGAGTTCAGGCAAAACCCACCAAGGGAACTTTCAGGAAGTTCCCTAAGCAAGGGGAGGATTGTTTCACAATCCAAAGGGATAACTACCTAATAAATCCCAGAATAAGGAAAACCAACTTGTCCATTAAGAAAAAAAATATGGTCTGAATGCCGATGGAATTTATTTCAGAATTAAGAAAGGTAGAAATTGATTCTTGTCTTTGGGTGGATCATAATCCCATGAGAAACATTTGGAAAGAACAAAAAAGAAGTCAAGTATGGATATTAAATAGAACAATTCTAAAAGATAAAGAATTTATTAAGAGAATAAACAAAGATTTGGGATTTTTCTTTAATGAAAATAGACCAGGAGACACATCTATACAAAATTTATGGGACACAATGAAGGCATTTATAAGAGGGGTTATCATTTCTGCTATAACTAACAAAAGAAAAACAAAGAATCAAAAAATAAGAGATCCAGAAAAAAATAGTAATTTAGGGACAGTTACAAAAGGAGATAGAAGATAGAATTCTTTATTGGCCAAGTGTGATTGGACAAGGAATTTGTCCTGGTGCAAATGCTCTCAGTATACATAAAAGAAAAGATACATTCATCAAAAGTCAAAAATCATAAGGTACAATACAATGATAGTCATAAGGTACAATAAGCAATAAAATATTAGCAAACAGTCAATATAAATCATAAGGATATAAACAACAAAATTACAGTCATACAGTTACAAGTGGGAGGGGATGGGTGATAAGGAGTGATTAGAAGATTTATAGTAATAGTAGTGCAGATATTGTAAATAGTTGGACAGTGTTGAGGAAATTATTTGTTTAGCAGAGTGATGGCGTTCAGGGAAAAACTGTCCTTGTGTTCTGGTGTGCAGTGCTCTATACTAGCGTTTTTAGGGAAGGAGTTGAAAAAGTTTATGTCCGGGATGTGAGGGGTCTGTAAATATTTTCACAGCCCTTGTTTTGACTCATGCAGTATACAGGTCCTCAATTGAAAGCAGGTTGGTAGTAATTATTTTTTTCTGCAGTCCTAATTATTCTCTGAAGTCTGCGTCTGTTCTGTTGGGTTGCAGAACCAAATCAGACAGTTATAGAGGTGCAAATGACAGACTCAATAATTCCTTGAATCACGAAAGGAGCCTCCATATCCAGGTGCTTTAACACTGGTTCTGCAGCAAACAGTCGTTTTAGCTTTTCAAAAGCTGCTTGGCACTCCATGGACCACTCCAACAGCTTGCTCGGCCTTGGCTTCACCTCCCCTTTTGTTTTGAAGAGATTTGTGGTGGGCATTGCTATCTTAGCAAACGTCGGGATAAATTGCCGGTAAAAATTAGCAAATCCCAAGAAGCTTTGAAGTTGTTTTCTGGTACATGGTGGAGCCCATACCAATAGGTCACGCACTTTCTCTGGATCCATTTCTATGCCCTCAGATGAAATGCGATATCCCAAATAGTCAATTTTCTCTTGATGGAATTCATACTTGGATAGTTTAGCATATAACTTAGCGGCACACAGTTTCTGTAGAACCAACCGCACCAGTTTCACATGTTCATCCAGAGTTTCTGTGTAGATAAGGATGTCACCAAGATAAACCAGAACCCCCCTGTATAAATGTTCATGTGACACCTGACTGATCATCTGCATGAATACAGCTGGGGCCCGTTGTAAACCAAAAGGAAGAATGTTGAATTGGAAGCAACCCATCGGGCAGTTAAAAGCGGTCTTCCACTCATCCCCTTCCTTAATTCGAATTCGGTAGTATGCTTCTCTCAATTCCAACTTCATGAAAATCTCCCCTTGGCTAGGTGGGCCAACATGTCCTTCATCAAAGGAAGGGGGTACACGTTTTCCACGGAAATGGCATTCAAATTTCTGTAGTCCATCACCAAGTGTTTGGAACTATCTTTCTTTTCATGGAACAACACTGGGGCCACTACCTGGGGCCTAGCAGGTTGAAAGAAACCACGTTCCAGAGTTTTATCTATAAACAATCTTAGCTCCTCCAATTCCCGTGGTGTCATTGAGTACAACTTCGGTTTCGGGAGCTTCACCAGGCAAAATTTCAATAGCACAGTCTGTTGGCCGGTGAGGCGGAAGCTCATCCGAGGCCTTCTCACTGAACACTTCTTTTAAATCCCAATACTCTTTGGGAATTTTCTCCTCCCCTTTCACGGGTTCAGTACCTGTGGAAGCTATTTCAATCGGAATCTGGAGCTTCGGCTGAGATCTCCCCTCTTTTTCCGGTCGCTGCTTGGTGCGTATGCGCAACAACCCCTTTCTCCAGTTAACCTGGGGGTTCCATTTCCGGAGCCAGGGCAATCCCAGTATTAATGGTTGCTCCATCCCAGGGACCACAATAAAGTGCAGAGTCTCATCATGCTCTCCCATGATCATTTCTATAGGTTCCGTGATAAAACGTGCAGGGCAACCTCCAGCCACTGATCCATCTAATTGGTAAAAGGAAATAGGCATCTTCAAAAGTTTTAGTTTTAAGCCCATTTTCTTCACTACTTCCATGTTGATTATACACCTTGTGCACCCAGAATCTAACAGGGCTAGCATTTCCCCTTCAACCCCTGAATTGGGTACTCTCAACTTCACCGGAATGGTCATAGGGCCCATGCTTGGACTTACTAGAAAGTCGTCTTCCGAGTCGAAATCATTCTCCTCAGGGGTAACTGGGGTTTCCGATTCCTCTCCTACGGGAGGGGTGGCCTCTGCCATCTCTTTTGACTTTAGTGCTGCTTCGCGAGGCTTCGCTAGGGATTTTTCAGGTTTTTTCCCTTCTTTTGGCACCCCCTTTGGTTCCAGCTTGACTTTGCAGTTCACAGCCCGGTGACCTTCCTTCCGACATCGAAAGCAGGCCGAGGGGTTGGGTCTTGCCACCATTCCTCCCCTCTGAGGTTTGGGGACCTCTTGAGGATGTGGGGGGGAAGGCTTGCTCCACCCAGAATCTCCCCGCTGTCTGCTTCAGGTTAAATCAATTTCCACTTCTTCTGCCAGCAAGTACCACATCTGCAAGTCATTTGGGTCTCTTCTAGCAATGCATCTCTGGTACACATCTTGATTTAAACCATCTTTAAATGCTTCTATCAGGGTTTCCTGGGACCAGCCTCGGATATGACTGGTTAACTGTCTAAATTCTTGGGTGTAGTCAGCCACTGACCTCTGTCCCTGATTTATGGTCTGCATCTTAATCCGGGCCTTGCGCTCTGCCAGTGGGTCCTCAAACCTAGCCCGCAGCGCAGTCATGAACAGGTTATAATTCATCAACTGGGAGCATTATCATTATGCAGGGTCACCATCCACTCTGCAGCTGTTCCCTCCAGAGCCCTGGTAACACATCTCACTTTGGCTGCTTCTGAGGGAAAATCCTCCCCGTATTCTTCCATATAGCTCTAAACTTGGGCTAGGAAAAATCCCAAGGTTTTGGGATTTCCCTCGTATTTTACTTCTAACAGAGGCAGTCTAGGAGCTCTACACCTTCTAGGAATTACACCCCCTGCTGAGGGCCCTGGGGCTGCTGCTGGCTCAGATTGATTTATGGAAAAGGGGGCTGCTCTGTTTCTTCTAGCGGGTGCTACTCCCCCTTCCCCCTTCATACCTTTGTGCAGCTTGGGGTTGTTCAAAGGCTTCATTCAGGAATCTCCTGGCTTGATCCAGTAAGAGTTCCCTCTTTTCCCTCTCTTGCCATGGCTCCTCTTTTCCACACCGGCGGGTAGTTGTGATACCGGGGGGGGGGTGTCCTTCTCCGGATCTTTCCAGCCAACCCCCACCGACCATCTGGGCTTCACAGCTGGATCCTCTTGGGCTTCATGTACCAGATTGGGCTTCCTGTACCAGCAAAGAATCTTGCCCTCCAATGGCTCCCAGATCTTCCTGATCACTAGTTGAAGATGACATGATGTTCAGGCCCCCTCGGAAGAAAATTGGTTTTCTCCGGGTGGGCTGGTAGAGGGAGATTCAGAATAATGTCAGGCGGTGCTCCATTCAAAATCCAAGAAAGAAATACTTAGACTCTTTAAGTTAGAGAAAAGTTTTCTTTTCTGAAAGTGAAGTGGTAGCAACCAGAGAATTCTGAATCTGAGAAATTAGGCGCGTAATTCAGATATACAAAGTGATGGAATTGTTCCCACCCCCAATAGTTCAGATGAAACTTCCAATTAGAAATTGTGAATATGATCATGTGCGCATCTTCAGGTGATGATGAGGCCTCTGTCCGTTGACCTTGGCATATTTTGATAAAGGGTTGCAGCTGCGCAGAGAAAAGAAAGCTAAGCGAGAAATAGAAACCTAACTCTATTGTATGCTCTGCCCCCCCCTTATTTACACAACAGAAAAATGTAACACCTCCAGCTCACTTACCAGACTTATCCCTTCCTCCCCTCCCCCCATTTCTTATGACAGCCGAAAGATGCAAAGCAATAGTAGAAGATCTTGAAGGCTGACAGCTAAGCTTGATATGGCACAAGCTTACCAACAGTTCCCGGTGGACACAGCCACCATGGAAGCTCAGACAATAGTTACACACAGGGGTGTGTTCAAATGTAACAGGTTACAGTTTGGGATAAGTGCAGCTGCAGGAATCTTTCAGAGCCTGAGGGAATGACTCCAACAGGGAATTCCTGAAGTCATTCCATATTTTGATGACATAATAGTGTCAGCAAGCAATGAGGCCTCACTTCTAAATAGTCTAAGGGAGGTATTTAGAAGATTTCAGGACATAGGCCTAAAGCTTAAGAAATGCAAGTGCCATTTAGGGGTCTCTCAAATGGAGTTTCTGGGGTTCCTGATCACTGCTTCTGGATCACATCCAACAACAGCAAAAGTTGAGGCAATCAAGAACACATCCACACAAGCCAACAGAACCGAATTGCAAGCTCTCCTAGGCTTGTTGAACTTTTATGTAGTAGAAATAAAGGTCCTGTAGGGGGCATGAGCAGCACACTGCCGTGCCTCAATACCTACATAGGCCTCAAATACCTACATGATTTCACTCACTGTCCCTGGCTGGTATGTGATCTCACCTGCTAACATCACCACTTCCTTATTTGTATATTCCTAAGGATTGGTGGGGGGATTCATCAATCCAAATGCTGTTTCTATATTCCCTTTTTCTGTTTGTAAAAGCTGTATAAAAGCAATAAACGCTGCACAGGCAGTCAGACATCTTGGCACCCTGCAAAATGACTGGTCATTGACTTTTATGCTATTTTCATTCCTCACGAGGCCTCAGTAGTAGAGCCTCTGCACAGACTTTTAAATAAAAAAAATCATCCTGGGTCTGAGGGAAGAAAGAAGCTAATGCATTTAGAGCTGTTAAAGACTTGCTCACATCAGGCAGTATGCTAATACAGTTCAATGAATGCCTTCCCCTGGTTTTGACTTGACCTATGGAGTGGGGGCTGTTTTGAGCCACAAGATGCCTAATGGTTCTGATGCCCCTATTGCATTCTTCTCAAGGACTCTAACACCTCCAGAATGGAACTACAGTGAAATTGACAGGGAGGCCCTGGCAGCCATCACTGGCATCAAACACTTTCATGAATGGACACAAATTTGAACTGATAACAGATAACAAGCTCCTGTTAGGTATTTTCACTGGGGATAAATAAACTCCACAGATTCTTTCCCCATGTGTGACAAGAAGGGCAGTATTCTTAGTATTCTCTCACACTTTATCCTATTGCCTGGGCAAGCACCTCAGCCACACTAATGCCCTGAGCAGATGCCCCCTACCAGGTGCTGCAGAGGAACCTGAAGCCAAAGAGTCTATCCTCCTGATAGACCACCACCAACAGTTTCCAATGACTGCTGCAGACATTGCTGCACACTCAGCAAAAGATAAACAATTAGCACAAGTGCTGAACTGGGTGAAAAGGAGGTGGCCACAAGGGCCTGTGAATTCTGACTTACGTCCATTTAAGATATATCAACAAGAACTGTCCACCATCAGGGGATGCACCTCAAGAAATCTGGCCAGGCGGCGGTCAAGCTGATGGACCGGGAGACCTACGTGATGGTCAAGTGCAGCTTCTTGGAGGGTGAGATCCGCCACCAAGGAGCAGCCCCTCTCACAACCCTCTCTCTCAGGCAGCCTGCTGAGAGCCAGTCCTCTTCTGGCAAAGAATCAGCTCCTGTGTCCAGGCAGGTATCTGTGGAGCATGCCACGACAGAGACCCCCCCCTGACAGCTGTACTACCCATGGCGGAGCACATGGAGGACTCCCTGATGCAGTGGGAGAAAGGAGACGGCACTTCCACCACAGCCCAACCCGCATCCACCCCCAGCTCCACCTCCACAGAAAGGCAGAGAGGCAGACCGGAGGGGCAGAGCCACAATGTCCTGCTAGAGATAAGAGATACCATCAGGAGCAGCGTAGATCTCCTCTCTCAGCTGGTACACACTGACGCCCCATCCTTCAACCGCAAGCCCTTCCTCACCTACGTCAACCCGACCCTCATGAACATGTCAGAACCCCAGTACCAGGTGGTGAAGGACAGGATCATCGATCTTCTTCACAACCCTCCAGACCAAGATGAACCTGCTCCCACCTAGTCCAGGCCTGCTCCTCCACCCCAGGTGATGTCACTGCCCTTCCAAGGCTATTCACAGGCCCTCCCCTACCAAGGCTATGGCTACCAGGAGGTCCAGCAGCACAGGCAGCCCTTCCCAGTCCAGGCACAGGTACATCGGATGCCACCGGTGCCACCGATGCCACCCATGCCACCGGTGCCACCGATGCCACAGATGCCAGCCACGCCACAGATGCCACCGATGCCAGTCCTCACCCAGCTGCAGACCAGACAGCCCCACTACACTGCTCCTTCCTCCACCCCACAGCCAAGCCCGACCTCAGTACATCTGTCATCGGTATTGGGGCTGACACTCCATGTCATGGAGGAAGGGGCTCTCAACATCACGGGGCTGAGCCAGCTGTCTGAGAGCTTCCTCAACACACCATCCCCTGTTGTCCTCTCAGGCCAGGCACCCCAGTGGCACCTCAGACCAGCACTCCAGCAGCAGTCACCTCCACAGCACCTAGACCCTTCACCCCTGAGACTGGGCACGCCTCAGAGTGACCAAGAAGAGTGCCAGAGACTGGGTGGCTACCTGTTGACTTTATTTTTGCTTTGGACACTTGACTTGGGTCATTTTTCTTTTACAGCTTGTTATTAATAAAGATTATCTTTCCTTCATACACTTGCTTCATTTATTTTTGTCAATAAAGTCTTGATGGAACCTTTTAGAAATGGTTTAAGCCTTTGCATGCTTTTGGGATGGGTAAGGATAACAGTGGGATGGGCAGGGATACCTGTGGGATGGGTAATAGCTGTGGGATGGGTAATAGCTGTGGGATGGGTAATAGCTGTGGGATGGGCAGGGATACCTTTGGGATGGGTAATATCTCTGGGATAGATAAACCTCCAGTGCAAGCATAGTGGGACTGTATGGTCCACCCTCCCAGGTGCCACACCTATGGCCCTTTATTATCAATAATAATGTAATCAATCATCCACACATGTCAACATAAACATAACTCTTTATTAAATGCCCTGTGCATTGAAGGCTCATCCAACATACATTGCCCAATCTCATCAGTGTGATGAGACAGGCTGAAGGAAGCATCCATTAACCATCTATCATCCTGTCTTGCCACTCCACTGCTCCAGCTGGGGAGTTGCACCAGTGTTTCAGGAGGTTGGGCTGCTTCTTCCCTTCATATGAAGCTCTGTTGGGGCCTGGCACATCCACAGTGTCTATCAGGTTTCGCCCTTGCCTCCATTCCCCAGGCTCCATGTCCCCATTGTCTTGTTGGAGGTCCACGAGCCTGTTCTGCAAGACTGGGTAGCGGGTGCGCATGAGATTGTGCAGGATGCAACAAGCTTCCATGATCCTCCTCACGATCTCTGGGCGATACTGCATGGTGGTGAGAAGTACCTGGAACCTGTTGGCCAGGATGCCAAAGGCGTTGTCCACCACCCGCCTTGCCCTGGACAGCCTGTAGTTGAAGATCCTCTCTTCACGAGTGAGGAGTCTGGAAGTGTAGGGCTTCATGAGGTTGGTTCTGAGGGAGAAGGCATAATCCCCCACGATGAAGTAGGGCACATCTTTTGTGTCGTTGCGCAGGGGTTCTGGATCTGGGAAGCCAATGATGAGGTTGCATTTCAGCCCCTCCTTGAGGTCACTGGCGTTGTATACCTGGGCATCTGAAGCTGACCCATTGCCTGAAGCATCGATGTACATGAACTTATAGTCAGCATCGACCATGGCGAAGAGGATGATTCTGAAGAAGCCCTTGTAGTTGAAATAAGTGGACCCCGACTTGGCTGGAGCTTTGCAGGCCACGTGCTTCCCATCTATGGCTCCAACGGTGTGGGGGAATTCCACTTCTGATACCACTGCTCTGCAACTTTCTTTCAGCCTTCTTCAGTGAAGGGGCACTGGAGGAGCTCCTCCAGGTATTCTTCGATGATGGCCTGCACCACTTCTCTGACCACAATGCTGATGATGTTGTGTGGCACCCTCCAGCCGTACTGCATGCTCCTGTAGGTGGTCCCTGAGGCCAGGTGGCGCAGAGTCAGTGCCACCTTCAGCCCAGGGTCCAGGCTGGGCCGGAAGTTGGTGTTTGCCTTGGTCAACCTGGGTCTCAGCCACTCCACAACTTTGTCAAACATGGCTGGAGGCATCCTTATGAAGTTCTGGAATGCACGAGTGTCTTCGTTCCTCAGCTCCACCATCAGCTTGTTGTACAGTCCGTATTCTGCTCTTCTCCCGATCCATCTTTGGACCCAGACACTTCTTGGCCGCCTCCTTTTTTTCCCGTAGAACAGTTGAAAGAGCCTGTAGATGGCTTTGCACTGTTGCAGAATGATGGTGGCTACCAAAAGGACTGTGTTACGATCCATGGTGGACATCAATGGATGCTGTGGAAGAGCAAGAGCCAGATGAAGGCTGCAGAGGTCTGCACAGCAGGGCTGCTGGACTGAAAGTGAGATCCAGGTGAGTTCCTCCCCCTTTTTATGGGCAATATAGGTTTTCCACTAGGTGTCCTTTTGCATCCTCTAGGCATCCTGCAGACATCCTAAATATCTGAGATAGGTCCCCTCTTTGAACGTTTTTTCCATTTTAAATGCTTTGTAATCGAGCTGCATCTGCTTTCATCCTTTCTCCGTCCGTGCTACTAATGCTGCGCGTCCATTCCGCGTCCGTTTCACTTCCTCCCTGTGTCTGTTTTCCACTGGAGCGGATTTGAGTTGCGCGGATGCGCAGTGGATGCCTAGCGGATATAGCGGACGTGTAACGGATGACGACAGATGTAGAACAGATGTTCCCCTATGCGTTGCGGATGCAGACCAGACACATTGGATACATTTTCTGCTCAAAAAGTTTTGAACAGCTCAAAACCTTTTGAGCAGCTCAAAACCTTTTGAGCGGATGAAACCTCAGTCGACGGATGATGGACGGATAGAGAGGATGAAAAACGGAGGCAGTGAGTACAGAATGGATGAATCGCGTTTACCAACGGATGTCAAGTGTTTCTCTCCGTTTTACATCCTCTTTCCATCCGTTGGTGCAGTGTGACATGGGCTTTAACTAAAGAAGAGGTGGAGTTGCACAACATATAAAGATCACAACAACTCTAGGGAAATATACAAAACCAAGCAGTGGTGGGATTCAAAAAATTTTGCTACCGGTTCTGTGGGCGTGACTTGGTGGGCGTGGCAGGGGAAGGATACTGTAAAATCTCCAGTCAGAGGTGGTATTGCCGGTTCTCCGAACTACTCAAAATTTCCGCTACCAGTTCTCCAGAACTGATCAGAACCTACTGAATACTACCTCTGAAACCAAGGATGAAAACTTCCTTGAATTTATATGGATCAATATAAAAGGGGAGAAATGACATTGCTATAGGCATATACTACATGCCACTCAACCAAACATAAGAAATAGAACTCTTTGCTAATCAATTAACAAATGTATGTAGGAAACATACCACAGTAGAAATGGGAGACTTTAATACCCTGATATCAACTGGAAAACAAAGTCGAAGATCGAACAGATTCCCAAAGCTGAAAACTTTGTCATGAAAAAGGTAGAGGTGGGGACTAAAGGAAAACTTTTAAGGAAACAGCTGGTCTATTAAAGAGAGAAGGTGGTAAGGAAGTAACAAGAGCACAGAGAAAGGAGAGCATTGGTCTTCATGCAAAAAGAAACTGTAGTCCAGCCTACCAAAAACATAACTGTAAAAGACAGATAGAAATAAATGTTAAAATAATAATAAATGTTAAAAAAAATGATAATACAACACCTATTTGACTTTGATGAATATAAATCACCAGGACCTGATGGATTACATCCCAGAGTTCTGAAGGGGCTGGCAGTTGTGATCTCAAAACTATTGAGATCTCTTTAAAAAATCTTGGAGCACTGGGAAATAATTGATGTGGACCCAATTTTCAAAAAAAAGTTAGAGTTAGTGTTAGAAAGGAAACCCCAGTAAACTACTGTCAGACACTCTTTGGAGCCTGAATCTGCGGAGGAGGATGGGCTGGAGCTGGAACCAATGGAGATCGAGGGGGCAGTTTCATTGGCTTTGGAAGAATGTAGGGAGGAGCAGTACAAGGCATCCCAGGGCTCCTCAGCATTGGGATGACTTGTTAGCAGGGAGGAAGGGGGCAAATGGGGTGGGGGGAGAGAGAGAGAGACAGTTAAATCCATGTTTCCCATTAAAGCAGAGGAACCTTAAATGCTTAACTTTGGCAGTACTGGAATGGAGCATTTTTTTTACACTCCGAGCAAGAAAGTAAGTGGAAGAAAATAGCAAGAAAGGAAAGATAGGAAAATTAACCCAGTTGTGCAAATAGATTGAAAATAAGGCTTCCAGAAATAGTGTCCTTTATATGGAAATGTTTCATTTTCTCTAAATTAAACTCCCTGACTTATAATGTTGTGTGCTTCCTCAAAGACCATCAAAGCAATATTTAGTTTATAATCAGAATCTTATGCAAACCTCCTATTTTTATAACCAAGAATCGATGGATATTTGCTGTCAAAACCATATGAATTTGTTAGATGGTTCTAAAAAAAAAACTCCAAAAGAAAAAGGGTTATTTTTATCTCCATTAAGATTTATTTCTTCTGTTGGAAAAAAAAAGGGGAGGGGGTGTTGCAGTATCTAAAGTTACTCCTGTGCATAGTCACGTAGCAGAAAATGAGTCATACCTGAAAAAAGGCCGAAGGCAACAAACAACTCCATATTAGGCAAAAGAACTGGCAAGAACAAATAAGCTCCATAAGCTCCCTTATCTCTAAGTTAGGTGACTACTCAATAAAAGAGAACGTGACCAGTCCTCTGGGCGCTCTCATCAAGAAGATTCATTGTGTCCGTGTGATTCTTCTTAATCGATGTGAGGTCCGGTCACCTAGGCGGGTGGTCGAAACTCTGCCAGTTCCCGCCGGGTGATCTCTTCCACTGCGGTGTCAAACAAACTTCACAACTGGTGACCCCGACGTGATTCTTGTCCAGGGATAGGTCACCCGACTCCTATACTACACACCAGGAAGGCAAGCGCTTTGTAAGTATGGGCTCCTCAAAATCCAAAGTTCTCTCCAAACATGTGGAGGAGCTTTCCTCTATAGTCGGGAAAGCTAACAACCTGCAAAAGGTTAACGGCACAACTATATATCCTCTATCGAAGAGACAAATTTCTCATTTTCTCCTATACCTTCAAAAAAATTGCCCCGCTTATCCTGAAGAAGGCACTCTCAAGTCTTCTACATGGACACGTATTGGCAAATGGCTCCATAATCCCCCCAGAGCTCCTCCAGACATTTTGTGTATGTGGCAAGCCCTAATGACTGCCATAACGACGATGTTTCCAATTTCGACTAATCCACAGACGGAACAATCCCCTGAAGATACATCGTCTTCCAAAATTGACACTGTTTCAAATTCTGTTCCCCTTAATACCTCTTCTAACCCCTCTTCTCTATATCCTTCGCTAGCATCTTTAAGTTGTCCACCCCCCTATCAATTGATTAACACACCGTCACTAACTTCCTTTGACGAGCCCTTAAAAACCCCTGACGAAACCAATTCGACAGAACCTCCTATTATGAATTCCTTTCAAAAGGCAGTACAAACTGGGAAGGTTTCGCCGGAAGACCTTTCCTGTTTTCCTATGGTATTACACACTCCGGCGGGGGCTAACGCTCCCTTTCCTCATTACGTTCCAATGGAATGGGACATATTGAAGGAACTGAAAACTGCCACTGTTAAATACGGTCTTCAGTCACCATATGTCCGTACACTTATGGAAAATATGGCAACTAATTACCGGATCTTATTTTCTGAATGGCAAGCTATGGCTAATATGTTACTCACTTCCTCACAATTGGCTTCATGGCATAATGATTATAGAATAGCCATCCAAGCCGCGGCGGCTGCTGGTTTACCACCGAATGTAACAATGGACCATTTATTATGCCAAAATACTATAATTACTCCTCAGCAAGAAATTACAATTGGCATTCAAGGATACAATTTAATGAAAAATGCTGCTTTGAATGCTTTCCGCCGCATACCCGATTCTTCGCAACCTACTTTGTCCTTTGCGAAGATTCTTCAGGGACCTTCTGAGCCCTACTCTACCTTTATAGACAGACTGTCTGATGCCATTAACAGACAAATTGACAATCCGCTTGCACAGGCTGAATTACTAATAAAATTAGCAGTCTCTAACGCTAACGCAGACTGTCAGGCGGTACTAAAACCGCTGCAATCAATACCACAACAAACTCTGGCAGATTATATCAGAGCCTGTCAAGATGTTGGCACGGAAGTACATAGTGCCCGTTCTAACACTTCTGCCCTTGCTTCTGCACTATCCTCCACCTTCCCTATGACTGTGCCTCGTCAAGGAAACTGTTATAATTGTGGAAAACCGGGTCATTTTAAAAGTCAATGCAGGGCTCGGGGAGGGGGAAATGCTCCAAAAAGAAAAACCTTTGCCCAAACCACCAAGCCTAAAACCATATGTCCAAGGTGCCGTAAGGGCTATCACTGGGCGAGCCAATGCCGATCCAATCCTCAGCAGGGACAGGCTTCAGAAAACTAGTTGCAGGGTTGGCAACTAGCCCCGACAATAAGGTTGCAAGTCGGAATGCATTCCCTGCTGAATTATCAGAAGATGTAGTTTATGAGGACGTAGGGGCAGTCATTACTCTTCCCCTCACTATAACTACACAACACCCTATTGCATCTGACTGTCCTGCTTTGCTGATCCCCACCTCCGCTCTGATAATAGAAGGAGTAATAGCCGCTCCTTTTCTTTACAATGTCTACTCTATAAATTGTTTGTCCATGGCAGTAATGGGAGATCGCCCCTTTTTTCTAAAAAAGGGCATGATTGTAGCTACCTTTATACTTCTTTTGCACTCCTCCGATTCCCTTTCCTTTATGGCTTTGCAACGACCTGTACAGACCTCGAAGCCTTTACTCACGGTTATTTTAAAGCCTTTACTTTAAAGCCTTTACTCAACAACCGATCCTTTTCAGGCCTCGTTGACACGGGTGCTAACGCTTCTGTTATTTCTGCCTCTGAATGGCCCCCTGAGTGGCCGCTCAACCCTTCACCAGCAGTTCACGGTGTGGGAGGAGCTCAAGCCGCTCAGGTCAGCTCTAACTGGTTGTCTGCTTCTATTGCTGGGGTTTCTATATCGCGCACATAAAACCCTATGTGCTTCTGTTGTCCTTTAACCTGTGGGGATGGGATCTCCTATCGCAATTGCAAGCTAACATTTCTTTTCCCTGATGATTTTCCTTATGCCTCATACGCTACCGCTATCTTTGACAACCTCTGTTCCTGTCTGGGTTGATCAATGGCCTCTCCTGCTAGAAAAATTAAATGCCCTAAAAGAATTGATCCATGCTCAAAAAATTGCTGGACATATTGAGCCGTCCACAAGCCCCTATAATACACCGGTTTTTGTGATAAAGAAAAAATCTGGCAAATGGCGCCTATTACAAGATTTACGCGCCATAAATGCCATTATAAAACCAATGGGGGCCTTGCAATGTGGACTACCTAACCCCAATCTCATACCTTCGGATTATGATCTAGTGATAATAGATTTAAAAGACTGTTTCTTCTCCATCCCCCTTCAAAAACAAGACAGGCAAATATTTGCATTTACTATACCTGAATTAAACAATTCTCAACCCACCCAATGGTATCAATGGAAAGTGCTACCCCAGGGCATGCTTAATTCACCAACTATGTGTCAGGCCTATGTTAAAGAAGCATTACAACCTTATAGAGCACTCTATCCCAACTATTTCGTATATCATTACATGGATGATATACTGATAGCAACCGCAGGTGAGAAGGGAGTTATACAAGAGAGTCTACCCCAGTTGACAACTATATTACAGGCGGTAGGACTTTACATAGCACCTGAAAAAATACAGCGCAAATATCCATTCACATATCTAGGTCATAAGCTTTTACAGGCTGCCGCTACTCCCGCGCTGCCTATATTGTCATTACCCTCTAACCCCACATTAGTACAGCTTCAGCAATATCTTGGCACTCTCAACTGGGCCAGACCATATCTCTCTCTTACCACTGCTCAGCTCTCTCCGCTCTTTAATGCTCTTACAGGTCTAAAACATCCTTCGGATAAAGTACTTCTCTCCAAGGATCATAAGGATGTCCTGCAATTAGTTAACAGGACATTAACTCATCTATGGGTGGATCGAGTAGGTGACAATCACCCGCTATCACTTGCTCTCCTTAACACTCCAATGCTCACTACGGGTATATTATTACAAATCCCACCCTCGCCAAAGAAATCCCTGCACATTATAGAATGGTTACATTTACCCCATACTCCTCGTGTCACCATCTCTACCCGGCACATACAAATTGCACAGATTATACATAAGGGACGACACAGGGCAAAAACTCTAATTGGATATGACATAGACACCTTATATGCTCCCATGAAATTAACTCAATGGGAGCCACTATATCAGTCATCTGCCATCATACAGGATGCCCTGGCTGATTGGGTAGGACATACGTCGTGTCACCTCCCCTCTGATCCTAGGCTTCAACTCATAAAAGTCATCCCTATATCCTTCAGTAGTCCCATCACCTCGACCCCCATTCCTGCTGCTCTCACGGTTTTTACAGACGGGTCCAAAACCCATGGGGCATGTACATGGACATATCTTAACACCTGGCATAAAAGGCTAACTCTTCCACAAACCTCTGCACAAAAGGCAGAATTGGCCGCATTCAATATGGCCCTTGCCCTGTTCCCACACCAATCAATTAATGTGATCTCTGATAGTCTATATGTTACTCAGCTGGTTAATAATATCTTTGAAGCATATATATCCCCTGCTACTCCACATGATCTGTATGATTTACTAAGTGATCTACAGGTCCTGCTGAATAAACGCAAATGCCCCCTCTTTCTGGCCCATATACGAAGTCACCAAAACCTACCTGGGTTCTTATCAGAAGGCAATCAAAGAGCCGATGAAGCGTGTACTGCATGCCCAATTACTATTAAAGCACCTATGCCTATTGCACTCACAGCTTCTCGGAGCCATGAATATTTTCATCAAAACAAAAGAGCCCTTGTAAAACAATTTGGAATTACCATGGCTGAAGCAACAGCCATTATTCAACAATGCCCTACTTGTAGCAAGCAAAGTAAAGGCTTAGCTCAAGACACCAACCCCAGAGGGATTCAAGCATGTGAAACCTGGCAAATGGATGTTACTCAATTTATCCCATTTGCACCTTGGAAATATTTGCATGTATCGGTGGACACCTTTTCGGGTTTTATTATGGCAACTCCACAAAGAGGTGAATCCACCAAACATGTAATTAATCATTGTATTCGAACCTTTACAGTGCTGGGATGTCCACACACGCTAAAAACAGACAATGGGCCAGCTTATATTAGCACCGCCTTTGCGGAATTTTGCCATAAGTGGTCCATTGTTCACAAATTTGGTATACCATTTAATAGTCAAGGGCAAGCTATCGTTGAAAGAGCTAACCAAACCCTGAAGTTAGCTCTTCAGAGGTATATGGGGTCAAATGGCCCCCCGAGGCCCCCCAACCTCCCAGCACTGCAAAACATTCTCAACGTATGCCTATATACGTTGAACTTTCTGAACCTCACTGGAACCCCTCCTCTCACCCCAGCATCTCGACATTTTTCAAAACCTCCTGTTCCCACTTCCAGACCTCTTGTTTATTACAGGCATCTACCGGATCCTGCTTGGAAAGGACCAGCAGAGCTTATAACATGGGGTCGAGGCTACGCCGCTATCCAATTGCCTGATAAAGTTTTGTGGATTCCAGCACGCTGCGTTCGTCCTTTCCATCCATCTACCCACGACAAACGCAATGACGCATCTGATTGTCAACCAGATACTGTTATCCCTGTTTGGTTTTTTGGTGGCACATAATATCAACCCACACCGCGCCTTCTCAATATGCTGGACGGTCAAAGATGCCCAGGGTGAATTATTAACTCAACTTTGCAATATGACTCGTTTAGACCTATTTTTCCCGCAGCTGCAGTTTGATTTTGCGGAAATGCTTCATGGTGTTATTCCTTATAAAGACTTTATTAATTCTGCTTCCCAGCCTCCCCAACCCTATCCCTCATATGTATATAATTGCTATTTTTACTTCTGTCCTGGACACTCTCAAACAGCAGATGATAAATATCAATGTGGGAGCGTCGCGGACACATTCTATAAAAATTGGGGATGTGAAACGACTGGTTATATGTCATGGACTGCACACAAGCCTGATACCTACATCTCCATCGGAAGATCTACCACCAGAAAAAAATGCGATTTTGGACAGACATCTTCCCGGAACACTCGGTGTAATAACATCACTATAACTTTTCTATCAAAGGGCAAGGACTCTCCCTTATGGGATCAAGGCATGAAATGGGGGGGACGGATGTATGATCCTTCAGGTTATGATTATGGCAATGTATTTTATATCCAAAGACATGTGACCCTACCATCTCCTAACCCTATAGGACCTAATTCAAATATCAAATCTTCCTTTCTACAACCGTTAAGCAATCCTACTAATCCACTTCTCTCCTTAATCTCTTCATCATATGCCTTTTTGAACGCCACCTCCAATTTTACTCATCAACCCTGTTGGCTCTGCATATCTTCCACTCCACCCTTCTACGAGGTGGTAGCCTCATCAGAGGCTTTTTCAAACCAAACCACCGATCGTCAATGTAGATGGAAGAACTCTACCATTACCGTTACCTCTGTCATAGGTGTTGGATGTTGTTTAGGTAACATTCCCTCCAATTATTCCCAGTATTGTCATAATGGTTCTACTCACTATAAATGCCAGATCTACTTAGGAAAGGGACGAAGTAGCACTGGAAAAGGATATAATCAGGTCTATACTTCTTCGGGAGGGAACATTAATGGTCGATTAAAAGGACAATATTTTGTGGCCGGAAACACTTCTATTTGGGCATGTTCCACAGGTGCTACCGCCTGTGTATCCGGAGATGTACTTATACAACAAAAGGCCTTTTGCATACAAGTAATGTTGTTACCAAAAATTGAATTATATAAGGATCCCAAATTTGTCTCCCTTCTAGAACCTGAGATGCTTCTTAGAGCCAAGAGGGAAATTGTAACTGCTCTTACATTATCGGTTTTGCTAGGTTTGGGAACAGTAGGAGCTGGCACAGGCATAGGCGCTCTCATTCATAATACCAATCAAATAAGTAGACTATCGGCTGAAATAGATGAAGACTTAAAAACCTTAGAAGTCTCCATCTCAGCCATGCAGGAATCACTCACTTCCCTAGCTGAAGTTGCACTACAAAATAGAAGAGGCCTTGATCTGTTATTTTTAAAACAAGGAGGCCTATGTGCAGCTTTAAGAGAGGACTGTTGTTTCTATGCCGATTCATCTGGAGTAGTCACAGATTCTTTAAATAAATTAAGGGAACGACTGAAGAATAGAGAGATAGAACGGCAACAGTCGATGGGATGGTTCCAAAGCATGTTTCAAATATCACCATGGTTAACTACATTGCTTTCTGCACTTATAGGACCACTCATATTGCTAATATTACTGTGTACTATTGGACCTTGCATGCTTTCAAAAATACTTAACTTTTTGCGTAATCGACTATATAGCATGAATGAAGTCATCACAGATACTCACACAAAGATCAATAGCCTTACATGCAATATGGAAAAACAGGCCTTGTTACAATTTTCTGATAGTGACTATGAGGAACCTGATATCATGAAAGAAGATATGATCTCTCTTATGGACATGGGGTGCGATGGGTCGGAGGACGTACCGCTCGCCAATAGTAAGAATAATATCATAAATAAATAAAAACAGACGAGATGTTGCAGTATCTAAAGTTACTCCTGTGCATAGTCACGTAGCAGAAAATGAGTCATACCTGAAAAAAGGCCGAAGGCAACAAACAACTCCATATTAGGCAAAAGAACTGGCAAGAACAAATAAGCTCCATAAGCTCCCTTATCTCTAAGTTAGGTGACTACTCAATAAAAGAGAACGTGACCAGTCCTCTGGGCGCTCTCATCAAGAAGATTCATTGTGTCCGTGTGGTTCTTCTTAATCGATGCGAGGTCCGGTCACCTAGGCGGGTGGTCGAAACTCTGCCAGTTCCCGCCGGGTGATCTCTTCCACTGCGGTGTCAAACAAACTTCACAAGGGGGAGAACTCAGCAGAGAAAAGTTGAAACTAAATTCTCATGATATTCTGCCATTATTTATATAAGTGATTTCATGAAATTTAGACTATCCCAAACAACAGGCTGGGCAGAGAACTGTATATGTTTAAGACCAATAGACATAGTTTGATTTTTTGGGGGGAAAAAGAGAATTTACAAATGTTTATCTTTTTTGGGGGGGGGGGTCACAGTGCTCCAAGTTTTTTAAGTGAGCCTATTACATTATGTTACACAAGAAGTTTAATCTAAAATGCACCCATCCCAGGGCTTTAAAGCAATATGATATGCTTTGCTTTGTGTACTATTTAAAGGGAAGTTCTAGTAGTTTTTATAAAAAAAAATGCGCCTCTGTATTTTTTTTAATTCGCCTGACCTTGCTTTTTGATCATTCAAATGGGTGTACAAGGAGCTAAATTCAAAAAAATTACAGTTTGTGCATACCAATATCCTCTCTCTGAAGTGAACCTGGGTTCATACAGGTACATTTTTGAGACCATTGTGTTGTTTATGGAAAATTGGGAGCTTTCTCTCCTTGTAATGTGGATTTTTTTGCAATCCTAAAGTCCTGTTGTTTCATGTTAATATTTAGTTCAAAGCAGTCTGAACATCTGTGAAATAAGATTTCCAAAACAAAATTAATATATGAACTGTTGTTTCAAAAGGGAGCCACTATAATTCAACACCTGTCATATGAGCCAATGCTGCATTTTAAAGTCCCACTTCTACAGTTAACTGAATCCACAATTTATTTCTGAATATATACATAAATATCCAATATCTATAAAACAACAGGTGGACAGGAAAATCTTTCTTATGGAACCTGGCAAGTTTTTAAAACTGCTCATGGGTAGCCCAAAGGAAAGCATATAATGATCCCAGGGGTTTTTGCATAGTGCCATCAAAAAAATTAAACTCCAATGGGACAACCAAAACTTCGACTGTTTTGCACCACACATAAAAACAGGCAAAACATCATGATAAGCACCATCTTGATTTTTTTAAACCATACCTACAGGAACTCCTGGCAGCTTGGCAGCCAATCACTCATAAATTGCTTCCTTCTGCTGGTGATATTTCAACCGCAAAATTCTTTGTTCCAACCATCATTCTTCTAACCTAAATTATTTGCTCTATAAAACATCAATAGTCCATCAGGATACATTAAGCAAGTACTTGTACAAGAGAGAAAAGCCAAGGAAATTGATCATCTCTTATCTTAGCATTAGATGATAGCATTCCCATAATAATGTTTTGGCTTCATGTTCTATAATGTATGTTAAAATCAGAGTGAACATTTAGTGCATATTAAACTGAAAGCACTCAGTCTTTTGAAGGTGAAGAAACAAAATAGCTATAGGAAACAAAAATGCATTGTCCTTTGTCATGACATATTGAGATTCTTTTCCCACAATAAGAATTGCAACATAATTAATACATGACATTTGTTGAACCTTAATAATATTAATTAATGTTCAATGTACCTACATGTAACATTCAATTTATATACTGAAATCAACATCATAGTTCCCTAAAAATTAATATAGTCACTGACTCCTCCATTCTAAGTAAAACTTTAATCTTAAAAAGCATGAATTGGAATCTCTGGAAAGAAGAAAGAAGCTGATTAAATTTAGACATTGTGGAAAATGTAACTGTTTCAGAAAGTATCAAAACAAAAACTTTTCTCCCTTTCTTAGACTGTAATATTCGACCTGAAATCATCCTATAAAGCTGAATTGTGGGTGATTTAACAGATACTAAAAAAGCAGGATTTCAGGCAGCAGAGAATTAAATTATGGCTGTTGTATCTGATACATGTACAATTAGCACAGGACCCCTCCAAGGCTGTATGCTTTCTCCATTTCTCTTCTCCCTATATACCAATGACTGCATCCCAAATGATCCATCTGTTAAATACTGAAGTTTGCAGATGATACAACAGTAATTGGTCTTATTCGAGAAAATGACGAATTCACATACAGATGGGAGGTTGTACAACTTGCCTCATGGTATAACCGGAACAATATGGAACTGAACACACTCAAAACTGTAGAAATGGTGGTAGACTTTAGAAGAAACCCTCCCATATTACCACCTCTTACAATACTAGACAACACAGTATCAACAGTAGAGGCCTTCAAATTTCTAGGTTCTTTTATATCACAAGACCTAAAATGGACACTAAACATCAAAAACACCATAAAAAAAGCACAACAAAGAATGTTCTTTCTGTGCCAACTCAGAAAGCTCAAACTGCCCAAGGAGCTGCTGATACAGTTCTACAGAGGAATTATTGAGTATACACCTCTATAACTGTCTGGTTTAGTTCTGCAACCTGACAAGACAGACACAGACTTCAGAGGATAATTAGGACTGCAGAAAAAATAATTATTATCAACCTGCCTTCAATCAAGGACCTGTATGCTGCATGAGTCAAAAAGAGGGCTGTGAAAATATCGCATCCCGGACATAAACTGTTTCAACTCCTACCCTCAAAATGATGTTATAGAGCACTGCACACCAGAACAACTAGACACAAGGACAGTTTTTTCCTGAATGCCATCACTCTGCTAAACAAATAATTCCCTCAGTATTATCCAACTATTTACTAAGTCTGCACTGCTATTACTATAAATCTTCTCATCACTCCTTATCACCCATCCCCTCCCACTTATGACTGTATGACTGTAACTTTGTCATTTGTACCCTTGTAATTTATTCTGTTTCCTAGTGTGATCTGATTGCTTATTGTACACTATGACTATTATTAAGTGTTGTACCTTATGATTCTTAACTCTTGATGAATGTATCTTTTCTTTTATGAATACTAAGAGCATTTGCACCAAGACAAATTCCTTGTGTGTCCAATCACACTTGGCCAATAAAGATTCTATTATATTCTATTTTTGAACTGAAGAATTGCAGATTCAAATATACATGATCCCCAACTTTGAAAGGTTTAGGAACGCAGCGTTTTTTGTCCGCTTGAGCTTTAAAAGTTGCTTTAGCCTCTTTTAAAACTAGTCTTACCACTGGCCAAGTGGCTTGCAATTTATTTATTTATTTTGAAAATTTTATTTGGGTTTTCACAAAAACAAAATACAAATAAAACATCTTTTTTTGAAAATAGCATGGTCCCAGGTTATCACTTCTTCATACAAACACAAAACTCAATTTCATGTTCATTTTTATATTCTATTCCATATCTTATTACCATTTTATATTTTCTAGATAGTTTTTCCCCTCTTTTAATTTTCTCAACTTTGTTTTAATTATCTCATCTCAATTCAAATCAAAAAAATATATTTATACTTTTGTCTGTCCTGTTACAATTTCATATTATCTTTTCTTATTAAGCAAATTTTTCCCTGTAGTTACCAGTTAGAGTATGACACCTTTATATCCTTTAATTTTATCCATTCAAACTCTTATTTAAGCTTCAATGTATAACTATAAGATTATAGCATTCAATATAATACATAACTTCCAATTAGATTCTGCTTGGTACATTCTTAAAATAGACACTATATTCTTAAAAACAAAAATTATATATACATGTAAATAAAACACAAATTCCATTCCAATTCAATTCTATCATTAATATGCATTAAAATCTTAACATCTTTAACATATCTTTTCAATTGAATATCATACTTCCTTGGGAACATTATAAACTTTCCATGGTTAATTCTTTTTTTTCCATATTTCTTACTTAGATTTTTATAAATCATTACTATTAATTAAAAATGTTCCCTTTTAATTCTCTCAATCATTTTAATTCATTTATTTATCAACAAACATCCCACTACATTATAATAAATATTTTATCCATCATCATGTTTTCTAAAATTATTTCTATTTGTCATGTAACAATGTTATCTTATGTACCTTTGCAGAATCCCTTTTACAATTAAATTTTCACCCATTATCTCTAAAACAAACTTATGGTTACAATCCTTATATCTTTTCCTTGTTTCTCCATTTCTTGTTTCTGTCTTTTACAACTTCTTTTCCTTGCCTTCTTCCCCCTCTTCTTCTCCCTCCCCTTTTTACCCCCTCGTCTCTCTACTTCTAATTCTCTCGTCTGTAATCCCCTCTTCTGTTGCTTTCTAATGTTATACTTATCTTTCAAATTGTCCTTCTTCTTTTTATTTTGTTTTTTTTAGTCTTAAACCTTTCACTCTCTTTCCCCCCTTTTCTTTCCCCCCCTACTTAAAATTATTTGATCATTAAAGATGGCTTGTTCTTTGTCCCAATCTTTTTGTTCTGCAAGCATTTCTTGTTGCTTCTCATAGTTCCAGACCTCCATTTCTAAGAATTGAAACACGAAGCCAAAAGAACTTCTCCCTTCTTGTACATTTTCTTTCCATTTTTTAAGTTCCATTTTCAGTTCTTCTAAGAGTGATACCATTTTAAAAACTTTTAAACAACCACCCAATTAATTTTAGTCATCTAGATGCAAAAACCAAAAGTCACAAAGTAATCCAAACAATCCAAGGCTGTTTCTACTTGCTCCTTTTTTCCACTTTCTCTTCCAGGGGTTCTATTATTTTGTTACCAAGTTTCCATTCAAATGTATCTTTGAGGAATCTTGTTAAAATTTCACTGTGAGTTCCTTTTAATTACAGTTCCATTCCTTTATTCCAGGCAGTCTCCTCCATTTTTCCAGATTCTGCCCTTCTATTCTTTTTTTCTCCTTTCCAGCTTTTAAAAACTTTTAAATGTCCAGAAATCTTTATTATCCCTTTGACTTTTATTTTCAGCTTAGATGCCTATTAATGTCAAACTGGATTTTTTTTTCAGTTTCTTGCTTAAGTCTCTTAGCTGTCAGTATAAGGAAGGGAAGAAAAAAAACCCTAATCCTTTCCCTTCTCTCTCTCCTTCGCAGCTTCAAAATCTTCTTTGGGAACAATATTGTTAAGTTTAAATTCCAGGGTACCTTATTTGTTGCTTTTGATGTTTGACCCGGTCAACCAAAACTTTCTCTTCTTATCTTCCTCCTGCACATTCTTTTCCGGTTGAGTTCTTCTTTGTGGTGGCCATTTCTGACCACCGCTGCAACTGCCTTCGGGAAAGGGAGTAATGGCCAGCTGGGGAGGAGGGATGCGGCTCTCCTCAATGCTTCAGGCAATCTCCCCCCTCTTCACCACCTCTATGGGGTGGCTTAACCCCCAAACCAGCTGGCTTGAGGTGCTCCAGTGGCGAGCATGGATCGAAGCCTCAGAGAGATGAGGTTTCAGTCTGTCACTGAAGAAGCTCAGACCAGAAACTGGTGGCTTGCAATTTATTAATCCACTCCTTAAGGGAGGGAATTTCAGGTTCCTTGGTGGGTAGTTCCAGCATGGGGTTGAATTCCTGGCCCATGGCTACTTGGAATGGGGTGAACCCAGTGCTGCTGTGGACCGAGTTGTTGTATACTACCTCTGCAAAAGGAAGAAGGTCAGTCCAATTGTCCTGTTGGTAATTCATAAAGCATCTTAAATATTGTTCCAATACGCTATTGGCTCTCTCTATCGAGCCATTAGTCTGGGGGTGATTTAATGATGACAACCCCTGGGTGGAGCCGAATAGGTTTAAAAACGCCCATCAAAATGTGGATGTGAATTGAATACCCCGATCTGATATAATCCATTGGGGAGCTCCATGAAGGCGATAAGTGTGTATTAAAAACATCTTTGCTAAAGCCTTGGCAGTTGGGATCTTGTGGCATGGAACAAAATGAACCTGTTTTGAAAAAAGATCAGTTACAACCCAAATGACAGTATTTCCTGCACTTTCAGGGAGTTCCATGATAAAACCCATAGAGATCTCTGTCCAGGGTGCTGAAGGTTCTACTATGGTTAGTAAAAGTCCAGAAGATTTTTCTTGTCCTCTTTTTGCAGCAGCACAGATGGAACAATTAGCAACATAGTTTTCAATGTCCTTTTTGAAAGATGGCCACCAAAATTGTCTTTTGATGAGGTGCAGGGTTTTTACAAAAGCAAAGTGTCCCACTAGTTTTGAGTTGTGGCAGTGTTTCATGAGGTCCATCCTCTGACTGGCAGGGACATAAAGTTTGCTTTCCACCCAGGCTAGTCCATCTTTGAGTAAGCAAGTGTTTTTGTTAGCCTGGAGCCAGTCATACTTAAGTAATGCCTCCTTAAATTTTGAAGTCGTTGCATTGTCAGCTAGTGATTTTTTCTTGTCTTGTGCCCAGATGATTACTTTGGGTGCAAATTGAGTCGATTGGATCATGAGTTTTATAACCTCAATCTTTTTGTTGTTGTATTGGAGTTTTCTGGATAGGGCATCTGCAAAAAATTCTTCCTCCCTGGAAGATATTTGAGAGTGAAATTAAACCATTTAAATATTGAGCCCACCTTGCTTGTTTTTCTGAGAGTTTCTGTGGACTTTTCAGGACTTCCAGGCTTTTGTGATCAGTCCATACTTCAAAGGGGATTTGGTTTCCTTCTAGGAAATGTCTCCGTGAGGAGTGCCCATTGCACAGCATATGCCTCTTTCTCCCATATAGCCCATCTTTGTCAGTTTCTTGGAGGTATAAACTCATGATTGGGACTGTCCATTTCCATTCTTTTGGAAGAGGACTACTCCAACTACAACATCACTAGTGTCTTCTTGGATGACAAAAGGTTGTTTGGGGTCTGGGTGTTTTAGGATTGATTCTGTTGAGAACAGATGTTTGAGTTTTTCAAATGCAGCTTGGCATTCCATTGTCCAGATAAGGGGTTGCCTTGGTTTAGGTTTCTCCCCCCATTCGTTTTTAACAAGTTTGTGATGGGGAGGGCAATATTTGCAAAAGCTGGAATGAACTGGCGGTAAAAGTTTGCAAACTCCAGGAAGCCTTGCAATTGTTTGTGAGTATGGGGCATCTCCCAATCTATAACAGCTTTTACTTTTCATGTGTCCATCTCTATTCCTTCATGGGTTATTCTATTTCCCAGGTAGTCATTTTTTTCTTGATGGAATTCACATTTAGAGAGTTTTGCATATAGTTTAGCATTTAAGAGTTTTGTGAGAACTGCTCAGAGTAACTTGATGTGTTCTTCTGTTTCCGTGTAGATTAAAACATCATCAAGATAAACAAGAACCCCTTTATATAAAAATTCTGTAAGTCTCTCTCCTCATCCCCCTGTGGTTCAGTATCCTCCAATTCACCATCAGTCAGTCGTTCTGGGTGTCTCCGCAGTTGGTCGATGTGTCTGTACCAGACCTTACCATTGCCGAGTTCCACATGGTACAACTGGGGCCCTGTGACTTCAAGTATGTGGCCGGGTACCCAAACAGGTTTCCTAACATAGTTCTTGATGTACACCTTTTCACCTTGTTGGAAATATCTGACTTTTTCTTCCTCTCTTTGTTGATTATCTGTCCTGTAGTTGAGGTGTATTCTATCCAGCTGTGTTCTCAGTCTTTTGCCCAATAACAGCTCCGCTGGGCTTCTGCCATGCCCATGTATGGGCTGATGTGCTGGGTTAATTCGTATCTCTCTAGCTTTTCTTGTATATTGCCTTGCCCCATTCTACTTAGGGCCTCTTTTGCTGTGTGCACCATCCTCTCCGCTTGACCATTTCCTTTGGGTTGAAATGGAGTGGTAAGTGCACGGAGGATACCCTGTTTGCCAGGAATAGTTCGAATGGCCTGGCCATGAACTGTGGCCTGCTATTGGAGATCAACACATCTGGCAGGTCATGGGTTGCGAACAGTCTGTGTAGTACATTGGTGGTGGCATCTGTAGTAGTCGTGCTCATAACAGCCACTTCTAACCACTTGGAGTAGGCATTGATGATGATTAAAAAGAATTTACTGTATGCTGGCCTAGTGAAGTTGATGTGTAGTCTGGACTGTGGACTCCTAAGCATCTCCCATTCTTGTGGTGGTGTGACCGGGGGTGACAGTCGCATCCCTTGGCAGGGTTTGCAGCAGGCCATCCACTGTTTTATGTCTTTGTCCATGGATGGCCACCACAGGTAACTGCAAGCTAATGCCTTCATGCAGACAATTCCGAGATGGCCTTCATGTAGCGTCTGCAGCAATGAATCTCATAGTTGGTGGGGTATCAATACGTAGCTCCCCCACAGTCGGCAACCCTTCTCTACAGATAGTTCATGTTGCCTAATTTTGAATGGCCTTGTTGGATCTTTAGTCCACCCCTCCACACCCAGTTCAGTACCTGTGCTAAGGTCGGGTCTTCTTTGGATTTGTTGGTCACTTAGGTGGCAGTGATCAGTCCTGTTCATAGTGTCTCAACTAGTAGTACTGTCACTATTGGTGCAGGGTCTTCCACTTGTTTTGCTAACAGGCATCTACTCAGCACATCTGCATTGCTTATGTTTGAACCTGGGTGGTATATGAGCTTATATTTATAGGCCTCTAGGAACTCAGTCCACCTAATCATGCATGGGAACAGGATTTGCGGTGTCTGCTTGTCACCTGTGAGGAGGCCTAATAATTGTTTGTGGTCAGTTATAAGCTCAAACTTCTGCCCGTATGCATACTCATTGAATCTTTTAATCCCTGCAACAGCAGCCAGTTTTTCTTTGTCAAGCTGGCTATAATTTCTCTCTGCCCCAGACAGTGTTCTCAAAAAAATGTGATGGGTGCCTCCTTTCCATCTGGAACTTGTGGCTCAGGATGGCTCCAACTCCATACAGAGAGGCATCACAATTAATGGTAGGGTCTCATTGTACTGGAGCAGTACACTATTTGATGTTAGTAAGTTTTTAATTGTTTGAAGGCCATTGCTTCCTTCTGACTGCAGGCCCATGGTCTTGTCGAGCAGTCTGTGTAATGGCTCTGCAATGGATGCTTTCTGTTTAAGGAAGACATTGTAGAAGTTAAGGAGCTCCAGGAAGGCTTGTTCTGTTTGTAGGCACTGGGGCTTCTTTAATTGCCTGAGTCTTTTCCTTGGAGTGTAGGCCATACCTTTTCAATAAGATATTCAAAGAATTCTACCTGGTCCACAGCAACCAGGCACTTTTCCTTTTTTTACCTGGAGTCCAGCCTGTTGGAACTTCTTAAGTACTGCTTGTAAGTGATCCATTAATTCAGGCTTGTTTGGTGCTGAAATTAGGACGTCATTGAAACCTGGGATGACTCCTGGTATTCCATGCAGCGTTCTCTCCATCAGACTCTGGAAGAGTCCAGGGCAATACTCACCCTGAACTGCAGTCGTTTGCACCAGAACGCCCCCCTGTGTGTGACGATTGTCTGGGCCTCAGCTGTCTCATCATCTATGGGAATTTGCTGGTAGGCCTGGGCGAGGTCGAGCTTCGTGAAAATTTTGCTGCCTTCAAGTGAATGTAGCAGATGTTGTATCACCGGAACAGAGTATGTGCTCTGTTGTAGCACCTTGTTTATTATGCACTTGTAATCAGCACAAAAGTTTATTGACCCATCGGGCTTCATGGGTGTGATGATTGGAGTCTCCCACTGTGTATGGTCAGCCAGTTCTAGGACTCCTTGCTGGACCAGCTTGTCCAGCTGTTCATCAATCTTTGGTTTCGATGCAAATGGCACCCATCTTGGTTTCAGTCTAATGAGTACCATTTGTGGGTCTAAGCTGAAGGAGATTGGCTTGCCTCTGTATTCCCCCAATGCGCCATCAAACACATCTGCAAATTCTTTGCTCAAGTCCTTAGCCATCATTGTTGTCATTGCATGGATACCTGTAATTCCTAGCCCCACGGATGCAAACCAGTCCAGTCCTAAAAGGCTAGGCAAGGATCCCTTGGTGATGATTAACGGTAGGTATCCAGCATACTTGATGAAGAATTCGCCACTACCTGCAGTGGGAATGTGGTTTCCTTGATAGTCCTGGAGCCTCAAGTGACTGGACTTGAGCATCTGCTGTTTCTTCTTGTGTATGATGTCATCTAGTGTGGTTTGTGATATGATGTTCATGGCTGACCCTGTATCTACCTCCATTCTGCATGGAACCCACTATTAAGACTCACATGTATTTTCTTGATTGGGAGGCGCCCTGATTGGTGGCTTACTGTTTCCACGGGTCGTGGGTCTGTGCAAATGGTGAAACAGTCCTCTTCCATGTTCTTCCATCTTACTTGGTTCTGCTTCCTGCTGTGAGGACAGCTTGAGCTGCCTTTTTCTGTGTTTGTAGGTGTGGCTATTAGGAAAGCTGTACAGCAGACGTGTGCTAGGTGTCCCTTTTTTCAGCACTGCCTGCAGATTGTGTTTTTATGTCAGCATGCCCTCAGGTGGTTTTCCCCACAACCCATGCACTATGCTGTCTTATGTTCCCTGTCACCAGCTGGTGCAACTGTACTGTAAAAAAGCCCCCCCCCCCCGAATGGGCAGCACAAAGATAAGTTGTGCTTCGCTACTGTACACATAGGCTTTGGCATTTGCTTACACCCCCCCCCCATGCTGCCACAGCACCATTATTTTTAGGAAACTGCCTCAAAGATCACATGGAAGAGAAAAGGCAGCCACGTGTGCTGCTGCTGCCTTCCTGATCGGCCTTGGAAAAGCCTGACCTCACAATTTGACTCCCTTTTTTCCAGCACTCATGCAAGGAACCCTGGAGCTTAGAGGCAGCATATTACATGCCTTAACAAGCCTGCCAGTCACCTCAGTGTGCCTTTCCTCCCAGTGGCTGTAATTCTTAAACATTTTGGGTTCTCACACGAGTGCTGGGAGAAAGGGAATCCAATAATGAGGGCAGGTTTTTCCAAGACCAATCCTAGAGGGAGACAAAGATCCCTGTGGTTCTAATTCTTCACGATCTTTATATGGGCTTTTCTACCCCCCAAGGGCAGAAGGGGGAGAGAAGGGGTTCAGAATGATATATAGTGTTAAAGTTTGCAATAGAAATTCAAGTCCAGAAAACACACAGATTACTGATTCAACAAGATCATTGACTTCTTTATAAACATAATAAATGAGTAAAGTGTACAATACCATTTGTAGATTCTTTCAGTGTAACATAAGGAAAAACACAAGCAGCAGCAGCTCAGAGCAGATATCAGTTTCAGTTTCAATTCTCAGCAAAGCACACAGAGCCAAACCACACCCGGGCTGTCAGCTCCCATTGGCTGACCTGTTGCCATTCTTACTCACTTGCTGACATTGTTAACCATGCCTCTGCCAGTTAATGAATATACTCTGACATTCCTCCCTTCATAACTGGAAGAGACATAAATTCAATTAACTTTATATTCTTTCCATGGTGCACTCCACTCAATGGCTTGATCATTATGTCAGCCAGATTGTTTTCTGACATACTGTGAAGCAAGCTAATCAATTTATTTTTGATGGCTTCTCTTACATTACAATATTATAACATGCTTGCTTCTATTTTTTACTCTGTCACCTGTTGCCATTTTAATGCAAGCAGTGTTATCCTCGAAGACTTACAGCGTTATTTACCTTTATATTTAAATCCTGTAACAGATTTAAATACCAAGTAACCTCTGAACAAAGTTCAGACAAAGCAATAAATTCTGCCTCCACAATAGAAATGGCTACAGTTGTTTGGTTTCTGGACTTCCAATCAATTAAAGCCCCTCCAAATAATATCACAATCCCAGAACTGGACTTTTTGGTTTTTACATCATTTGCATAATCACTATCAACACAGCATTTCAATTTTAATTCTTCAATTAAACTGTATTTGAAGACCCAAATTCACAGTTTCCTTCAAATACCTGAAAATCCTTTTTACACCCATCCAATGCAATTTGCATTGGTGCAACAGTAAAGTGACTCAAAATGCTTACTGCACAAGCTATGTCTGGTCTGGCCCACTGTGACAGATATAACAGGCTCCATATTGCTGACTGATATATCTCTTGATCACAGGATTCACTTTCATCCTCATCCAATCTGTTATGAAAATCTGCACTAATAGGTGTTGGAGCAGTATTACAATCTTTCATGTTATATCTCTCCAACAATTGTCCGATTTTTCTTTTTTGACTGAGAATATATCCACCTTTCTGTCTTTTGTATCTCTACACCGAGATAATTTTTTATTTCTCCCAAATTCTTTAATTCAAATTTCTTCTCTGATTAGCAAATTTGTTTATCTGTGATACATCCTTTGCAATGAAACAAAGATCACCCGCAAATGTTAATAGTTGACAATCCCCACCTTTTAACTTTCCAGTGTATATGCAACAATCAGTCTTGCAACTCTTGAACCCAAGACACTTCAGTGCAGTATCTAAACATATATTCCAAATCTTGGCTGACTGCTTCAGCCCATAAATGACCTTGTTCAATTTTACATTGTTTTAGGCTTTTTACTTTCATACCTGGTGCTTGAACCAGGTAAATTTCTTCCTTTAATTCTGCATTGAGGAATGTTGTGGCCATGTCAAAATACAAATTTTATGGCCATGTGCCGCTGCCAATGCTAGTGCCAGCCTGATGCTTTCATTCTTTACCTCATCATAGTGCACATTTTTCATCTGTGAAAACCCTTGTGCCACTAACCTTGCTTTACATTGTATCTCATTATTAGGCAATGCTTTCTTCTTGTATACCCACTTGCATCATACAGCTTTGCTCCTCTGTGGCAAAATCATAGATATGAACACTTCATGTTCTCCCATGGATTTCATTTTCTTGTGCATGGCTTCTTTCCATTTTTCCTGTTCAATTTTAGGTAATGCCAATACTTCCTTGTAGTTCCTTGGCTCATACCATACATTACACATTTTAACTTTACTAGCAGAATACCTGTCAGGTGGAATCCCCTTGTTCCACTTCTCTGATCTGCATGACATTGACTGCTCCTGTGCTTCTCTTGCTTCATATTTTGTTCAACTTCTCCTCTCTGAATGCTGATACCATCACTAAGTGAGTTACCATCACTGAGTTAACATCACTAAGTGAATCATTCCCAAAATTTGCATCAATTCTGTTCCAATTTTTCTCTGCAAAGCTAGCAGACCTTGAAATCACTATTCTTTTGCTCCCATCAACAAAGTGATAGCTCTTTGAGCCTGACTCATAGCCCATAAACCCGAGCTTTCTAGTCTTTGGTTGTCCCTTTCTTCTAATTGCTTTTGGAATATATACCCAAGCATTGCTTCCAAAAACTCTTAAATGTGCCAGAGATGGGTTTCTCCCATATAGCCCTGCATATAAAGTATCATTAATAGAGGAACTCCACAACCTATTAATTAAATAATCAGCAGTCAACATGGCTTCACCCCAATATGACCTATTCAGACCAGAGTCCACCAGCAGTGAGTCCTTCATCATTTGTAAGACCCGGTCCACCTCTCAGTAACACCATTCTCAGCTGCTATGTACAGATTTGGGCATCTCTGTTTTATTCCTAACTGTCCCAACCACTGCTGAAAACTTTCTGACATGAATTCTGAACCTCTGTCAGTTTGCAGCTGACATACCTGTTGGTTATATATCCTTTTTGCAAAGCTTACTCCTTGCTTAAATTTCTGTAGACCTCTATTTTACTGTTTAGTAAATAGCAGAACCCAAACCTGCTGTACCAGTGCATATTTTGCTCCTTCCAAACTGGCTTGTGGTGGATTTTCAACAATATTCCACAGCTCTTTAGTCTTCAGGAAACACTCCATCTTTGCAGCCAAAATTATATAGTCCTTCTGTCTCAAATGAGGCAGAGAGCTCTCTTTGATTTCAACAGTACCCATCCTGCAAAGCCTACTTTGCCTGATTTCTCCTTTTAAACACAGGCAGTCTCTCAACTTAAACTACAATTCAGTCTTTTTGTGTGTTCTGGACTGAGCCCATAACCTGTTAAGAGTTTGTTGAAGAAATCAAATCCAGAAAGAACACACAGATGATTGATCAGCAGGGTTCATTAACTTCTTTATATACATAATAACATGAGTAAATGCACAGTACCAATTGTAGATTCTTCCAATGTAACACAAGCAGAAAGAGAATAGTTTCATGTTTTGGGGGTGGGGCTAAAGTCACAGTGAGATGATGGGTGATTCAGGGCTCTCGAAAAGCCATTGAAATCCCATAGCTGGATGGTCCAATTTGGACCTAAATCATCCTGAAGAGATGGTGAAAGAGGGGAGCACATTCTATAAATCCCAGGGACACTGCAAAGTCCCTGGTTGATCCAGAAAATGTCCCTAAACCAGTTGCAGAGGAAAGTAGCCATTAAAGCTGCTGAAAGGCTGGGACAGCTCCAGAACAGAAGAATGGAAAGAAAGTGTTGGATCTGGGTGAGGACTTTTTCAATTTTTTTTTTGCTAACTACAAAAGAGTACCCTAAAGGGAAAAAGAATTTTAAGAAGATAAGAAGACAGAAAAGAGAGATTAGTGGCAAGGAGAACATGTTTAACTGTCAAATTGAATTAGGACTAATTTACCATGATTCTAACAAGAGATTAACTTTTAACATTTAACTGGACTGGACTCTGTGACAAGAATTAGAGAAAAATAAGTTTTCATTTTAAATATTGGATTTTTCCCTTTTTAAAATCTACTAATTTATAAATTTTAAAAGTGAAAGTTTTTTTAGAAACAATATGACAAAGAAGTCAAAGAAAAGCAATAGTGCCACCTAAAGGTTATAGAAAAGCTGGAAAGATCAAAGGACTGAATCTGTGAGAAAACTGTTTTGACTGCAGACTGTTTACTTAAAAGAAAGATAGCTGAGTGCTGAACTACTGTTTAAACAAGTGCAGCTCTTGTAAAACAATCTAAACAGCTGGGGATTGAAGAGGAAAGAGAAAAGATTACTTTGACCTTGGACTATACTTTGCTTATGTTTTGATTTGGCCTTTTGGACACTATAAGGGGCTTGGACTTGCTTTGTGATTTCTACCTAATATCTGAATAAAATTATTGCTTGCTATTTTATTTTATTTTATTTCTTGCTGCTGATACTCCTTTTGAGCCTTCTTACTTTTTTATTCCTATTTTTCTGTTCTTCTTTGGAACACCTTAGCTTTGTTTCTTTTCTTATTTTGTATATAGAATGTGTGTGTGTACGCATGTGCACACACGCACACACACACACTATTTGGCCTTTTTGCTATTATTAGATTATTGCCGGTGGATTTCACACACACACACACACACACACACACATATATTTACTTCTTTTTCTTTTGTATGGCTCCTCTGTGGATTTTCACCTTTAGATTTTTACATTTTTTCTTTTTTTCTTTTTGATAAGGAGAGCTTGGCTTTTTTATAATTGGATTTTTCACAATTGAATTAAGTTAGAGAAGAAACTGAAGAAAGATGGGCCTAATTAATTTTGTGTTTGGGTTTATAACTATTTTGAAATGAGGAAGACAGCTGCAACAGCATCTTCGATTTCTACTTCCTCCTAAGTCCAGCAGGTCAGTGATCGATACAAGCTATGTTACAACAGGAGAAAGAAAAGGAAAAGGAAAAAGAAAAGTTTCATTGCAAGAACTAAAAATAACGATGCAAACATACAAGACCAAGAGAAAGCGAGTGGAAGATAAAATGGGAAAAATGGAAGAGAAAACAGAAAATATGCAACAAATGATGATGAAGAATGAAGAAAATGCAAAACATAAAAGGGACAGACCAGACAAAGACCATGGCTGGGCACCTTAAGAGACAAGGAGTTTGCAGGGGGCCGAACTAGCATCTGGGCTGGCTATAACACAAATGCTCATTCTCAGCCTTGAGATTCCTAGCTGCAATGGACCGTAAAGCAAGGGTTGATGCTGGCTGCATCTCTCTGCTGCAGCGCTTCCTGGACACAGCTTACAGTTCTGAGCCCAAAGCAGCAGAAAGTGAGGGTTGCCTTGGTGCCACTAGCTGGCATAAATGTACCACGATGAAGGCAGAATGCTGTTGCTGCACAAAAGCAAGTAAAGGGGTGCTTTGCTCCAACACACTAAGACTCTGGCATTACCACCACTGTGTCAGTGTCCCTGCACCGTCCCCCTTGCTGCAACAGTACCATTAACTCATTCCGGCTGGTGAGAGCTGCACTACTCCTTACATTCTTGTACCACCTTCTATGATGGAGATTTCCAGCCCCACCACAAGCTGCCCAGCCTGTTGATACACCCAGGTGAAGGAGCTGCTCTGGGACGTCCAATGAGCCAAATGTGACTAGAGCTCTGGAATATGGAAGCAACTTTCCCACTGATGTCAGCAAACCTCCATAAGTCTGGCTGTCTTCTTTTCCCTTCACTCAGATCAACCACAAACCTTCTTCTTGAGAGAAGGAACACAAAAGAGGTTCCTGGAAGGCTGTGTGGCTGGAATAAGCATTTCTTTCAGGCCTCCCGCCCAGAGGCCTTGCAAAAGGAAGAGATGGGTGGGAGACCTGAGAAAAAACCCCTGGTCTGGGAACACAGTGCCCCAGTGGAGCACTCTCTCAAGGACCATTCGCTTGCCCACCCACTGGCCAGATTGGGCCAGAAGCAGCACATCCCCTGCTCATGGGCTGGATACAGGGCATGAGGAGGAGGGGGAGGGGGAGCAGGCAGCAGATGCCCAGTGGAAGCAGAAGCAGGCCCAAAAGGCAGCTGAACCTCACTGTCCAAGGTAGCCTTTCAGCCGAATGCAACAGGTCCAGGACAGATTTCCATCTTCCCCTCGCCCCCATTGGACTTACCTTCCAGTTCCAGTCCAAAGGATTCACACCGCTCTGCTCACCATGGCTGCCTGCAAACGTAAGGCCCGCGCTTTGCCAAAGGTCGTGGGCTGGTGGGGGAAGCCAGCTGGCAGAGGGACAATGCAGTTGGTGCAGTCTCAAGCTCCCTGGCCGCTGGCAGCCATGACAGGTGAGGCCTAGAACCTGCAGAATCCGGGGGGGGGAAGCGAGATGTGGGCTGGTGGGGAGGCGAGTGGCAGTGGCTCAGCCCGAGCTCGCCTTCTTCTCTGCCACCAAAGCTTTCGGAAGTTGGTAAATAAAGGTCCCAACATCTTGGTGAAATACTTTTCCCATTAAGTTATTCAGAGACTTGCTGGCCTCATCACCTGCCAATGACCACCTGGTTTACAGGATTGCTCTGGAAATAACCAATTTCTGAAATCTGTATGCTTTGCCAGGATTTTAGGCATCAATTAGTTCTAGCCCAAGCAAAGTCTGGCATGTGTGTAGGAAGAAATTTCAGATATGTTTTAACTGGTGAATTAATTTGATTTGCGTTTTAAGAGAGCTGCATTAAATCTGTTTCTGTAAATTGCTTAAGTATGCAGGGATAAGTAAATAGCTTATAACAAAGAAACAGAATTTAGATGACCAAGACTTTTGGGAAGTGGGCAATTATCTCTCCTTACTGGCATTTTCAAACTAAGGATTTTTTTTCCTGTGTTGTCTTCAGCATCACTACAAAGAAAATTATCTAAAATCCTATTTGAAAACATGTTTGTCTGTGTTGAACAGGAAATGTTGGAACAATTGAACATGTTATTTTATTATATATCAACTATAGGGATATTCACAATGCTTATATACTGCCTTTTACATCAGTTACCTTGTGCAGTCTTATAATATTTGTTCATTAAATAAATGTTTTTAATACAAATACTTATATGTTCATCATTTTGCAGATTGTAAATCATTAGAATATGAAGATAAATTTTCAAGTAGCATTTGAGGAAAAGCACCAAACAGCAATAGTACTTAGACTTATATACTACCCCACAGTGCATTACAGAATTCTCGGGGCAGTTTACAATGTCAGTGTATTGCACCCAGCAATCTAGCTCCTCAACCTCGAAAGGATGGAAGGCTGAGTCAATCTCAAGCCCCATCAGGATTGAACTCCAGGCTGTGGGCAGTTAGCCTGCAATACTGCATTCTAACCATTGTACCACCAAGGCTCATAAAAGATCACAAAAGACCACTTAGACTTTCTGTTAAGTATATTTATTCAGTACACATTCTATATGGTGATAACATGTTGACTATTTTACTCTTTTAAGCTCAATTAAGAAACTACATATATGGGGAGTATTCATTAAGTTATTTCTGGATGGGTAGGCCCCACTGATTCTTATAGCTGACCAGGGAGACAAAAGTAGAAACTGCTGGATCAAGAATGAAAAATTGCATTTTTTCTAAGGTGAGATAGTTGTTATTTATCTCAATGAGCTTTAAGTATATGAAAACCATTTCACATCTGATTTTTCTATAAACACATCAGGAAATCTAGCAATTTTCTGAAAGAGAATATTTTACACCCCAAGTATTTTTTTTGGGGGGGATGTTCAGATTTACTCCTGCAAAACTGCCAGATCATCTTCAAAATAACACCATTTAGACCAGGTCTGACAAACTCCCGGCCCATGGGCCAGATGCATCACGCACTGGCTACTCAACACTCCCAGTTTAGCAAAGGGGAAAAATATCCTGATACGTCATGTGATGCTGCTATGACATCACGAGTTTTACACCTGATTTAGACAGAACATTTTGGGGCCAAAATCTAAACATTCTGCATCTGCCAAATGTTGCCAACACCAAGCAGTTGTAAGCCAATCAGTAACTCATTTGTGTATATGAAACCATCCCTTCCTGCTGGCGTCTAGGAAAATTATCATTTTTCCTTCAGATGAAAGTCAAACACACCAAAGATTAAATCTTTTGCCCTGGGTCAAGAATAACAAGGGACATGTAGACTTAAAAACCCTTAGCTATAACTTAGCAACATCATTGGTGTGGGTTGAAGAATTCATCTAAAGGATTACTCTCCTGAGAAAAAAATGTCAATAGCCTTCTTTATTCACATGATAGCAGGAATATGCCAGATATACCAGCCCTGAGAACTGGCATTCTGCACTGACAATTTTTCATTGCTTTTAAGGCAAATGACAACAACAATGTCCATGTTAAACAGACTCTTCTAAATATCCCCTTCTTTCTGCATTTGAAAAAAAACTTAAGAAAGTACTTGGGAATGAAGAATTAAGTGGCAACACTCACATTCTCTAGGTTGTATTTAGGGCATTTTTTGTGAACTGGGAAGGTAGAATATACACTCTTGTTTTGTTCTTGGTCTTTGCAAAACTTTTGACATAGTCCTAATTATTCCAAGGACAGTAACAGTATTGCATCTTTGGTCAGAATTAATATGACAACTAAAAACATTGACCTGGGTAACATTCAAGATGGCCATTCAGAGTTTTACAGGTATTCTACAAGAAGATAATTTTCCATTTACAGGAAATCGAAATGTATATGAGGGCAGGGATGTAAATGAGGGCAGGGATGTCCCAACATAAACCTCATTCTTTAGTACTTGCACACCAAGATCAGTTGCAAATACATACCGTATTTTTTGTATTATGAAATGCTCCAGATCATAAGATCCACCTAACTTTTGGGGAGGAAAACAATTTTTAAAAATCTGCCTTTGCCTCCTTGCAGCAAATAGCAAACAGCCTAGTCAGTTTCAGCATGATTTATCATGAGCAGCTGATTGGTGGTTGGATCGGCCTCCTGGAATACTGCCAATCAGCTGTTCCAGGCTGCACTGTCACTGATAGCTGCTGCCACCTATCACCGCCTGTGCATGCTCCATTTTTGTGCTCCGTGCACCCCATTTTCAGCATCCGTGCACCCCATTTTTGGACTCTACGCATCCCATTTTTGGCCTGTTCCAGGCTGTGGGGATTGCCGCCGCTGCTGATTGCTGCGGCCAAAGACAGGACATGTGGAGGCCAAAATTGGGGCATGTGGAAGCAGTGATAGGTGGCAGCAGCTATCAGCAATGATCCCCGCAATCTGGAACAACTGGTGACCACGCTGTTTGCTATTTGCTTCAAGGAGGCAAATTGCTAGGAGGCAGAGGATGAAGGTGGGGGCTGGCAGGTGCGTGGGGCTTTTGCACAGACATTTCCAGCCACTTTTTTTGGGGAGGGGGGATGTGTGTTTTATAGTGCAAAAAATATGGTAAGTTGTATGATTTGCCACGTGAGCCATGTTTTATCACTTGCTTCTCCCTCCCTGGTTTTCACTCTGCAAAATTAAGATATTAATCCATTTTGAAACTCATTTCTCTGATTAAATGCAAGACGACTTGCTCCTTTGGATAATTAAGTCTCACTGGGTCACATTTAGCAAGGCAAACACAACTGCAGTTCTGGTTCCAATTAAGGCCAAATAATGGGCAGGAACAGAAGGTGATCAAACACACTAGACAGATTTTATATCTTTATGATTTCACTCCTGTTTGCACAAATGTCACTCTTGGGTCAGAGGTGGGCCAGTGAAACTTCAGATTTTCCTCCTGTTGTTACCACTTCAATCAAACTTCCAGAGTCAGGCCGGTTTTTACCGATGATCCAGTCATAAAAGATTCTGGCAGAACAGATGGAAACAAGTGCATGAGTTAGTTTCATTGGAAAGTTTCACATTCCAAATGCTCATTGAGTTTCCATAGTTATTCCACAATTTCCCGAGTAATAAAGTTCTGAGATAATATGCTGAAAAGCAATTTGAGTCCTTCATTCAGAGGACCTTGTAAAAGATTACAGGGCAGAAGTTTTCATTTTAATGGGCTTGAGATGCATCTCTTAATTTTCCTGGAAAGACAAACCTCCTAAATCCAAAGATTTGTTAAGATGTAACATTATTTTTGTAACGTACAAGAACAACTGTTCTCAGCTTTATCATGGCTACTACTAAAAGAAGCTAAACCACCTCCTACATAAAAGGAAATAAACCATCATTATTCCCAATCTACAATTTAAAAGAGGCACTATGAAGTTGAGGTTGGTTTAAGATGTCTCAGCTAAGGGAGATCTCTCTTCTGTAGTTCAGTTTATCCTGCTTGCACAAGGCAGAAAATAACCAAATGGATCATACATAAAGGAACTGAAGGAACTGATGCAAGACATTCTTCTTTCCAAGGAAAGTATCTCTCTGCCTATCACTCCATCCATTTGTCAATTTCTCCATCCACATTTCATAATATAAGTTTTGAGAACATGTTAAAGGTCCATTCATAATACGGCACCTGGAGGACAGATAATCAGTTATCCATATCAATGAACAAGTTTACCACCCATTACCCCACTGCAGGCTCCCAGATGTAAGTCTTTCTACCTATTCTTATTTAAGATTACTCCTTTTCCAGAGCTGATGGGTCAATGCAACAATACGCAAGGCTTAGCCAAACACCAGTCATTTTCATAAAGTTTTTGGGGAACTAGGTGGTCTTTGATGAAAGTAAACAAACAATGCAAATAAAGGTAATACTTGAAGTTGGTGTTTTGCTTCTCATTCTTTTAAATTATTGATTTTTAACCAAATATAAAAAAATCACATGAGGAAAGGAGTCAAGCAATATCTGAGGCATACTTGAACCACAATAGAATCCCAGTTATGAAAACAATATTGATATCATTTCCTTATATTTATGTGTCTGAAAGAATGCTCTGGTTGACAGTTTGGGGTTGAATTGGCATTTACTAGTCACCCCACAGCCTAGAGCACTTTTGAGTTTTCTGAACAGCAATGCAGCAGGCATGTTGAAAAAAATTTCAAGATGGTAGCCTTCACTACACAATAGAAGCTTTTTTTATTTATAAAATTTATAGGCCACTTATACCAAGCATCTCTAGGTGGTGTGTGTTTTTGCTACATAAAAAGCCTTGCCCCTTATATTAAAAAAAAAAGGCAAGTCTTCTCAATGTCCCTGCTATCTAGTTCAGCCTCTTTGAAGCTGAGCAATCAATTTCACAGCCTCCCCCTGGAAGAAAGCATGCAAACACATAGAAAAGCGGCATCATCAAGTGCTCCTGAGAAAGGGAGAAAAATAGCTCAGACTTCCCTCAGGGAAAAAAAGTCAAGTGTCGGTTAGTTATAGGAGATTCAGTTCTCAGGAGAACAAAACCAGCTATCTGTAGACGAGACATTCAATCTATGGACATATCTTGTCACCCTGAAGCAAAAAACAAACATGTGGCTGAGAACCTTACTAAAATAATCGAACTCAACAGATTACTATCCCTTTCTTCTGCTTCACATAGGGACAAATGACATGACAATGAACCTGAAAAAAATATTGTGAAATTATGAGCAGCTAGGCACGAAAGTTAACGAGTTGGGAGCACAAACGGGCTTTTCATCTCTACTTCCAACAATAGGTCAACGTCCAATGAGGGAACAAAGAATTTTAGAAATGAACCATTGTCTTAAGAGTTGGTGCTGCCAAGAAAACTTTGGATTCCTAGACCTAGGTCTGCATTACCAACATGAAAGGCTTCTTGCAAGGGATGGGCTGCATCTCACAAGAATCAAGAAGAATGTATTTGGAAAATGACTGGCTCAATTTATCAGAAAAGCTTTAAACTAAAATTGAGGGGGGAGGAAGACCAACCCTTAGGATCTTTAGAACCTAAACCCAACTATAAATCCCAAGAGAACCAATCAAACAATGAGATAAGGAGTGATGGGAAGGAAGAAAAACTCAGAAATAAAGTAGGAGATATAGGAAGCATACCCAGGATCAGATATGCAGGACTTGAATATCAATACACAAACACTTAAAGTTTGGGGGAACAAACAAGGTGAACTTGAAGTCCTAGTACATGAGGGCAAGTATGATATAGTTGCCATTACCGAAACTTGGTGGGATGAAACTCAGGACAGAAATGTACTGATGGAAAGATACAAATTGTTCAAAAGAAACAAATCTAACAAAAGAGGAGGTGGAAATGCATTGCATGTAAGACATTATTACATTTCTATAGAAATGCATAAAAGCAAGAATAAGCCTCCCAGAATGAATATGGGTCAATATAAAAGGAGGGGAAATCCCATTGCCATAGGTATATAATACAGCCGCCTCCCTAATCAAGAAGAAGAAATAGGTTGTTTTAGACCCAGTACTCTTCAACATCTTCATAAATGATGTTGCAGATGACACTAAACTGGTAGGAAAAACCAACAGCCCAGAAAATAGGCTGAAAATCCAGATAGATCTCAACAAACATGAACACTGGGCCCCATCTAATAAAATGAAATTCAAGTTAGAGAAAAGTAAGGTTTTATACTTAGGCAAGAAAAATCAAATGAACATGTACAGTTTAGGTCAGTGGTGACAAACCTTCTCAGCACCAAGCAATCCTAGGTTGCATTAATAGCAGAGTAGAATCAAGATGATGTGAAGTATTAGTACCACTTTATAAAGCCTTAGTAACACCACACTTAGAATACTGCATCCAATTTTGAATACTGTATTATAAAGAGATGTAGAGAGTCTGGAAAGAGTGCAAAACAGAGAAACAAAGATGATTAGGGAGCTGGAGATGAAACATACGAAGAACAGTTGTAGGATTGGGTTTGTCTAGTCTAGTGAAAAGAAGGACTAAGGATGACAGGATGGCAGTGTTTCAATTTTTGAGGCACTGCCATAAAGAAGAGGAGGTCAACCTATTTTCCAAATCGCCAAAAGGCAAGACGAGAAACAATGGATGGAAACTAATCAAAGAGAGAACCAACCTAGAACTAAGGAGAAATTTCATGATAGTGAGAACAATTATTAGGCAGTGGAATAGCTTGCCTTTAGAAGTTGTACATGTTTCATCACTAGAGGATTATAAGAAACTGGAAAACCACTTATCTGGAATGGTAGGTTTCCTGCTTGAGCAGGAGATTGGATTAGAAGATCTCCAAGGTCCCTTCCAACTCTGTTATTCTGTTTTTCTTCTTAAATCATGGCCACCATAATGGTTCCCCCACCCCCCTGGACATCCAAGACTCCAAACATTGATTTGCAGGACCTTTACAAAACACAGATTTTGTTATTCCACAAATCTCTGGACCAAAATGCATCCACCAGATGTTCAAGACTTCAAACGAGTGGGAGGTGGAAAAGTTTTGTTTACTCACCCTGCAATGAAATCTAGTGGCGTCCAGGAGCTGAAGTCAGCCTCTGGCATGGACTTCCTGTTCATTGGAGTATCCAAGGTAACCCTGGAAGAGAAAGAAAAAGAGTGGTCTAATTCATGTTAATCATCAAAGCGTTTAATTACTGTTTCTCAACCTTGACAATCAAATTCAACTTCCAGAATTCCCTAGCCAGCATGACTGGGAGCCCATGCACCTTAAAGTTGTTAAGTTTGAGAAACACCGTTTTAGACAAATAAAATAGAAAGTTGGTAAAATGTCCTTTCATATCTTTGGATTCACAAGTCATGAGAAAATTAAAAATGCCAAGATCACAGCAGGGACCACACCATCAAAATCCCACCCTCTTTTTATATGCCTCTGGATCTACACCCAATGTTCAAGCCACTTCTCTTTGAAGTTCCAACTCTGCAGGAGTTTGGCACCCAGTGAATTTCAGGCCATCCCTTGAACTACGTAACTCCCATGAGATTCCAGAATGACTTACGGGAGAATCGCAACAGCTGCAGCGCCAGCAGGGAGGCCACTGTTTGAACCAGAGAGACTCTGACAGAGCTGATGGACAGCTCCTTTGGCCATGCCGTATGCAATCATTCCTAGAATACAGAATAAAAGAGTTGGAAGAGACCTAGTCCAGGGGTCTGCAACCTTAAACACTCAAAGAGCTATCTGGAACCATTTCCCACAGAAAACATCAGGACCCACAAAATTTGGGTGGGCATGGCCAACCCTACTCCCACATATGACACCCCCCAAGCCTACCCAGGTTTCGTGGCTCCTGATGTTTTTTTTTTTTTTTTTTTTTACAAAAGTTTTATTTGTAAATTTACACGCAATATAAGTAAAACATTTTGAAAATAGCATGGTCCCGGGTTACACTTCTTTATACAGACACAAACTCAATTTCATGCTCGTTATATCTTATTACTATTTTGCATTTTCTATATAGTTTTTCCCCTCTTTTAATTTTCTCAACTTTATTTTAATTATCTCATCTCAGTTCAATCCATTATATTTATACTTTTGTCTGTCCTGTTTCAATTTCATATTATCTTTTCTCATTAAACAAATTTTCTCCTGTAGTTACTAATTGGAGTATGACACCTTTATATCTTTTAATTTTATCCATTCAACTCTTATTTAAACTTCAATATATACCTTAAGGTTATAACATTCAATACAATACATAATACATAACTTCCAATCGAATTCTGCTTGGTACATTCTTAAAATACACAATATATTCTTAAAAAAACAAAGAATTATAAATATACGTAATTAAAACCCTCATTCCATTCCAATTCAGTTCTATCAGTAATATTCATTAAAGTCTTAACACCTTATTATTTCTTTTCAATTAAATATCATACTTCCTTGGAAACACGTATAATCTTTCCATAATTAATTTTTCCCCTATTTCTCTTCACTTGTTTTATAAATCATTAAATATTCATTTTATTACATTTATTTATTAACAAACATTCCAATAAATTATGATAACTATTTTATCCATCATTTTAATCATACATTGTTTCATATTTTCTGAAATTATTTCTTTTTCTAATATAACAATACTATCTTATGTACCTTTGCAGAATCACTTTTTCCATAAAATTTTCACCCATTATCTCTAAATAGGCCCTGTTTATATTTTGTTTCTGTCCTTGATAACTTTTCCTTTCTTTCTTCCCTCTCCTCTTCTCCCTCCCCTTTTTACCCCCTTGTCTCTCTACTTCTAATTCTCTCTTCTGCTTTTCCCTCTTCTGTTGCTTTCTAATTTTATACTTATTTTTCAAACTATTCTTTTTTGGATTTGTTTTTCCAAATCTTAATCTTTTCATTCTCTTTCCTCCCTTTCCTTTTTTTCCCCATATAAAAGTACTTGTTCATTAAAGATGGCTTCTTCTTTGTCCCAATCTTCTTGTTCTGCAGACGTTTCTTGTTGTTTCTCATAGTTCCAAATCTCCATTTCTAAGAACTGAAATATGAAACCAAAAAAACTTCTCCCTTCTTGTGCATCTTCTTTATACTTTTTAAGTTCCATTTTCAGTTCTTCTAAAAGTGGTACTATTTTAAACACTTTTAAACAACCACTTGATTGATTTTAGTCATCCAAATTCAATAACCAAAAATCCAGAAGTCACCAAATAATCCAAATACTCCCAGACTGTTTCTTCTTATTTTTTTCACTTTCTCTTCCTGGGGTTTTACTATTTTGTTGCCATGTTTCAGTTAAAATGTATCTTTTAGAAGTCTTGCTGATATTTAAGTTCTTTTTAATTCCAGGCAGTCTCCTCCCTTCCAGATCCTATTCTTTTATTCTTTTTTTCTCCTTTCCTGCTTTCAAAAGCTTTTAAGTATCCAGAAATCTTTATTATCCCTTTGACATTTTATTTTCAGCTTAAATGCCTATTGATGGCAAAGTGGATTTTTTTTCCCAATTTGCTTGTCTCTTAGCTGTCAGCAAAAAAAAAAAGGAAGAGGAGAAAAAAAAAACCAAATCCTTTCCCTTTTCTCTCTCCTTCGTTGCTTGAAAATCTTCTTTGGAAAAGTGTTATTTTTTTATAGTTTAATTCCAGGGTACCTTATTTGTTGTTTTTGCTGTTTGACCTGGTTAGCCAAAACTTTCTCTTCTATCTTCCTCCTGCACATTCTTTTCCGGTCAAGTTCTTCTTTGGGGTGGTCATTTCTGACCACCGCTACAACCGCCTTTGGGAAAGGGAGTAATGGCCAGCTGAGGAGAGATGCGGCTCTCCTCAACCCTGCAGGCAGTCTCCCCCCTCTTCACCCCCTCTCTCATTTCTGTTTTGCCTTCTTTCCTCTCTTTCCCTTCCTTTCTTCCTTTCCTTTCTTTCTTTTTCTTTCTTTCTTATTGAATACAACAACAAATCCAAAATAAAGTTATTAATTGTGGGAAATTGCTTCTCCATAATCTTTTCATATGAACTCTAAGTTGATAGAAGCTGGCAAGATTGCACTAACAGCAATCTTCTGGCAAACTGCAGTTTTCTTAGCAAGAGATCTAGCTTGCCATTGTTTTTGTCCAAGGTCTGAGAGTTCTTTCTTTTTCTTTCTCTTTCTTCTTTTCTCTCCTTCTCTCATTTGTTTCCCTTTTTTCCCTCTTTCTCTCCATCCAGCTCTCTCATTTCTCTCCCTCCCTCCCTCTCCTTCTCTCTCCTTCTCATTTGTTTCTCTTTCCTTTCTCTCATTCTCTCCCTCCATCATTTTCTCATCTGTCTCCCCCCCCCCCCCCATTTTCCCTCTCTCATCTCACAACTGCGTGCGCTCATGTGCACAAGCAGGATACCCTCCTGGGCCAGGATAACAGTAGCGGCAATGACTCCTCCTCCCACTGCCACCACTGCAAACTCAGGTGAGTAGCCGGCCACTCTGTTTAGGAGAGCCAAAGCTCTTCCCTTCCTGCATCTGGTGGCACTGCTGCAGCTGCCCCTCCCCATTCCTCTCCTTCCTGGCCCAACATGAAGGGGACTGCAGTTGGTGCTGAGCTACCTGCAGATGGACTTTTCCCCACACTGGATTTCATTTTGTTGGATAGGACCAGTATTCAAGTCTGTCAAGATGGATCTTGAGCTTATCATCTGTGTTGGCTCTTCTTGCCAACTCAGTGTTATCTACTGCTACTTCTGATTTCCCCTTCTACTCCCTTAATTGTTAATGAAGATATTGAAGAGTATGGGGCCTAAGGTGAAATCTTGGGGTACCCTACTGCTTACTTCCAAATACACTGTTCCAGGTGGTTTTCAACCTTGGTTTTGTGCATTTCAGTACAAAAAATACCTCATTTTTGATATCATATAATGCAATTCCACCTCCTTTTTTATTATACCTGTTTCTTTGAATAGTTTGTATCCACAAATGAAGGTGAATACATCTCAGGATAATGTTGCAGGATCCAATTGGGGTAAGTCAGCAGTACCAGAGGTTTTGTCTTCCAAGCTTTCGGACTTGTGTTAGAGCCATCTTCAGAGAATTTCTCTCTAGCAGTGTGTGCTGTATGTGGCTTTTTATATTCTGATTGGGTGTGTTGAAGACTAGCTTTTAAGTCATTGGCTGTTGTTTGCTTGTGCTGCCCAGCCCTCACCTTCAAAGTACTTGATAGGCTGGTGGTAAATCAGCACTCCTGTTGATTGATGTGGAGCCTGTTTCCCAGGTTTCAATCACTTCCCTGGCTGCTGTTTTTGTGCCTGCTCGTCCAACAAACTTAATAGCTGAATTGTTCAAAGCAGTGTGAGGTTACCAATGAGTTTGGGTCTTCTTGTCTGACTGCCCACTTGTATTCTTGCAATCTGATTATTAGCTTCCTTCCCATCTCTCCTACAAAGTCACTAACTTTAACAACTGCAATGATTTACTTAATAACTGTGGCAAAAAAGGTCATAAAATGGGGCAAAACTCACTTAACTAATATTTCACTTAGCAACATAAATTTTGGGCTCAATTGTGATTGTAAGTTGTGGACTACCTGTAAATTTCTTAACCATTCAACCCCATGACCTTGGATTTTTCTGCTTTCCACAGAAATAGCCTTGATGGCAACAATATCTTCTTCAGTCATTTCATGGTTAAAAATAAAGTTTGACTTTTGGCTGAAGCCTGTTATGAAATGCACTTTACTAGACATAAGGCAATTCGTGGAATCAAATAACATCAGATGGCCTCTTGAAGCATACCTGTCATTGCATCATTGTGGAAATATAAGAGCAAGGTCAAGAAATGACTTGCAAATGTTAATTTTAACTATCATTTTAATATATTATGTTGCAATTTTAGTGGGTTTTTGAAACCCATTAAAAAGCAGTATTTAGCATAAAACACCAATGCTTCAAATTTTGTTTTACAGATAGTCCTTGACTTACAGCCATATTTGTTAAGTAATTCAATTGTTAAGTAAGTAATTGTTGACCCATTTTTATAACCTTTTTTGCTATTTTTTGTTAAGCAAGACATGTTACTGCAACTTGTGATCTCCTCTGCCAGCTTCCTCATTGATTTTGCCTTGTTTAAAGGGGAAGGTTGGGAAGGTGTAACTTGTCGAAAGTTTGCCAAGTGCCTAGTTGCAGTCACATGCCTGCCGGGATGCTGCAACAGTTAGTATGAGGATCAATTATAAGTCATTTTTTTCAGGGACATCATGACTTCAAATGGTCACTAAATGAATGGTTTTAAGTTGAGGACTATCTGTATTATAAAATGAACCAATGAATTTATTAAACTATTCCATATTTATGAATTTAGATTGGAATACTCTCCCTCCCTCCTTCCAACAAAACTGGTTTAGATATTCTGCTACTCAACCTGGATACTTTTTTTCTTAAATGAAAGGAACAATGTAAATTGTAACCAAAAAAAGGCATATATATTCATTTACAATCAAAAACCTTATTTAACTGTGGATATCCTAATAAAGATGTCCTACAATATATTTCAGAGACTACTCTGTTAATGAAAATAGGAATCCTTAATCCTCCACCTTTTCTTTGAGCTGGAGGTCTGTATACAAGAGCAGATTCCCTGATCTTAACGAGAATCTGCCAATTCAGCAAAAGATGGTGAAAACTCCTAGCATTTCAATGGTCAAAGACTGAGCTTTTTTCTGTTTTCCACAGAATTGCAATTTTTAAAAAGTTATTAACAATATGGATTCCCGTAGAATGGGAATTCTAATTTTTAGCAGAAAGCACAGCATTTCTATAGATTTTATACAGACACAAACTATTGATAGGGCCAGGTCTATTTTATAAGGATTGAGTCAGAGGGTGGAAGGTTATTTGTCTGTGAAGCAAGAAAATACAAAGGTCTAATCCAAAGTAAACAAATAGAATCAGCATTATTACTTAGGGAACAAAATACAAGCTTAGGTCTTAGCCTTTCTGCAGCTTATATTCAAGCTAAAGCACTTTCTGTACAAGCTAAAAAAAGCTTTTCATAAACATACTATTGTGGCCCAACAGCGGCTAGCAAGGAGGTTGGAGAGGAACATGGGCCAGTCCTGGAGTCTGGGGAAGGCTCTGATGAGTGCTCTGCATTGGAGGCTGAGATGGGGCCAGGGCCGTCTGACAGTTATTGGCTACCTTCGGAATCAGAGATCAGTGGGGAGGAAGAACAGCTGGAGCCTGTTCCCAATGTGTGCAGGCACAGAGTTGCCAGAAGGAGGAACAGCTGAGGAACAAGGCCCAACTTGGGAGTAAAGTCACAGGTGGATGGTGAATGGCCCCTTTCCTAGAGTATAAAAGAGGAGCGAAAGGGGAGTAGGACTTTGCAGGAAACAATTAGTTCATTCCGGTATGCTTGCTAAGTATTACAAAGTCTGAAAGATATAGGCCTGGCCTCTCTCCAAACCTAATAAGGGTTTGTAATTGGGAACTATCATGAAAGACTATCGGCTGGGACTTTGTTGGAGAGGAAACTCATTGTAAATCAAATAAAAGGGGTTTATCGGGATGGACTCGGCTTCGTGCTGTTGGGGGGAGCCTAGGTCAGAACACATAAATACATTCTTCATTCAAATATTTTCTTAACCTATACACTCAACCCTAACAAAACTTTAAAGGTGTCACTGGAGGACAGAATTTCTACAACTGAAATTTCCAATCTGAATATTAAAGGCTAAGGAAAATGTTGACCAAACCAACATGCATACCCCAGGAACATTTCCATTTTACCTGGGGTTCCAGCTAATGCTGCTTTTGCACCTGTTAGAGTCAATAGCCCCCCTTCCTTCAGGTATTTAGTAGCCAAGTGACTAGAGATGGTTGATGTCCAAACACTTTGCTTCCACATCAGGTCACTGTTTTTGTATAAAGCTAAGGGATGGACAGAAAAATATGGAAAACATTAGAAATCATGAAACATATTCGCTTTCTGGAGAGAGTATCACCAACTGTTCTCTCTTAGCCAGATAAGATCTTGTACTGCAGAAGACACCTATGAACAGTTCCCTAATTTAGCTGTCAGGCAGGAAATAGGAATTTAACTCTAATCTGTATACCTGTGGGTTTAACAATGGGATGGGCATACATTAAAAAGCAACTGGTAGCATTCAGATACCTTTAGCATTCAAAGCAAGTCTCAGAACATCTAGATCTCTCTCCCCATCAAAAATAAATTGTCAAGTGCAATCTAATTGTGCTTATTTCTCAATATTTATTTTTAATATGATTTAAATCTAATGAGACACCGATGACTCAATTCTGCTTCAAGTTCAGATACTCCCATATTAACCACCTGGTTTCCAGAGATATGGACAGGAATGACAAACAGAAAATGTATACTAATGCCTATAATACACTAATGGCTAACTTCATTTCCCATAACCTTCAAACTGGGCCTTCAATCTTCTTATAAACTACGATTTCAAGTTGAAGGAGGCAGTTTTATTCTATAGGAAGTACATGAACAATCCCAGGTCTGCAGTTCAACCATGACCACAAAAATTGCATTTGAACAACCTGAACTGTTTCTACTCACATCAGGTATGTAAAGAGAGAACCTACACTAACCTATTGCTGCCCTACAAAGCACACACAAATCTTTTTCTTAAATATTATGCTTATGCCAAGGATTTGGAAAATAAACCACATTTGAGAGACAGTGGTTAAGGTGCTGGCCAAGGAAACAGGAGACCTGAGTTCTTAATGCTGCCTTATGCATGAAAACTGGCTGCATGATTTTGGACCAATCATTGGGAGACTATAAACTGTAGTCCCACTTTAGGAATGAAAGCCGGATAGGTGACTTTGGGCCAATCACTCTCTCTCAGCCAACCCACCTCACAGAGTTGTTATTGTGGGAAAAATAGGAGGAAGGTGTATTATATAAGTTCATCACTTACAGTGCATTCAGAAAGTATTCAGACCCCCTTCACTTTTGTCAATTTTGTTATGTGAGAACTTGATTCTACATTTGTTGAAATTCATTTTTTTTCTGATTAATCTATTCTCAAGTATTCCATAATGACAAAGTGAAAACAGAGTTTTAGAAACAGAATTTTAGAAAGAAAAAACTGAAATATCACACTGGCATTAGTTTTCAAACCCTTTGCAACAACATGTGAAATTTAGCTCTGGCACCTCCAGTTTTTCTTGATTGTTGCTGACATGTTTCTACACCTTGATTGGAGTCCACCTGTGATAAATTAAATTGATTGGACATGATTTGAGAAGGCACACACCTCTCTATAGAAGGCCTCACAGCTGACTATGCATATTGCACAGAGCCAAAGTCATGAGGTCAAAGGGAGTGCCTACAGAGCTCAGAGACAGGATTATTGCAAGGCACAAATCTGGGGAAGGCTACAATAAAATTTCTGGTCATTGAAGGTTCCTAAGAAGCACAGTAGCCTCTATAATTCTCAAATGAAAGAAGTTTGGCACAACTAGGACTCTTCCAAGAGCTGATCTCCCAGTCAAACTGAGCAATTGGGGTGAAGGCTTTAGTAAGAGAGGTGACCAAGAACCCAATGGTCACTCTGACCGAGTTCCTGTGTGGTGATGAGACAGTTCCAGAAGGACATCCATTGCATACCTCTACCAATCTGGCTTTTATGGCAAAGTGGCTAGATGGAAGTCTCTCCTCAGTGGGGAAAAAAAAATTAAAGTCCACTTGGATTTTGCAAAAAAAGCACCTGAAGGACTCTCAGATTGTGAGGAACAAGATTATCTAGTATAATGAAACCAAGATTGAATTGTTTGGCCTCAATTCTAAACATTATGTCAGACACCATTCACTGCCCAATATTATCCCAACAGTGAAGCATAGTGGTGGCAGCATCATGCTGTTGGGGTGTTTTTCAGCAGCAGGGACTGAGGGACTGGTCATAGCTGAGAGAAAGCCGAATGGAGCAAAGTACAGGGATATCCTCAACCAAAACCTGTTCCATAGCGCACAAGACCTCTGATTGGGCCAAATGTTCACTTTCCAATATGACAATGATCCTAAGCACACAGCCAAGACAATACAGGAGTGGCTTAGGGACAACTCTGTGAATGTCTTTGTGTGACCCAGCCAGAGCCCTGACTTGAATCCTACTGAACATCTCTGGAGGGACCTGAAAATGACTGTCCACCGACAGCCACCATCCAACCTGGCTGAACCTGAGAGGATTTGCAGACTCAGCTCGCCGATAGCAGAAACACAGATCTCTGAATGATTCTGTGAGCAACTCAAACCGCCTGCCTGCTTTGCCTGATTTTGGGTAGAAGTTGCTCTTTTTTATGAAAAATTCAATATTTATATAAATATTTATAATATTTACATATAAGCCATGCCCAGTCAGTCACATGACCAAGCCACACCCACAAATTAGGCCAGGCCCACAGAACCAGTTAGTGGTCCCTGGGATTTAAAATTATGAATTTGGTGGTCCCTGAGGTCCAAATGGTTGGCGACCCGTGTTCTAAATGACTGTAGGAAGTAATCAAGGTGGGATAAAAATCAAGTAAGTAAAATAAAAATCCCAAATGCTTTCTAGTTGTTACCTTTGCAATCATGGGCAGCTTCAGGGCAAATTGTGCAACACAGCCCTACTGAAATGCACTTAAACTTAGAAAACTGTTAAGAGGTCTTCTATTTTTTCCCCAGCTGGCTTTTTTTCTCAGTGCCAGCCAGTCCAGGACACCACTGGAACACAGGAAGCAGATGTTGTCCCACAGTTTCTATTGCATCAACTGAATTTCAGGCCTGGAGACATCAGGAAGACATTAAACGGGGGAGCTACTGTATTCTTTGCTGAGCAGCTCCATCACAGGCCAGAAATAGGCCAGTCTGAAAGACCACGGGAAAGAGAAAGAAGAGAGCATTGTGTGGACTGCAATCCTTACATTTTGCCTTGGCACTGCCTCCAGCCCATCCACCAGCTACACATAGGATAGCATCTACTTTCTTTTCACCCAGGACTCTTCCAACGTCTTCTGTCACCTTTCAAAAGGCAGAGTTGGGAGAGCAGAATTATAGAACAAGCACCAGCAACTTTGATTTATAAACATTTCAACCAGTCCTTACCAAAGTAGTACACTGACTAAGACAAGATAGATAAATATTTCTGCATATGGAATCATCAGAAGCCTGGCTTTGTTGGTTTTAGCAAATCTTAACCTGTAATCTGGAGTCATCTGACTTTGGCACAGATTTTATTAAATAAAAAAGTAGCCAGGCTGCTATTTTTCTGTTTCTTCTCTTACTCAAGTAGAAAGGAGTAGAAAGAGCTCTACTTGCCGGGGAGAACTTTCCAAACTCCTTCCTTACCTGCAAGAGAGCAATCTTCATGCTTTTTTTCACCATTTTGCAATTATTAACTACATTGGGAATTAGTAAAATTAGAGATATTAAAATATCAGCAGGATTCTAAGGGAGGGAAGCATGGTTTCTTTTCCGAGGGAGAGGTGGGGAGAGAGGACACAGGTGTTACTTTGGTATGAAGAAGATGCCTCAAAAACTTGTTTGGATGAGCAAGACTGAGTGAGACCTACAAAACAGGTTCTGGAAAGCTACTGGGAAAAATAAGGCTGTTTCAGGAATAAAATATGACCGAAAGCTGCAGAGCAGATGCTAATGTTGTAACTAATAAAATTGGGAATTTTGCAAAACTTTTCATGGTCTTTTATTCCTGAATTTTCATCTCATTAACATGAATGAACCATACTTTCCTACTTCTAAGTAGGAGCAAGAATGCAAAGCATAATGCTTAATATAAGTATGTGCTTTGTAATGCTGATCTGACCCTCTTTTTCCATTCTCAGCTGTGGATCTCTCACAAGCAGTGGCTGAGCATGCACCAAAATATTACTCACAAGAGGAATTTCAAAAAAAAAAACCAGGACAGTGACTTTGATAGCATCACCAGAAATCCATTACATTTTAATAGGCACTGAAAATGCAGGTAGTCCTCTACTTAAGACAACAATTGAATCCAATTGCTCCATTTTACAATCTTTCTTGCCACAGTTAAGTTAGTAACACGATTGTTAAGTGAATCTGTCTTCCTCTATGACTTTGCTTTTCAGAAAGTCACAAAAGGGATCACATGACCCTGGGATACTGCAACTGTCATAATTATGATCCAGTTGCCAAGCACCTAAATGTTGATCACATGATCATGAGAATGCTGCAGTGGTCATAAGTATAAGAAGCTTCCCCAGTTTTTCACAGTTCCCCAACTGAACTGTGACTAAGCAAATGGCTGTAAGCAGAGGATTACCTGTATATTACATCTAAGGGAGGCCTATGTGGCATAAGTTGGACTCTGGCATGTGTTTTCCCTTTTCTCCAATTTACCAATCAATGCAAAATTCGCAGGTTACAAAAGGTCTTACTCCTGTAATGGAGTAAACAGCTGTGAAATGTTTCTTCAGGGTTTTCAACCCTGGCATGGTTGTTTTAGCATTCACGTTATAGGCAAAACTTCAATCAGAATAGTGCCCATCAATCAGTGCCTCCTAATTCTTATGGATATTGTGGGAAAAGAGCTATGTTAGTTTATGATGGTCAAAAATGAGGTGCAGTCTAGTAGCATCTTTTCAGAATAATGATTTTTCATTTCAATGCCTTCATATTTGTTCCTCTGCAAAGATGCTTACCAGACTCCATCTGAATTTGGAAAGATTTAGAACAGGGTCTCCCAACCTTGGTAATTTTGAAGATACACGGATTTCCATTCCCAAAATTCCCCAGCCAGAATGGGATTGAGGACAATTAGGAGCAGGGATTGACTACCTGCCATCAACTTTGTGTCTTAACAGCTACAAAGATCTTTGTTCCTAATCTGGCAGAGATGGAACACATTCGCTGACCAGTTCCAACGTTTTCAAACTTTGGGTAGAAAGCTCAAGTCAAAATTTCCAGAAGTTTCCCCTGCGCTCTTTTCCAATCGCGAAACGCCTAAAAAAAAAAAAAAAAAACTTGAGCTCGTTTTCTTTTTACCTGCTCTGCTTGTTCCACAAACGAATCGCCCATTTGCACCACGACATTGGCGCTTGCCTCTTGGTTTTCTGCTAAATCAATGCTGAGCACCCACTGCAGGAGGGGAGGGGGGGGGGGGCGGAAAGAAACACACACACCAAGATTTTGTTTTGAAGTTTTCAAACGGGGCTGCATTTGTCCCAAAGCTACACGGCAGAGAGCAAAGCGCTTCGCTTTGCTAAGGGCAGCGCGGCTTCTCTCCCGGGCCAGAAGTGTGCAAAAACCTTCTTGGCGTGTGCGTTCCTTCCTTTGCACAGCGGCCTCCCCCCCCCCCCCCCCCCCCCAATCCCACCTTCCCTTGGATGCGAAGGTGCAGAAAAGCCGCCTTCTCCTCCACCGAGGCCGGAGCTTTACAGACGGGCTTTTGCCAACCTTTCTGGCACCCCACCAGCCCTTTACCCAGTTCTTCGACCGCAGGTGCCGCACGCAGGCGGAGCCCAGAGCCCCTCGACCGCCGTATACCAACGCCTTGCAAGCCTCTCCCGCTGCCATGACTGCTGCTCCGACGACAAGCAGCAGCGTTCCTGGTGAAAGGGAAGCGGAAGGCGGGCACCTAAGCTCTCCGCCCCCGCTGGGTGGGTTAAGTGGAAGAAAAGGAAGCACGGCCCCTGCGAGGTGACCCTGGTTACTCTCTTCCATACAGGGAAGGGGGGACTGTCCGACTGTCCAGAGCTGTGCCTCGGCAATTTTAAACAGTGGGGACTTCATCTCCCAGAATCCCCCAGCCAGCACGCTGCTCCAGGGAATCTGGCAGGAAGCTGTGCACAAATCCTCCAAAGGTGTGTGGGTAACCCTGGCAGGAGCTTGCCTCTGAGAGTAGGACAAGAAGCAGTCATTAAAGAGAGAGAGATCCAGTCTGGAACTAATGAGAAATTTCCTGACAATGAGAACAGTTATTATTTGGTTTGGTTTGGTTTGGTTTGGTTTGGTTTGGTTTGGTTTGGTTTGGTTTGGTTTGGTTTGGTTTGGTTTGGTTTGGTTTG
>BLBF01000039.1:16622907-16685307 GCA_015471245.1 Laticauda colubrina | reverse complement strand
TGGTTTGGTTTGGTTTGGTTTGGTTTGGTTTGGTTTGGTTTGGTTTGTCAATTGCTTACAAGATAATAAGACATAAGGAAAAACATAGTTATGCATACATGGATACATATCAGAAAAATAAAAATAGATAAATAAAAGAAAGTATAGGACAGGGACGGTAGGCACGTTGGGTGCGCTTATGCACGCCCCCTACAGACCTCTTAGGAAAGGGGTGGGGTCAATAGTATAGACAGTCTAAGGTTAAAGTTTTGGGGGTTTGGGGAAGAAACCACAGAGTCAGGTACAGAGTATTCCAGACATTGACCACTCTGTTGCTGAAGTCGTATTTCCTGCAATCAAGTTTGGTGTGATTAACCTTGAGTTTGTATCTATTGTTTGCTCTTGTATTGTTATGGTTGAAGCTGAAGTATTCATTGACATGAGTCGTACTCATTTATTATGTATATACTTATACCAGTTTATACTTATATGTTTATATGTTGTGTTCATACTTATACTTGTTTTCTCATACATCCTTGACAAACTAAACTGAATAAATGAAAATAAAAAAATAAAAGAAATGCAGAGAAGATGCAGAGAAGAAAGAGTTCAGGCTCTCCTGCACAGCGAGCGGCTACTCACCTGAGCACGCAGTGGCAGCAGCAGGAGAAGGAGTCACCATTGCAACTTCTGGAGGGAAGCCATTCCAATGGTTAATTGTTTTCACTGTTCGGAAATTTCTCCTAGGTTGGTTCTCTTCTTGATTAGTTTCCATCTGTAACCATTTGTCCAGGATGGTATAAGGCCATGATGGCAAGCCATAAGTAGTATGCAGAGCCATCTCTCTGGGCACTCCAGCTGTCGCCCGTTGCTCTTCTGGGTTCCGGCGCGCATACGTGCACTGGCCAGCTGGTCTTTGCACATAAGGGAGCACCGAAAACAGGAAGAGCAGCTCCCCAGTACACATTCATTCCTTGGCATCAGAAACTGGAAGACCAGGCAGCTGGCATGCATGCGTGTGCGGGAAGCCAGAAGCTCAGCTTTCCAGTGCACACATGTGCACTGGGGTGCTGCTTTTCCAGGTTCTGGCGCTCCCTCACGCACACGGTCCTGTTTCAGCAGTCCATGCTGAAAAGATTTGCCAACACTGGAATAAGGACTTCTGATTCGGAATGGGGGTTGGACTAGAAAGACCTATGATTCTAAATAAATGTTGCCAAAGAGGTCAAAGGTCAGTTCCTCAAATGCCTATTTTATTTCTGGGAAAGATTAAACCTGTCTCAATTTTCTTTTGAGTCATTACAGCCTCCTTATTTGAATTGGACTGAAACTGCAATTAAACTACAGATATTTTGCCATGTTGGCAACAATACCGAAATAATGTAGCTTTGCTTTTTTTCTAGGATCCTTTAAAAAAAAAACTGACCTATACAAGAGGGATTCCCTTTGGTCTCCCATCCCAGCATTAAGTATTGCATGCCGTATTTTACTTTCCTGAGGTTCTGTTACCTGGATCACCCTGCATAAAAGGAGGATCCACTTAAGGTTTTCTAGTTCTTGCTCATTTGATTAGCCTATGTATTCTCCATTTCAGCCCTTCAGTTTAGGACAGAGCTGCACCCTTTAAATAATATCACTTTGGGATCTGGTTTTGTCCAGTTCCCACAGGGGTGCCTTCTCACTGAAACTTACAAATGGTAATAAGCCAGAGACTAGTTATGACTTTTTTCACTGCTATTGTAATTTTGCTTGCTAAATGAATGGTTAAAGTCAAAGACTATGTGTAATGCTATTTCCCTAGAATCAGAGGAGAAGAGGTAGCTTGATTACATCAGAATATTATAGAACCTGGGAATGCTGGTATGATTGGATAGAACAAAAATAGAAAATATATTAGTAAATAACATTAAATGTAAATCATAATTATATATTCACAATAAGATGTATTTGTAAATGTGTCACCAATATTGATAACAAACAAGGAACCATAGACTGTCGATGGTAGAATTGTTAGTTTTTTAAAAAAATCATTTTCTTTTTTTCTATTGCTTTTCTTCTTCTGCATGTTTGTTTCATGTTTGGGTTTTGTAATCAATAAAGTTTGTTTAAAAAGAAAAGAATCATCAACCCAGTTGCAGCAGAGCTGAAACTCCCACGTCTACTAGGGAAAGTGCATCTAATCTTTCACAGCGACTTATTAAAGCTGGTAATAAGATTGGCATTGAGGCCAATAGCTCAGGCAGCCCCCACCCCCATCCTATCATAGTGGAAGGGGAAACCCATTATGAAGTATGAATGATCCTAGACTTAAGACTCCATAAGGGGAAGCTGCAATACTTAGTGCATTGTAAGGGTTACCCCCTGTCAGAAGCTACCTAGGTGAAGAGCAGGGATGTTAGAGCAAAGAGGTTAGTCAGGATGTTCCATGAAAAAATCCCCAGAAACCAAAGGGACCACCTGGTGATGGGAGGGGGAAATAGTAGGAAATTAACCTATCTATATTTGATATTTTCCAGGTATTTCTCACTCACTAGGGGGAGATCTGACTGTCAACTTCGAATCGAATCTGGCAGAAGCCATTTTCCTATTCCTCAGTTGCCACACAGAGTGGGGAGGGGAGAAGGAGGATGGAATGCTTTGCTAGACACAACACAAATGTTTCTCGTGAGAACCAAGGTCATCTCCACAGATAATGGAGAGGGGAGGTATGTCTGGAGAGCCTACCAGTTAACCTAATTGGCCAACGTGACCTGAGACTGTTGGGGAGGGAGTTATTTCTTATTTTAATCATACTGAAATCGTAGGAAACATTTAGAGTTGGTTTTGCATTTGATTGTGCATATGATGTATCCAATGAAGAAATTATTTGAGGAAGTCTCTAGTCTCAGGATTATGATTTTCTTGGGTTTGTTAGTCAGAACATTGATAATCTAGGTGGATAATAAAATGTCTGCAAGCAAACAACCAAGCTCAGAGGGAACTAAAGACCCCACAAACCTAATGCCTCAAATAGCAAATTGTCTTGGGCAGCGCCTGATTAGAAGCCCTATATTTGCAAATAGAGAAATTAATGCTGCTTGCTGTTATTTTTTTGCCAGATTGTTTTCTTTCTTTTGTGCACAAATGATTATTGAAACTCCCATCAGCCACCAATAAATAAATAAAATAAAATCAATGGTCATTAAGCAAACATTTGCAACTGGCATAACTGAGACCTCATGCCTCATGAGGTCATTTTACATTTCATCCTGGAAATGTTGCAAGAAAAGCATGTGTTTCTCCAGGCTGCAATTTGTATCTTTTTTTTTCATGGCCTGAAAATGTGCTAGTGGTGTGCCTATTCATCTGGAAATATTATTCAGTATTGGAAAGCAGAGTATCATCTGAGCAAGATGGCCAGGATGACATTTAAGAAACAGAAATTCTTGGCAACAGCGATTTGGTGTCCCAAAATCTAATAAATTGATCTTTCTAAGTCCAGAAGGGACTTAGAATCAGACTGTGAAGCTAAATACATTCCAAGTCAGACCTGGCTATCACTTCAATATTTAAAGTCAGGGAGAAATTTGAACCTTTCAATGAAACATTAGTCACGTAATAGATCCTAGATTGTCTTCTTAGCAACAAGCATCCTCTTTCTGCAGAATTACAAGGCTCTGTTGGCTGTCTCTGGATTATTGCAGATAAAAACAATCTTTTGGAGGTTCTTTAAAGAAAAAAGAAAAAGACTAGTACTCATGGATCAGAAAGAGACCTTGTAGGTAGGCCTCACCATATGATTCCCACAACTGTTAGAAATGTCCAGCTGCTTTCAAAAAGCTTTATTTGCTCTTGGTGCTGTGTTGAGCTTTGCCTCTTTCATCCTGATCCTCGTGGCCATGGGCAACCAGGAATGGATGACAGGAAAAATCCTTTGCAAAACTGGTGCTGAGCTGGTCAACGCCACAGACCCTGAATTAATCAAATTCATGGGGAAAATTTACTATGGGCTCTTTGGGGGCCACAAAATGCGGCAGTGTGGACTTGGGGGTCGCCCTTCCAGATTCAAAAGTAAGTACCTCTTTTGTTTCCATTTTTCCTGCATTTGCAAATAAACATATTTAAGTGAGGTTCATTAGTGATTATTCAGGTCATTATTTGCCTTAAAATTTTGGATACAGAAGTTCTGCTTGGGCTGGGAGTTGGACTAGGAGCTCTCCATAGTCCCTTCCAACTTTGTTATTCTATATTCTCTTCTACTGAAGTTTGGATTGAAAAAAGAATTTTATTTTTCAACATAATTTAGCCAACGTGGCAGCCCTTGGAGCTAATAAGGTGGAAAATGATGCATCTTATTACAGAGAAGAGGGATAATTCACTTGCTCTGTTGACTAAGCAAAAGGACCACTAGAGGGCAACCAAGAGACACAGAAAACATGTTTTTGCTAGTCTAGAGTTGGTCTATATTTTTGCAGACCAGATCTTAACTCTACTTAAATTATTATTCCCACCCAAAGAATAGAACACAGGTAGTCCTTAACTTATGATGATAATTGGGACAGGAATTTCCATTGCTTGGAAAGGCAAAGCAGTTGCTAGGTGAGTCATGCCTAATTTTAAGATCTTTTTTGCTTATGGTTATTAAGTGAATAATTGCAGTTGTTTAGTAAAATGTGGTCATCAAGCAAATCCAACTTCCCCCATTGACTTTGCTTGTTGTAAACCAGCTGGGAAAGTGCAAAGGGTGATTACTTGACTTCAGGGAGTTGCAACCATTTGCAGATGGTTGCAGAAAGAGAGATAAGAGAGTGAAAGAGAGATAAGCGAGAGGGAGATAGAGAGGGAGAGAGATGAAAAGAAAACACGGGGAGCCACAAAACCTGGGTAGGCATGGCTGGGTGGGAGTGAGTGACTTTGAGTTGGCCACGCCCACCCAGGTTTTGTGGCTCCCAGTGTTTTGTTTTCTATGGAAAATGGGCCCAAGAGGTTCTTTGAGTGTTTAAGGTTGCAGACCCCTGAACTAGACGAATCACAGTACTAAGAGTTATGTGGATATAAGAAGGACACAGGATCTTCTCCTATTTGAAGAACTTCCCTCGCATGTCTCTTGTGGATGTGTTTGCAATTTCTTGCTCAGAACTTTACTTTGATCAAAGAATGAAATCTGATTTTTTGTTCCACCCCCCCCCAAAAAAAAAGGAAGTTGCAATCATTTTAAATACATGACCATTACCAAACACCCAAAGTTTGATCACATGATCATGGAGGTGCTGCAATGGTTGTGTCAGGATCAGTCATAAATTATTTTTTTCAGTTCTGTTGTAATTTTGAAAAGTTACTAAATGAATGGTTGCAAGTGGAGGACTATCCATAATGCAACTAGATTTGTTAGAGGCAAAGACATTCATCTCTGTTATGACTAAGGCCAAAATGTCACCAGATCTTTTGCATAATTTAGATTTAGAATTGGGTTGTCTGCTGTAGCTGCCACAAAACCTAGGTTGCATCATCATAGGGATAATTTCAAAATAACGTACAGTGTTAGTACTGCTTTAAACTATACTAGTGAGACCACATTAGGAGTACTGTGTCATCACGATACAAAAAGTTTTGGTCGTCATGATAACAAAAGATGATGAGACTCTAAAAAGAGTGCAGAAAAGAGCAACAAAGATTAGGGGGCTGTAGGATGAATCATATGATGAATGGTTGCAGGAGCTGGTTATATCTAGTCTAATGAAGAAAAAGACTAGGGATAACATGATAGCGGTCTTCCAATTTTTGAGATACTCTCATGAAGAAGTGGACAACCTATTCTCCAAAGCATCTGAGGGCAAGACAAGAAGGATAGAAGCTTATCAAAGAGAGATCAATCTGGAACTAGAGAAATTTACTGAGAGTGAGAACAATTAATCAATGGAATGACTTGCCTTCAGATTTGCCTTTATCACTGGAGGTTTTCAATAAGGCACTGGAGAAATATTTGTCCAGCATGGTATAGGACCTCCTGCTTGAGCAAAGGGTTAGAATACAAAAACTCTAAGGTCCCTTCCAATACTATTATTTTATGTTCTATGTTCCCTGATACCAAATGTATATGGTGTGCACATGATTTCAGGCAAAAGTAATAAAAATCTGCATTGAATCCAAACAGAAAGTCTGACAATCTCTGCCCCATTTTCTGTGATTTTATTTGTGGGATCTGTTTACCTCCCCAATCTTTCTGGAGTCTGTTTTTTCCTCGTTAGTGTTTCCACACCTGGTGAAAAAGGTGAACACGATGCTCCATGTGACAATTATCCTCTCCTTGTCGGTGGCATTTTCCTTTGCTCTGGTCAGCTGCGGATTCTGCTTCTTGAACCTCCTAAAAGTCCCTTTTCGGGCCATTGAAGGACCTGCAGGAGTAGCTTTGTGGAACTTGGTGGCAGGTATAATGAACTTTTCTTTCTTCACATCAACAATACTGAGATTGTAGGAAAGTGTAATGTGAGGGTGTGAGGTCTCCTTCCACAGTCCACAAATTTTGGCCATCAGGGCTGTCCACAAGGTATGGTCAGAAAAAGGCAGCCACAACACTGTAATTGGAGCCTCACTTGTTTATATGTACATCAATCACACCACTGTGTTGCCATCTTGACTTTTCTGATCACACCCTGCAAATATTTCTCCTAACCTCATTATTTGAGGCTGAATTTCAGCCATCCACTTTTCTCCAATCTCACCCTTTTCTAGTTTGTATATCTAGACATTAGAAAGATTGCAATTTTAAAAAAAATTTGTTGTAATTTTCCAAATTTGGCCGAATAAAAATATCGCTGGAGCTTGATTTGAGGACTTTAATAATGAATACTTTTGGTGAACAACTGCAGATCCACTAGAAGCTTCTCTCACTGACAACTATAAAATTGAAGCACTTGCAACTGGCATGTATTTTAAGTGGTTGCAGTGTCCCAGGATCACATGATTGCCATCATAGGGGACTTCTGACAAGTAAGGTCAATAAGGACAGCTGGATTTGCTTAATAACCAGTGACTTCCTTAACAACCATGGCAAAAATATTATAAAATCAGGTACGACATTTAATGACTGCATTGCTTAGCAATGAAAGTTTTGATCCCAATTGTACATATCGTGTTTCCCCGAAAATAAGACCTACCCCCAAAATAACCCTAGCATGATTTTTCATGCTGCTTGCAATGTAAGCTCTACCCCAAAAATAAGCCCTAGTTCAGAGCTTCATCAGTGGTGGATGAGCGTAGCCAGCATAGAAAGCGGAGAGCATGTATGTGGAATCCGATGGTGTCCGGAACCAGCTGTAGCCTGCACAGCCCAATCCCTCCAAGCAGCAGGCACAGGCAGAGGCATGGAGGGGGGGGGGGCACGTGATCCATCCCACCATCTGACTTTGCTTCCAGAATGTGCAGCAGAGCTGGAGGATGAGGTTGGAAGGTGGGGGCCAAGAGCACATGGGGGAGGCCGCAGCATGGTGCCATTCTCATCCCACCACTTCCCTAGGCTCACAGCTGTCAGCATTCCAACCAACTCTCCATCCTAAATTCAGCACTCAGAGACAAAGTCCATCCAAGTAAGAGTTTATTAGAGAAGTCATATTGGCACATCTGGGGAAAACCCAAATCCGAATTCCCGCATTTGCCCCTGCTACATTAAAACTCACACCCAACCCCTTACTGATGACCCTCAAATCACACTCTCCAATCCACCTCCATTCTGAAGTCCCACCAAAGCCATTCGTTCCCTTCCAAACTCTAGCCACTCAACCTTGAGCTCTGGAAAAGAATATTGTTGTGGCTATCCTCCCTTCTCACTTCTCTCTGGTTGCCATACTTACCCATCCTCCCTTGTGGCAACCCCAAATCTGAATCAAGATGTATCCGGGGCTGACAACAGCGGTGGCACCAGCAGAAGTGCAGGTGGAGGCACATGATCTGCCCCGCCGGATGCTCTGTGCGATTGCCTATCCACTCTCTCCATCTTTGCTTGCCCGCAGCTGCAATGCAGCAGGTGGCCACAGTGTGTCTGGTAGGCCATATCATGTCTCCCCCACTGCCTTTGTTGTTGTGCAAAATGAGACAAGGTGAGGCAGGGGTGGCACCATACCACAGCCCCTTCACACTCAGCTCCCACCATTCAATCTGTTCCTCCAGCTCCACTGCACACTGCAAAGACAGACAGTGGGATAGAGGCTGGGAATGATGGGGCTTTTCATCCCTCACCTCAGAAGCAAGTGGAAGGAGGATGGAAAGGGATAAGGTTGCTCAGGGTCTGTTTCTTGCAGATTGGTCCTGACCCTTCCATCCCCTTTGAACCTGGCCTCCCTTCTCTGAGGGAGATGACAGGCTAGGTTAGGCTGAAGCAGAAAAGAAAGGGACAAGCCATGCAGATAAGGATGAGTAACTTGCCCACCTCTCCACACCACCTCTCAGGAGACATGGTGTGAAAATGTAAACGTTGACCCTTCCAAGTCAGCAGCAGCACCTGAATCAAAACAGCACCACAAGTCTTGGCACCCTTCCCATTTATTCCCCCCCCCCTTTTAGGAAGTGTTTCAATATGGTAGCAGGCTAGCTGGGTGTTATTCAGAACACATCACAGGCAATACAAAAGTAGCTACATCTCTTCCTTTCCAAAACACGCCAGGATGTGATCTGAATAAGATCTGGCTTGACCTACTACCAGTATTGAAACACTTCCTGGCTGTTTCCCAAAATGTGCTTGCAGCAGCAATTGGATAAAGTGGGCAGCGCTGTGCCTCTGCCTGCTGCCAGAGCTTCTCGCAGTGGTCCCAACTGTGGCGAGCAGGGAACGCATCAAAAATAAAAAGCAGGATTTACCTGCTGCACCTTGCACGCTGAAGGCAGCAAAATGTAGAGAAGAGACACTGTCCCTTTGGTAAAGAGCCGGGAGGCATTTCAATAGCAGGTCAAGCTGGGTCTTATTCAGATCACATCCCAATGTATTTTGGAAGGGAGAAGGCACAGCTGCTATTGCCTGTTCTGGGGTTTCCATAGCGATGGTGAGAGACTGCAGGATTTCTTTTTATCTCCCTTCCAAAACATGCCAGGATGTCTTCCATGGTACTCATCTACATTATATATCTAATTCTTCTAACATTCCCCATCTTAACATTTTTAATTCTTACTGTTTACTATTTTGTGCTGTCTTCTTTAGTTTTTAACTTCCATATTTATTTTTCAACCATTGATAAAATGAATCCTATATAATAAATATTGTGCTTGTTCCTTCTCTTGGATTGCTAATGTTAACCAATTCATTTCTGCACAGTCTAATATTTTTCTAATCACATTGTCTTCATTCAGAATCTCTTCACTTTTCCAATTTTGTGCAGATACAATTCTAGCTGCAGTTAGTATATGAATAATTAAATATACATTCTCTTTACTCTAATTTTCAGGTATAATCCCCAACAGAAATATTTCAGGTTTTAAATCAATATGTTGCTGTATCATCTTTTTCAACCATGTCCAATATCTTCTAGCTTCTACGCATATTCACCACATATATGTTCTGTATCTGCATATATGTATCACATATATGTATCTAGTAACATTTCCAGCATTTAGCTGATTTATCTTTAATCATCCTTGCCAGTCTTGCCAGAATAAAATGTCATCAATAAAACATCTTATACAGGTTTTCTTTGTATGCAGTTGACATTGTTAGTTTATAATTTCTATTCCACAATTTCTGCGATTTATCAAATTCTATAGTGTAATCAAAAAATTTGCCCATGGTATCATTGTCTCCTTCACTTGTTCTTCTTCCAATTTAACACCCAATAGATAACTACAATTTTTTATCAATCTTTATTCGATTCTTGTTAATATTTTATCCAGTTCTGTCGGTTCTTTATAGAAACCATCTAGTTTAACATCTTGCTCATATCTGGACTGAATTTGCATATATGAATACCAAACCATGTCAATCCCTTGTTCATTTAATTCTTGCTTAGTTTTGAACTCACCCTTTTCATTCAAAATAACTTTTTATCTAACAATATTTCCCATATAAATAATATTTGGATGAATAAGTGCTTCCATTGTCAAAAGCCAAACTGGAATCTTCAAATAGTGCTGATCTTTAATTTTCTTCCATATTAACAGTATAAAGCATTTCTTATATAATGTGTTTGAAAGTAACTGTATACCTGACTTTTCCCATACCATAGAAAGGCATACCAACCCAATTGCAAATCATGCCCCTCCAGAGTCAAGAATCTTATGTTCCTCAATACAATCCATTCTTTCATCCATGTTAACACTGCGACCTGGTAGTATAATTCCCAATTGGGTAATCCAAACCCTCCTCTGGTTCTTGTGTCCCATAGCATTTTTAAGTTTATTCTTGCTTTTTTCCCTTGCCAGATATATTTTAATATGATTTTATTAAGATCTTCAAAATATGTTTTTCTCCAATTTTATCAGAATTGTTTGAAATAGGTATTATATTCATTTTAATAGTTGCAATATATTCATTTTAATTGTTGCTATTCTCCCTATTAACAATAATTGCAAGTTTTTCCATTTTTCCAGATGTACCTTAATTTGCTGTTTCAGTTTATAGTAATTATCTTCTTTAATTGTTGCACTTCTTGCTGTTAATTGAATCCCTAAATATTTTACTTTCTTAGTGATCTGGATATCTAATCTCTTCGTTATCTCTTTTTTCTGTTTCTCTGTGACATTTTTCACTAAGATCTTAGTTTTTTTCTCTGTTTGCAATCCTGCTACTTCACCATACTCTATTTTTTATTAGCTTAGGTACTGTTTCTAGAGGGTCTTCTAGAATAAAAACTAAGTCGTTTGCCAATGCCTGTAATTTATATTTTTTCTTTTTTTACCTCCATACCTTTTATCTCATCTTGTCTAATATTTCTATTTAATACTTCTAGTGTCAATACAAATAATAATGGTGACAAGGGGCATCCTTGTCTTGTTCCCTTAATAATAACCTTTTCAGTCATATCCCCCTTTACCATTACCCTTGCAGTTTGTTTACAATATATTCCTTTGATCATCATAATCTCTCTCCAAAGTTCATTGTTTTCAATTCTGCTAACATAAATTGCGAGTTCACATTATCAAATGCCTTCTGTGCATCTAGAAAAATCAACACCATTTGCTTCTTGAACGTGCTTCATAGTATTCCAGTGTTCAAAATTATTATCATATTGTCTTTTATTTGCCTCTTTGATAAAAACCCATTTTGATCTGAACTAAATTGGTTTAAAAATCTCTTTAGTCATTCCGCTATTATTGAAGCAAATATTTTATAGTCCACATTCAATAGGAATATCAGCCTGTATTGTTTTATCTATTTCAGATCTGAGTCTTGTTTTGATATGAGAGTAATATATGCTTCCATCCAAGAATTTGGTACTTTCACCTCCATCAATAATTCATTAAATACTTCCAACATTGGGTCACTTAACAAGTCCTGTAAAGTTTTATACAACTCTGTGTGGTAGATTAGAGGTTTTAAATTCAGTGCATAGAATGTGAAGGATATATGTTTGTATTTATTTTCATAGTCATAATGTACACTGAAGATGGTATTTAATTTCATTGTATGAGGTGCAATGACAATAAACTAAACTAAACTAAACCATCCGGTCCTGGGGTTTTGTCATTCTTTTGTCTTTTAATTGCTTCTGTTAGTTCCATCATTGTTATTAAAGCAACATTAGAAGAAAAAATAACAATGATGGAACTAACAGAAGCAGTGCTCCCACTCCTGTCACCTCTACATGAAAAAAAATTAGACATCCCCCCAAATAAGCCCTAATGCCTCTTTTGAAGGCAAAAATATAAGACAGGGTCTTATTTTCAGGAAAACACAGGTACATTGTATATTAAGGACAATCTATGAAAAATAGAAACAACTTACAGCTCAATATCTCAGCTAAGGTGAAACCGATTGGTTTGTGCCTTTCCAGTGAGATAAAACCTGTGAGTTTCATGTATTTTTGGAAAGAAATCTTTGTGCCACTGGAGATATTTGCAAGGTTTTTTGGGGAGTATAAAAAGCAAAATGAGTCTCTAGCCCCTCTGACACTTACGACTGTTGAACCCCCTCAGCTCAAAAGGGATAGTTTAATTTCTCCAAAACTCAAGAGTTATGGAATGAGGTGTCCTTCTTCATTTTGCATCAGCTCTCTGTATCATTGGCATCTCTTAAAAAGTTAGGTCCAATCCTTGGCTAATCAACAACTCAAATAAGTACAACTCCAAGATCAGCTGGAAATGAGAGTCATTTGTTCTGTAGGGCATGTGCATAAATGACTTTTTAAAAAACATTTATTTCTAGGCGGATGTACCACACTGGCTGTGACCGCTTTTGTGGCAGATGTCAAACTGCATCGGCTTACAGAAAGAATTGCCAATTTTCAGGAAAATGGCTTCCAATTTCTCATCCTGGAAGAAGAATACATGCCTTCTTTCTGGCTTTGTGTAGCAAGTGCAACAATCAGTGGGCTGAATGTGGTCATCGTTGCCCTCAGCACAATTCGCTTCCCAACTCTGAGAACAAAGATAGAAGAAGCAAATGTTACAGCAGAAGATATCATGTACTAAGTCCTTTGTTTGCCATTTGCCTCATCTGAACTTCCATGATCCTTTGATCATTTGCATACTTTAAAGCCACTGACATCAAGTAGGGTTTCTGGATCTAAAAGTGGGGAAATTAGCATCACAAACAGGTTGATGTCATCAAATGCTGAAGTCTGCTGTGTCCATATTCTGGAAGAGGATTGTGTCTCCTTCATAGTGTCCAAAACTTTAGGAGCCCTCCATCTTTTCCTGCTGGTTATAAGGTGTCATCCATAGATCTTCCAAAGGAGAAATTTACGCTACCTTTGCCCCAACATTGTACATTGGAAAATGGATACCTTTGTTTCATGAAAACTAATTCAGTATATCATTAGCCTTTGTTAAGTACCTCAGAAGCTAAAAAGGTCTGTATCACTGTTTCTTTAAAGGTGAGGAACTAAGGAGAACTTTTCCTCCTGCCACATAATTATTTCTGAAATGTATTAATTCATACTCAGATATGTTACTCTTGGCAAGATACCATAAGCCTTTAGTAAAGATAAAAGGAACTTTACCCTTTTTTGAAGAATAACAAAAAAAATAAATGAAAACTCATTTCATATGATGGTTTTTGGCTGTCTCTTGGGGGGGGGGGGGGGGGGGGGCTAAGGTATTTGCTTTCCCAGCCAAGCATCACAAAAACTTTGCCCTAACATGCATACAATTCATAGCTGAGATTACAAGAAATGCACTAATGCTATGGTGGAAAACTTTTCAGATGGCATTCCCTATCCTATTGTGCCAGGAAATGGAATCATGGAACTACTATGAGCTCTCAAGTCATGGGACTCCATGGGACTTTGTGGATTGAAGGTCCAAATCTTCAAAATGGAAAGTGTGGCATTGTGACCCAAGTCTTGCTTGCCATCTATCAGATTTTGACCACCTCTCAAATGCTGCTGTTATTTCAGTGATGTTACCCATAAAGCACTATTTAATCCTTCTCTTCAGAATCAAAGGAAAATGGTGCTGATGAACCGGTGGCACAAATCACTTGCTCTATGTCTCCTTTTATTTTTACTTATTATTTTATTCAATTTTATTTTATATCACTAGCTCATTCTTACTGAGCCTTGAAGATAATTACCCAGTCACAATATCCTTAGCATTTTGTAATCTAACTCAAACTTCTCAGATAAATGGAATGCCAAAAGGAAAAACTGTAACACAAAAACGTCCAGGTTTTCCATCTATATCTATCAAAGCCACCTAAAACTGACAAATGCACCAGATGAGATATGCATAAATAAAACTAGTGACAAAACAAAATGATTGCTATTTCTCTCTTGAATGATTTAGAAAGAATAAGATAGGACTATGTGTGTCCAAAGGAAGAGCCTCAACTTGAGGCAAAATTCAGTGGATGAGGCAGGGAAATACTTTAATAAAAGCATTGCCTTGAATAATTCTAAACTGGGAAATCAGATATTTGTAAGTAACATATTCAGATTATACAATTTGTCTGTACCTGCAAGTATCAGAATTGTGCAATCCATAGTTTTGCCTGTCATGCTCTTTGGAAGTGATCTTGAGCAACAGGACAGGAAGAACATTGATTTTTTGAACTTCATTTTGGAGAAGACACCTGAGAATACAATGGATAATCAAGAAAACAAATAAAAAGATCATCAAATAAAATAACTCAAGACAAAAAGTGATCAGGCTCAAATGACTTTACTTAAAAGACCTTATGTGAAGACCTAGTTTCTGGGAAAGATGGAAGGAAAGAGAATACAACATCCAGCAGCAACTATGGATATATCATTGGAAGATCTGAAAGACCAGGTTGGAGAGTGTCCTGGAGAAGGTCTATGTAGTCCCTAAGAGTTGACACCAATTTGATGGCACATTGTCAGATAACAATATAGTCACTTATGTATTTTGTTGTCCAAAATATGAGAATGACAAAGATGCTGTTATCATTGATTGTATTGGGAGACTGTAGTTTTAAAGAATTGAAGAGAATCCAGGAGCCACAAGTCTTAGATTGTCAGGTATTCTAGTCCATGAAGAGCTGGCCTTCCCTCCTCAAATTATAACATCTCAAATCACAAAACAAAGCTGGTCTGTAATGAAAAAGGAAGAGAAGATAATGTAGCATTGTGTCTTGAGAAAGGTAGAAAGGTTGATTGAATCCTGTACCCAAGATTTTTGTAATTCCATCAATCCAGACAGACATTTGTAATTGTAGGTTGGGCTGGCCTGATTGTGCTTAGGGACAACCCATCAAAGGGAAGCTTTTCATCTTTCTCAAAACAACATGTGTGAGTTTCTCCAGCTGTATACTTCTCAAGTCTTCAAGGGGAAACTCTTGATATCTGCTAAAGATCATGCAGCCAATGAAAGTTGGCATCCCAACCAAATGAAATCTCTTTGTATATGAACATGAACAGGGATAGCTGGTCTTTTGAGACCTATTAATAGATTCAGCAATTTATATATAATTTAATAAGTTTGTTGTTTGGAACTCACTGGAATAGATTGCTGGAAGGAACACCGGATACTTTGCAGTTCAAAGCAAAATCACCAATTGGGAAGGAAGATCACTTCTAAATGCTACTGTAGGAAGGCTCCTCTCCCCAGAATAAAATATTCTTTATTCTTAATATTAAAAAGAGGCAGAATAGAATATTTCCCCTGAAGGAGAAAAGGCAGAAGACATAAAAGACATCTTAAAGGCAGAAAGCAGCCTCTGCTATAGGACAACAGCCTCAAGCAGAAATTTGAAGAAGCTAGTTTTTAGGAGTGGATATTTAATATCCATTCAGAAAGCTGGGCCAGTCTATTAATAAGCAAGGAGCAGCCAGAAATTCCAAATGAGCAACGCAATAGGCAAGGGGCCAAAGCTGGCATGATTAACTCAGACAAACAAAACACCTAGGATTTGCATTTCCCCTTTTGCTTGTAGAGCCAGTCATGACCCCTATATGATCCCATAGGAATCTGGCAATGGCCATTAAAATATTAAATGACATATTCTTGTTACAGGAACAGGCATCTCAATCACAAAGCCCCCAAAACATATAAAAGCACACTTACTCTAAACCTCATTTTGTCAGCCACCCCAGAAACATGCTGCTGTCACCGAATGCCCCAAAGATGCTTTTTTTTTCAAGAGGCACAGGCCACTCTTTTGAAGACCATATCTTGGACAGAGAGGATCGCTGGTTTGAAAGAGGGGTTAAAGAGACCATCTATGTCAAAACTGAATAGCTCTCTCTCTCTCAACAGAGGGGGTGGGGTACAACATAATCTATCTCCAGTCTACAACACAGTCCTTTCAACAGTTCCAAGAAGGCTCCAAATCAATTTGCACCACTCAGATGACCCTGATGATATAAACTTCCAGGTGACTTTAACATCCCGCTAAAATAATGCAAATGTGCAGCTGTCTGCAAGGAATATAAATCTTTCCATTCCCCACCATCCAGTTAGAGCTGAAGAAGCTTCTTGGAAGAGAATAAAATGTCTTTTAAGAAAAGCCAGGAAGTCCAGTTGCCTCTTGAAAAAAAGCACCTTTGGGACAACCATAACCTGGATGATGAGAATCTCCAAACACATTTGCTGTCACTGACGTTTCTGTCAAGATTCCAAGTAATACACCCAATGGAATCAAAACTCAAAGGCAGGCACATTCCTCCAAATTTTGATTTATTAGGCATGTCATATTGGCACATCTGGGGAAACCCAACTCTAAATCCCCCTCGGGTTTCCCCCCCTAGTTAAAAGTAGAATTCTCTTTCCCCTGCCCATGCAGTTCATCACATGGTCTAATCAGGCCACAGGCCAAGGGTCGCTTGGTCACAGATCCCACCTCCTTGTACCTGGTGGGAAACTTATTGGTTCTCAAAAGAAAGAATTTTATTATTGCTATAATCCTCTAGCTATCTATTCCTCCCCCTCCCCCATTCCCACAACTCGACTCACTTCACTGTGGCAGCCCTGAAAGTACTGAAGGCCCTGAAAGTGACTAATCTGGGAGTATGGTTAAATCTTTTTGAATGTTTAAAAGAATAACACTGTCGTAGTATGAGAAACAAAGAAGCAAAGGAAAAAGACTGAAGACAAGAGAGTGACTATGACTGTGCATATTTGCAGGAGCCGGACATTTTGAAAGTGAAAAGCAAGATTAACTCTTTAAGACTAACAATTATTAATACTCAAGATATAACAACCTAATTGGAACTTCAAAATAATTTTGTTTAAATCAACGGTCAGGTGGGATTGTTATTCTATTTAAAATATTATGGTTAAGTTTTTTCTGTTCTTTTCTTTTTTCTCTTTACTTCTCTTGGTGGTGTATTTCATTTAACGTTAATCGTATTGGAACATTTATATTAATATAGCTAATATTGAACAGAATTTAAAGAAGAGTATAGAACTAAAGAATTGCTTCTACAAAATAATTTATGAATTACTTAAATAATTTAAGGAGGAATGCTGCAAAAATTGATATATATTGGATTTTGTTTGTTCTTCTTAACAAAATGCAATTGTTATTAAAAGTATACTGGATATTGAAAAGTGATTTTACAGAAATATATCAATTGTTTAAAAAAAGATTGATTGTATAAGCATAGGTTAAACTGTTAATTAACTGTTTAAATACTTAATCAAATATTAAACTACTTAAAATATTGCTATAAATATAACAGAAATATATAAGAACAATTAGAATTAATAGAATAGTTAAAGTGTTATTGTTAGTGTTGTTTTGATTAACAGATTGAATTTGCAAAAATATACAACATAAGTAACTTCCTGTAATTTAGAGGACTATCTAAGATACTGTAGAATAGAAGGTATAGATATGCAAGGTAGGAAAACAACAAAACAAGAATATAGGGAGTAGGAAAACATTGATTGGTGTTGTGGGAAAAGATAGAAAGAATAATAGGACAACAAAAAATACTTCAGGAAATGATGAGTTCTATGACAACTACAGTGAAGACCAGAAAAAAACCCATTCCAACAACAGCTACAGCTATACTATCTCCATCTTCACAAAGAACTATAAAAGGAATGCTTACATCAGACAAAACAACTCCAGCAATGAACATACCGACCATGCAGACTACATTATTATCTATACAAGAAACAATGGTAAAGCTACAAGAAAATATGACTAAAAATCATGGAGAAATGAAGATGGAAATGGAAGAAGTGAAAAGAGAAGTCACAATTAATATCCAGAAATTAGATGAAAAGATGGTATTCATCCAAGAGGTTTTACAAAAAAATGATAAAAGATTGCAGAAGATTGAGAAAAGAACAGAAAAAAACAGAACAGAAACTCGAGTCAGTGGACCAGAAAATGAAAGAACGAGATAAGGAAGTGGAAAACTCCTTGATCCAGCTGGAAACGGAGAGAGCCTCTTTTTACCCGCGATTCCAGAATGTGGAAGAGACAAAGGAGGAAGACCGAACAACAATAATGGCTGAAATAATTGCAGAAGCCCTCCAAAGAGGTAAAAGGGAAATAATCAACGAATTGGACAAAGTCTACTGAGTCTATACGAATTATGCTAGAAGATTTAGACTGCCAAAAGAGGTCCACATACATTTTACATGAATGAAAGTGAGGGATATAATATACAAAATTACCAGGGATGAACCTAAAAAGTACAGAGGAATAGAAAGTATTATGTTAAAGCAAATTATGAAAAGAGTGTGCGAACAACAAAGAGAACATCGCTTCCTGGCAGCTCGACTTAATAAAAATAACATACTGTTTAGATGGATAATATCTGAGGGAATGCTGGTGTCATGGCAAGGGAAAAAGATAAAAGATAGATATCTTAGAAAAAGCACAAGACCTCCACACCCAATTGGTAGCACAGAAGAAGCAGGCAGCAGAAAGAATTAGAATCGTGCAGCCAAGAAGAGCAACAATTGGAAATAAAAGAAAAAGAGCAAGAGAGAGAGAGACAGAGACAGAGAAAAGAGAAGAAAGACTACAAGAAGAGAACAGAGTAAGAACAAAAGCAAAAACAGAGGCAAAGAACAGCAGAAACTAAGTAGTAGCAACAAAGAAGGAATATGGAAAATAATTTGAAAATACTGTCAGTAAATGTAAATGCACTCAATTCACCAACTAAACGGAATCAAACTTTAAAGAAATTGATAAAACAAAAAATGGATATAGTCTGCCTCCAGGAGGTACACATTAGAGCACGGGATAAGAAATATTTACAACATAAACAATTGGGGAAACTTTATGCAATATTAATAGGAAAAAAAATAGAGTAGTAATTTATGTCAGAGAAGGAACTGAGGCAAAAATATTATACACAGATACAGAGGGGAGAACTTTTAATGCTAGAAATAATATGGGAACAGAGGAAATTCATACTTGTTGCAAACTATGCCCCCAATAAACAAGATACCTATTATAAAAAATACATGAAAAAACTGTAGAATTAGGCAAAGAAGATATTTGCATGATAGAAGATTTCAATGCAGTCGCAGACATAAAAAAAAGACAATCAAAGCACTAGTAAAAAAAAACAAGGAAAAAAAAGAACACCTTTCCAAAAACATTATTTAATATGGTAGAAAAACAAAATTTAATAGATATATGGAGAATATACAATTTAAAAGAAAAACAGTTCACCTTTTATTCTATTAACCACAAATCATGGTCTAGAATTGATATGGCATGAATAAGTAAAACTCTAATGAAAGATATAGTCCAAATAGAAATAGCGTCAAATATATGTGCAAATCATAACCCCCTAATAATAATGTGAAAAGGTCAACCAAAACAAAGAGGGAGATGAATGTTGAACCTACAAATTCTGAGAGATAAGTAAAAGTTTAGTAAACGTTAAAAAAGAATTCGAAATATTTTTCAAAGTTCATTTTCAAATATAAAAGAACATACATCTTTACAGAATTTGTGGGACACAACGAAAGCTTATTTAAGAGGAATAACAACTGCATACAATACCAGAAAGAAAAAAGAAAAAGAGAGTAATGATTTACAGAATGATATTAAAAAATTGGAAAGACAAGCACAACACCAGAAAATGAGCAAATTATAAGGAAATATAATTTAGCCAAACATAAACTAAATATATTATAACAGGAAAGAAATTTAAGAGCATTGAAATTAATAAAGTAAAACTATTTTGAAAACGCCAATAAACCGGGAAGGTGGCTAGCATATAAGTTAAGGAAGGAAAAAGAAAAGCAATGGATTCAACAATTACAGGATAAGGAGGGAAAAAAACAAAACAATATGGAAAAGAAAAAAAATAGTATTGGAATATTTTAATAAACTTTACAAACAACAAGATATGAATAAAGAGAACATTTAGTAATATATAGAAGAAAATATTACAACACTAGCAGAAGAAGAAAGAGAAAGACTAAACGAAGAGATTACTAAAGAGGAACTAAAAGAGGCAATTAGTAAACAAAAAAACAATAAAACCCCCAGAACGGATGGACTACTAGCAGAATTATATAAAAATTTAGGTGAAATATTAGATCCAATCCTTTTAGAAATTTACAATGAAGTACTTACAGAGGCAAAACTACCAAGGTCATGGAGAGAAGCTTATGTTACATTAATACCAAAGGAGAGTGCAGATACCAACCACATAAAAAGTTACAGACCAATTTCTTTCCTGAACACTGATTACAAACTATTTATGAATATAATGGCTGAGAGAGTGAAAAAAATATTAAGTAAACATATACATACAGATCAAAATGGTTTTCTTCCAACAAGACAACTAAAAAACAACAGAAGGACGGTATTAGATGTCTTAGAATATTGTGAGGTATATCCAGAAAAACAGGTTGCACTAGTTTTTTCTGGACACTCAAAAAGACTTTGACAAAGTAAATTGGCAATTTATGAGACAAGTAAAGGAGATGAAATTTGGGAATAAATTTGAAAAAATGTTAGATTCAATATATTCAAGCCAAAAAGCACAGATAATAAGTAATGGAGAAATGATAAATTCATTTGAAATAGAAAAAAGAGTCAGGCAGGGATGTCCACTTTCACCTCTGATCTTTATCATGACTTTAAAAATCCTATTGAGGAGAGTTAGACAGAATTCGAAAATAAAAGGACTAAAAATTAAACAAAAAGAATACAAGGCCCAAGCATTTGAGGACAACCTTGTATTCTTTATAGAAGAACCAACTGAATCAGGACCAAATTTAATTAAAGAGATAGAAAGATATGGAGAAGTGGCAGGTTTAACAATTAATAAAGACAAAACCAAAATGATAACAAAAAACTTAACAGAGAAACAAAAAAAGAAACTAGTAGAAACAATGGGTATACAAATTGTTAAGAAAATTAAATATCTAGGAATTTGGCTTACGGCAAGATGTTCAACAATAAAAGAAGATAATTATGTAAAACTGGTAACAGAAATAAAAAATGATTTAGAAAAATGGGGGGGATTACAATTATCAATGTTAGGGGGAATTACTACTATTAAAATGAACATCTTACCAAGAATACTATTTTTATTCCAAACCATTCCAATTAGATAAAAATGTTTTCAATGAATTAAAATTACTATGAAATTTATTTGGTCAGGGAAAAAAGTGAAAATAAAACAGCTCATTACAAGATAATAGATGTAGAGGTGGATTTGGACTACCTGCCTGGGAATTATATTATAAAGCAGTAATTTTAACATGGATTAAAGAATGAGCCAATTTAAGAAATAAAAGAATTTTAACCCTAAAAGGATGTGATCTAGAGGTGTGGTGGCATCCCTTCATGGAAATAAGAGATATACACTTTTTAATAGCCATGTAATTCGAAGTTCATTATTAAAAGTGTGGAAAGAGATCAAACATCATGGAGGCACTGATCCACCCCAATGCCTTAGAAATTGGAAGAATGATTTGATATTATGATGTCCTAAATTCCCAAGGAGAATTAAAGATGAACCAAGAACTCAGAGAACAAGGGATGAAAATAGAATGGTGACCATATTTACAACTCAAAATGAGATACAAAAAAGATATAGAAGAAATCGGAATTGAGACAAAACCGAACCAATTAGATAAAATACCAATTGGTATTTTTTAAAGAAGGGTATTTTAAATTGGTATTTAAAAGAAGGGACAGATGAAAAGCTAACTTCTAAAATGTATAATTATCTACTAGAATTTGAATTGGCAGAAGAAATAGTTAAAGGTCCAATGATCGCATGGGCAAGGAATGTAGGGCACAACTTTAATTTAGAAGAGTGGGAAAAGGTCTGGAAACAAAATTACAAAGTAACAAAATCAGTTGTTTATAAAGAAAACCAATACAAAATGTGTTATCGGTGGTATCCGACACTTTCAAGGTTAGCGCATATGTAACCAAATTTAAATCCGATTTGTTGGAAATGCTTGGTGGCTTTGCCCCAAAAGTATTGGAAAAAAATTAGAATGTGGAATTTAAGGCTGAAATATTTTTGTTGGGAATGTTAAAAGGGGACTATCCAAAAGAAATAAAATACTTAATTCTCCATATAATCACGGCTTCAAGAATTGCGTTGGCACAATGTTGGAAGGGTGATCAAATGCCAACAAATAATTTAATAATACAGAAAGTTCTCGACTGCACTGAAATGGACCTACTCACACAAAAACTTAGGGATGAGGTAGACTCGAAGTATATTAGTTTGGGGAAAATGGTATAATTGGATGAGGAAAAAAAACCAGGAAATTAAAAGATAAGGATTTGAAACATGAAGTAAACTAAGAACACATACCAAAAATAGAAAGCGAGTATTAGTAAAATTATTTTCAATAAATGACTACACCGTCTTAGCTGATAAGATATATATGTTTTATGCCAATTATTTGTATTTATATATTGGTTTCATTTGTAACAAAATGTTGTATATGACACTGTACATATTTTTCTTTTTAATATTTAATAAAGTTTAATTTTCGTTAAAAAAAAAAAATCAGTCCCGTCCAAGTCAAAAGAGATCATGACTCTGCAGAAAGTTAGCAGCCACAAACTAAAAGGCAGAATATTATATTTTCCTCAATGAGAATTGGAGACACATGCTCTTGGAAAGCAGCTCCCACCTTCCTTAATAGCTCACAGCAGATGTCAGTACTTAAGAGATAAAGAGATAGCCAGCTCCATTCATAAGTAAATACCCTCACCCAAGTTTCAACAAATTTAAGATTAGCCCTCAGCCACAAGAGGAATTGCCCAAAGCCCCTTCATTGCATCATCTCAGTTGCACCCTCTCCAGCAGTTCAAACTTCAACCAAACTTAGCTCACACAAACTCCTATGATTTGTACATGGCTTTATGGGAGTCTGACAACAGCCAATAGAATATATATTCTTGAACAGGAAGTTCAAGTGCAAAGCCCAAGAGAAGGTATAAATAATCCCCACTCTCAACTCCATGTGGTCAGCTCCACCAGAACTACAAACATGTGGCTCTGTTCATCAATAAATGGACCCTCTTTCCAATCAGCCTCCATGTTTCCGGTGTCTTTCTCCCAGCTTGGAACTGAACCAGATGGATATGACTTCCAACAAGTCTCTCCTGTACTGCATCAACTAATCCATATTTAGTCCAAGCCTGTGATAGGAGTCACATACTGGAGGGAGATGCACAAGAAGCCAGAAAAGGGAAGGTTATGGCAAACAAGCTGGATTCAAATCCCAAGAAGCAGATGGACCTGTTTGTCCCGGAGAAATTGAGGGGGGATTTAATGCCAAACTTGTCATAACAGCGAGGCTATTTTGCTTGACAAGAGGAAGGGCTGTCAATGCAAAGAAGAGACTCTAGCTGGACTTTTGTGTCTGCTTTTGACAGATAATTTTAAAAAACAAGGATCTGCAGTTTTCTTGCAGTTTTTTTTTTCTTTTTACAAAAAAAAAAAAAAAAAGGTGGCCCTTGACTGCTGAGAAAGGGGGGGATTGACTAAGGTGGCTCTGCCGGCTTAGCACCTAGGATAGGACTAAAACTCAGGGTCTCCTGGTTGGTCGAGCGCTTCCGAACCTGGCTGTGGGCTGGAGCTCAGGAGTTTTGGTTTGGGGTTTTTTTAAAAAAAAATTCTCTTTTTGAGTTATATATTTTATTTATTTGGTTTGTCAATTGCTTACAAGATAATAGGTATCAGTAAAAAAAACATAGTTATGAATACATGGATACCTATAAGAAAAATACCAAAATATAAAAAAAAATAGAGTTGGTTTTGGAGAAGAAACCCAAATAACTCCCCATTCACAGGCTGGACAGGGTCAGGGTATCCCATCAGGGTCTCTTTCCATCCCACGAGGACCAGAATCTTAAATCCAACGGGGTGGATTTCCTGGTGGACTCGGGTGTAAGAGGCGGGTGGGGGTTGGCCGCCTGGGGAACCCCCAAATTCACAGAGAGAAGCGGAAGTCGGGGGATCTGAGATCTGCCCAGCCGCCTGGGATTATTACTTTTGTTCCTGCATCGATCAGCAAGCGCAGGGCCTTCCAAGCAGAGCAGAGGAAGCGAGGCCGCTGCACGAAAGAGGCCCGCGGCTCGACGCGTGATGGCTGCCCCCCACCCACCCCCACCCCTTCCATTGGAGTGTCGCCTTCCGCCCGGCCCCTGCGCTCTACCCCGCCCCGTTCCCATCGTCCCCCTGGCCGTAGGCGGCGACCATGACTCTGCGGCTGCTGTTGGCCAGAGTCCGGCGCCGATTGGTCGCCCATCCTCCTCGCGCCCTTCTCCTCCTCTCCGCCTCTATGGCTACCGGCACGCAAGCCGCCGCCGCCGCCGCCGCCGCCGCTCGGCAGGTAGGGTCCGAGCGGGCTCTGGGAATCTGAGCGAGAATCGGGCGTCAATTTCTCGCGGTTCTTCGTGGAGCTTCCGGGCGGCAGATGCTCCGAGGCGCTGCTTCGTGCGCAGCCTGTCTGGCTGTCCTTCTCTCTGGCTCCTCTGATCCTCGCGTCTCAGTCGAGGCCTCAGCCGCCCCAGCAGTTGGAGGGCTGGCTGGGGGGAACGGACGAGGGAAGGTGGCCGAGGTGGTTCGGCATTTGCTGGTGACACTGCCCCCAAATCGAGCCCTCTGGTCTGGAGATTGCGACCCCCTGCTGCAGCGACTCCCCGGATCTGGTGTTTTTTGTTTTTTGTTTTTGTCGGAAAAAAGACGCCCCTAAGTGGAGCTTGGTTACCCACGATCATGACACGGGTTGGTGTGTTCCGAAACACTTTCTGGATCCCTTCAGTTGCTTAGTAATGTCCTGCTTCCAAGAAAATTGAATGTTTTATTTGTCATGTTATATGTCTGTTTATAATTCCGTGAAAATCTGTTTCCCCCTGGAAGGGGAATGGCTTAAAGCCATTTCAACTTTCAATATCTTTCACCTTTCAATAGCGGTTTCAACTTTCAATATCTCTCAGCTGGGGATCACTATAACATGAACCGAGGATTCGCTGAAGTTATTTAAACCTACCTTGCCTTGTTGATGTAACTATAGAATAACAGGAGTTGGAAGGGTCCTTGGAGGTCATTTAGTCCAACCCACTGATGGAGCAGGACACCCATATCATTTCATACAAGTGACTGTCTAGTGACGGTCTCTTCTGAAAAGCCTCCAGGGATGGAGCACCCACATCTTCTGAAGGCAAGGCAGGCTAGTTGTTCTCACCTAGGAAATTTCTCTTTAGTTCTAGGTTGCTTCTCTACGTAATTAGTTTCCCTCCATTGTTTCTTGTCTTGCCTTCTGGCTTTGGGGGATAAATTGACCCCTTCCTCTTTGTGGCACCTCTCAAATACTGGAATACTGCTATCATGTCTCCCCTACTCCTTTTCACTAGACCCAATTCCTGCAACCAATCTTCATATGTTTTAACCTCCAGCCCACTAATCATTCCTGTTGCTCTTCTCAGTACTCTTTCCATGGTCACAACATGTTTTTTCTTATATTGTGGTGGCCAAAATTGGATGCAGTATATTCTGAGTGTGGTCTTACTCAGGCTTTGTAAAGTGGTACTAATACTTCACATGATCTTGATTCTATCCCTATGTTATTTTAGCCTAGGATTGCATTGGGGTTTTGGCTGCAGCTACACTCTGATGGCTCATATTTACGTGTCCACTCGAACTCCATGATCCCTCTCACAGTTACTGGCACTGAGCCACATTTCACTCAGTCTGGACCTATACATTTTGTTTTTCTTGTCTCGGTGTAAAATTTTATTCATACTGTTTTATCCACACTGAATTTCATTTTGTTGTATAGGGCCCAGTATTCATGTCTGTCAGTATTCTTCTGGATCTTGAGCCTGTCTTCTGGGATATTGGCCATTCCTTCTAGCTTACTGTCATCTGCAAATATGAGTTTCCCTTCTGTTCCCTCATCGAGATCATGTATGAAAATATTTAAGAATATTGGGCCTAAAACGAAACCCTGGAGTACCTCACTGTCCACCTCTCTCCATGTGAATTTAATCCCATTAAGGACTACATGTTGATTACGGTTTGTCAGCCAGTTACAAATCTATCTGATGCTATCTATCCCAAGTTTTTTACTTTATCAAGAAGTAGGTTGTCTACTTTGTTCAAGTTTGTCAAGATCCATCTGGATGATGAGTCTATGTTCTGGAGTGTTGGCTATACCTGATAGCTTGGTGTCATCTACAAATTTAATGAGTTACCTTTCTATTTCCTCATAAATTGTTTATGAAGATATTGAAGAGTACTGGGCCTAAGACAGAACCTTGGGTACTTTACTGCTTGCTTCCCTCCATGTAGATGTAGTTACATTAAAGACTACAAGTGGAGTGCAGTTTGGCAGCCAGTTTGAAATCCATCTGGTGTTAGTGTTGTCTATTCCACATTTTTTGAGCTTTCCAACAAGTAGAACACATTCAGCTTATCAACCCTTCAGCAAGAGAGGGAGATCTGCTGTAGCCAGTGGTATTTTTCAGGCTTTTTCACACATTTGCTGGTTCATTTGTTGAGAGCTGATTCCTCATTTTTTCAGAGTAGCTTCTATTTGCTGCCCTGACTTCCCTTGCTAATACATTTCTGGCCTCATTGTAGAGCATTCTATCTCCTTTACTGTAGACTTCTTCTTTGGCATGACATAGTTGTTTAAGCCAGCGGTTGCCAACCAGTGGGCTGCAGCCAACTGGTGGGCTGGGAAAAAATTTTGGGCCGCAGAGAAATCCCCCTGAAAGCAATTAATCCAGGCTGAGCAGAAACACAAGGCTGCGCTGCCCACATGGCCTGCAGAATCCCCGCCCACTCACTCCTTACCCAGCAAACTTGCCTGCTAAATTATTATTTTTCCTTTTTCCGACCATCATCTGTTCGGCTGTGCCGGGAGATTTAGATTAGCTGGAAAGCAGGAAATGGTTGGATTTCTTGCTTTCTAGCTACTCTTTAAATCTTTGGCTCTGCTTTTTCCCTTAGTACTGAAGTTTCTATTATTCAGTGCAGATTCACGGCAAGGAAATTTTATTGCAGACTGAGCTAGCCGATGGCAGATAGTATGCCATAGCTTAAATATGAAGACCGCAACTAGTATAAATGAACAAAATTCATGGAGGTCATAGAAAGGTATTCAGTTAATGAATAATTTCTGTAAATCCATATCACAGAATTTCTTTTGTGTGATTTTTTACTGGTTGTTAATATCAAAACAGATTTAATTTAACTAACTTAGTCATTTGGTCAAAGAATGAAATAAGATTAGTTTTACATGATCTGTTCTTGACAAAGCCATGTTGGCTTCTGGTCATGACTTTGTTTGCTTCTAGGTGTTGGCAGATTTGTTGCTTGATTATCTTTTCCAAGATCTTCCTAGGTATTCATGTCAGACTGATTGGTCTGTAGCTTCCTGGATTTGTTTTTTCTTTCTCCTTTTTTTAAAGATGGGAACCACATCAGCTCTTTTCTAGTCCTCATGTAGTTCCCTGGTACTCCAAGAACTTTAAAAGATATGGACCAGTAAGTTAGGGATCACATCTGCCAGTTCCCTCAGAATTCTGGGATATAATACATCAGGATATGGTGATTTGAATTTGTCTAGAACTCTTATCTTATTTTTGCTTCTTTTAATTTGCATTCCTATTCCATCTTTTACAGTTCTGTTTTTGGTAAGTTGGGTTCTATTTGTGTATGAAGACAAGTGCAAAGAATGAGTCAAATAAACAGTTCTGTTTTCTCTCTACTGTTCATTGCTTCCTTGCCATCATCTCCCATTAGTGGACCAATTGTTTCTGTTAGGGATAACATTGTTTACCCTAACTGGTTTAGGTGAAATAATAACTATGAATCATAGTTAGTATATGTTAGAGTGTATGCAGCTTTAACTGTGAAATAGCAATTAAAGGAGTGGTTAAGAAAACAATATAAAAGTAGCAAGACTACAGCTTGCTCTCTCTCTCTCTGGCTTTGATGATCCCTGATTACTGCTTGGAATCAAGACTGCATTGCTCGAACGGGAGAGACAACAAAGGACTGATCTGTAAGTGAACTGACATAGGATATTCTACATGGACTTTGCTAATTGAATATCCCTGAATGGACTGACTACATGGTAAATGATATTTGGACTGTTATTTGACTATGCCATAAACTTATACTGGAATAAAATATATTCTTGATAGCACAAGCGTATCTGTTATTTTTACTATATGTTAATAAACATACAAGCTTAGCTCACTCATTTATCTGTGTGCCTATCTGACTAACGCTGCACATTCTGTTTAGCTTGTCTACCTAACCCTGGTTGGAGAACCCAGGCTTAACACTGGTTATGGGCCCAGAGGCTGCAAAGTGAGAGTTTGTGTTGTTATACATTACAGTAAACAGACAGCTGTGTTTTATTAATTATATTTTTATATCCATATATGAAAACATGGCACAAGTCAATCTACAAAGTTTGTCCCTTATATCCAAGCTGGATGGAACAAACTATGTATCATGGTCTACAAAATGTAGTCTACTTCTACGAAGAGAAGGTGTGTGGAACATAATTGAAAATCCACCAAACGTAGAAGAATGGGATCCAGAGGATGAGAAAGACAGACTAAAGATAGAAGAATTTATGCATAAAAATCAACAAGCCATTTGCATAATTGGGTTAACCTTAACTGATCAACAGCTTGTTTATATCCACGGAGAGAAAACGGCTTTTGGGTGTTGGCAGAAGCTGAAGAGGATTTATGTTCGAGATAATATTGGTGCTCACATAAATCTAACACGGAAGCTTTTCAGGACGCATCTCCAAACAAATGGTGATATGCTGAGTCATTTAAAAACTATGCAAAGCATTTTCCAAGAATTACACGAGAAAGAGCTTATATTCTCTGAACAACATCAAGTTTACATAATTCTATCTTCCCTTGATGAAAGTTATGATAACTACGTAACTTCACTTAAAATTTTGCCAAAGGGAAATTTAACTTTAACTGATATAACTGCCAGATTGATCGAAGAGGCCAGAAGAAGGCATGAAAGAGATGAATTAAGGAGGGAGCAACCTCAAAAAGAAGATAATAAACCTCCTACTGCATACGCAATTAAAAAGTGTTTTAATTGTGGAGGAAGAGGACATTTGGCAAGATTTTGGAAAAAGGCAAAGCGCCAGAACGCTGGCCAGAATACTAAAATCATCAAAAGATAAATAAACATTTAGAGTTAGCCATGTATACTAACGGAGCTGTAAAAAATAATTTATGGGTGGTTGACAGTGGGGCATCCCATTGTATAACAAATGATAACAGAAATTTTATTAAAATGTCCCAGAGTACACAGCAGATATCATTAGCCAATGGCTGGAAACTGAAAGCTAAAGGTGAAGGTATAGCATATTGTTCTTTTATAAAAGAGAATGTAAAAATGTTATATGTACCACAACTTAAGTTTAATTTAATTTCAGTTAGAATTTTGGTTAAACTAGGATATGTAGTTACATTTAAGGGAGATAACTGCATACTTGAAAAAGAAGATAAGAGAATTACTGCATCTTTAAGAGATGGATTATATGTGTTAAATGATGATGGTTTAAAGGTGGCTAACACAATTTATGACAATAAGAAATCTCATGACGAATGTATTCACTTGTTACATCGAAGGCTAGGGCATTTAAATTTTAAAATGCTTAAGAAAACTGTTGAATTGTCTAAGGGAATAAGTTTGAAATCTTGTAATAAGTATTTGCAATGTAATGCCTGTAATCAAAATAAGAGCAGGGTCATACCGGCTAATAGAGTTGATGGATTTACTACTAAAGAGCCATTAGAAGTAGTATTTGCTGATTTAATAAGTCCGAAAAAAACAAGTGTAGGAGGAGCTCGCTACATACTAAGTATAATGGACCACTATTCTAGATATGGGTTTTGCTATTTAATGAAGAGCAAAACTGAAACATATCAAAATCTATTTAATTGGTTAAAATTCGCTGAAAGAAAAACTAAAAAGAAATTAGTAACTCTCATCACAGATAATGGTACAGAATTTACAAATCATAAATTTAAAAACAAACTAAGACAGTTAGGTATTCAACATAAAATGTCTGCACCATATAGGCCACAACATAATGCCTTTATAGAGAGAAGAGGCCAAACATTACAATCAATGGCACGAACTATGATGTCTGATTCAGGATTACCTGACAATTTATGGGGAGAAGCAATAATGTGTGGTAATCATATATTAAATAATGTTGTTAATTCAACAACAGGTGAATTACCATTCACACTGTGGCATGGTACAAAACCTGATTTAAGTTACATGCACACATTTGGAGCACCAGCATGGGTGCATATCCCTACACAACTTAGATACAAAGGACAGCATAGAGCTAAAAGATTGATTTTTGTAGGATATACATCTAATCATAGATCTTATAGATTCTGGGAACCAGGTACATCTAGAGTTTACACCAGTGCTAGTGCAAAATTCCTAGAACATGTAGGATGGAATAGATTAGAGCAAGATTTAAATAATGAAGTATTTATTGAACCCTACAAAAGGCAGAAAGATGAGATTAGCTATAAGAAGAGTCCAATTAAAGAAGAAGTCCACGAAGAGCAAATAGGACCAGAACAAGAGGAAATAGTTGATCAGGAAGAGTTACATGATCAAGAGCAATTAATAGAGGAAAGTCCACCTGTAAGTCCTATAATACCTAGACGTACTACACGTGTAACTAGACCACCTGATAGGTATCAAGCAAGTATAGTTTGCCAAGTAACTAAAGTTCCAACTACTGTAGATGAACTTAGGATGTATCCTGCTAAGGATCAGGAGAATTGGCAAAAGGCTATGGAAAAAGAACTAAATTCATTAAAGGTAATGAAAGTGTATGAAGATGCCAAATTACCTCCAGGAGAAAAATCCATTGGGTGCAAATGGATATTTAAAGTAAAAACTGGAAATGATGGGACTGTTACCCATAAAGCTAGGTTAGTAGCTCAAGGATTTAATCAAACTGCATCTGATTATGATGAAGTTTTTGCACCAAGCCTTAAAGCTACATCTTTAAGAACAGCATTAGTGTGGGCAGCTAAGAAAAACTATGTCGTTAACCATTTAGATGTAGAAACTGCTTATCTACATGCACCATTGCAGCACACTATATATTTAAGAAAACCAATTGGTATAAATGAAAATAAAGTAAATAATAATGATTGTTGGAAACTCAAAAAGAGTCTTTACGGGTTAAAACAATCTGGGTTTGAGTGGAACCAATATATTGTAAAAGAACTAAACAATATAGGTTTTAAATCTGGTTTAGCAGATCCGTGTGTGTTTAAAAGAGAAAATAATGGAACGGTGTCATTATTGTTATTATTTACAGATGATATTGCTTTAATAACTAAGACTAATAATGAAGCTAATGAAATAATATCATTATTAGCCAAAAAGATAAAAATAAAGCATTTAGGTGAAATTAAAAGGTATCTAGGATTGACAATAAATAAAACAAATAATGGTTTTAAGATATCTCAAGAAGATAAAATTTGCCAATTAATTAAAACTTATAAGATGGAACTTTGTAAACCGGCAAAGACTCCAATGAGTCAGGAAGTTTGCCAAACTAATGATCAAAGTCCCAAATTTGATAAGTCCATATATCAATCTTTGATTGGTAGCTTATCATGTATAAGCAATTGGTCAAGGCCAGATATAGCTTATAGTATAAATCAGCTGGCACGTTTTAATTCAGATCCAAAAGAATGTCATTGGAAATCCTTAAAAAGAATATTGAGATATCTTAAGGGAACAATAAACCATGCATTGTATATAGAACCAAAGGGTGATTTGAGTCTTAGTGCTTATGCAGATGCAAGTTTTGCAACTGATATAAACACTAGAAAATCAACATCTGGGATGGCTATATTATTTGGTAAGACACTAATAGGATGGAGGTCAATCAGACAACAGCATATTAGCTTGTCCACGATGGAAGCAGAATTTTCATGTCTGTCATTATTATGCACTGACTTGATTTTCTACAAACAGTTGTTGTTGGACATGGGTATAACTATAAAAGATTCCATTATTGTGTACGAGGATAACCAAGCAGCTATAAAGTTAGCTACTAGTATTGCTGTAAAAACTAGATCAAAACATACTGACTTAAGATATTTGAATGTAAGAGAATCAGTGAAAAATGGATTAATTAAATTGGTATACTGCATGTCAGAAGAAAACATTGCAGACCAATTTACAAAAGCTCAAGGAGCAACTAAGTTTAAAGAAAGTTGCGAAAAATATAATTTAAAAATGTAAATGATTCATAGTTATTATGTAACCTAAAAGGGGAGAATGTTAGGGATAACATTGTTTACCCTAACTGGTTTAGGTGAAATAATAACTATGAATCATAGTTAGTGTATGTTAGTGTGTATGCAGCTTTAACTGTGGAAATAGCAATTAAAGGAGTGGTTATGAAAACAATATAAAAGTAGCAAGACTACGGCTTGCTCTCTCTCTCGCTGGCTTTGATGATCCCTGATTACTGCTTGGAATCAAGACTGCATAGCTCGAACGGGAGAGACAACAAAGGACTGATCTGTAAGTGAACTGACATAGGATATTCTACATGGACTTTGCTAACTGAATATCCCTGAATGGACTGACTACATGGTAAATGATATTTGGACTGTTATTTGACTATGCCATAAACTTATACTGGAATAAAATATATTCTTGATAGCACAAGCGTATCTGTTATTTTTACTATATGTTAATAAACATACAAGCTTAGCTCACTCATTTATCTGTGTGCCTATCTGACTAACGCTGCACATTCTGTTTAGCTTGTCTACCTAACCCTGGTTGGGGAACCCAGGCTTAACAGTTTCTTTGACTTTTGTCTTGTTTTTTAATGTGTTGAGATATTTTTTTACTATTTTTGATATTTGTTGAAAGTCTTACTTTGTTCTGAGCCTTAGCATTCGATTCATCTTTGCAGGTTCGGGCTATATGTTGGTATTCTGCCTTAGTTATATGTCCCTCTTTCCATTTTTTTTGCACCTATCCTTTTTTTTCCTCTCAGTTTGTGTAAGAGTTCTTTGTGCAACCATAGTGGTTTCCTCTTGGATTTCTTGTTTTTCTTTTTCAGTGATATTGAGCTAGACTGGGCTTTTTTCATCATATTTTTCAGAATTTTTCAGAATTTTCCAAGCTTCTTAAATTGGCTTCCCCTTTTAAGATTTTCATCCATGGGATGGATCCTTCCCAAACTTTGTCAAAATTATCTCTTTTAAAATTCTAAGACAGTGGTTTGAATGTGTTCTGTTACTTGTGTCTGTATTGTGTTCTGTTTTGTATTGTATTGTGTTGTATTGTATTGTGTTGTATTGTAATACAATACAATTTTGTATTTTGTCTGTATTATAGTCTGTTGCTTGTGTCTGATAACTAGCATGTTTTGAGATCTAGCTGTCATTATCCCCAGCAATATATTCAGTGCCTGGAGGGGATGGGAGTTGTAGTCCAGTACATCTGGAGGTCAGAAGATCAAGATGGAACATCAAGGTGGGCCCTTCCACCCTAGCCATGTATTTGTTCCCAATGGTTGGGATTTAGCTGAGGTCATTCCAGCTTTGCCTGTAACTAGGTTGGATCAGAAATCATGTGGTCTTGATCCAATTTGTCCTTCTGTGGTTGAACTGAGTGACTAAATTGTATTGATTTTGCATATGTTTTATGCAGACCCGGTGTGCACATGTTTCACCTCTCCTGCAGGAGCTGCATTGGTTGCCGATTTGCGTCTGGGTGCAATTCAAGGTGCTGATTGTCACCTTTAAAGCCCTTCATGGCTTGGGACCAGGTTATCTGAGAGAATGTCACTTGTCAGTCACATCTACCTGACCCATTAGAGCGGAGAGGCAGGGAATGTTGCGGGTCCCATCTCTGAGGGAGATATACCTGGTGGGACCCAGAAGAAGGGCCTTCCCCGTGGTGGCTCCTTCTCTCTGGAATATCATTCCCCCAGAGATTAGAATGGCCCCCTCACTAATACTCTTCAGGAAGGCATTGAAGACCTGGTTCTGCCGGCGGGCCTGGGGAACCCACAGTGGGATAGAGCCCATCAATTGGCTCTGCTGTCATTGGGGAGGGGGAGGGGAGTTGGGGGATAATTTTTTTGTTTTATTTTTTTCCAGATTTTGTTCTATTATACTTCATTAATTTGTTTGAATCTTTTTGTTAGTTTTTATTTTTTATATTATTTTTATTTTTTATTTTAAATATGGTTTTACCTTCTGTAAGCCGCCTTGAGTCGCCGTGGGGGAATAGGCGGCAATATAAATTCAATAAATAAATAAATATGATCTCAGAGGACTAAATCATGTCTGCACTAGATTGATATTGTCCTCAATGACTGGTGGCAGCAGTTTTTCCAGCCTTAACTACAACTTTGATTTCAGTCTGCCTACACCCAAAACATGGTTTAATTCAGAACAGCCTTGCTCTAAGAGATCAGATTTCTTAATCTTTAAATTATGGGGAACTGTGGTTTTCAGCCACTTTTAGGGTAATAATTTTAAAAAACAATCTTTTGTATAGAAAAAGACAAGAAAAAACCTGGGCATGCGAGAAAAAATAGAAGACTGGATAGGTTTACTTTGTTGCCAATCTCCCAAAAATTAAAAATTCGTCACCTTTATATATAAAGACAGATATACATAAATCCTTTCAAATGCCTGAATGTACAAGTGCCTTGATTTAGCATCTTGAAGCCTTTAAAGTGACTAGACCAGCATTTCCTAACCTTGGCAACTTTAAGATATGTGGATTATGCTGACTGGGAAATTCTGGGAGTTAAAAGTCCATACATCTTAAAGTTGCTAAGGTTGAGAAATACTGAAATAGACCATGGTATTTTATATGATCTTGGCACAGGTCTGAACCAGCTGAGTCCTGCCTGCTTCTAGCTTGTTCCTCAAATTTTCCCCCAGGCAAACTGAGATAACCAAAATGAAATCTCCTGGGAAGGCAGCACTGAGCTCCTTGAGGGCTTGCAGTGGCTCATGCCCTGCTATTTCTTTTATTTTCACACTGGGCAAAGTTCAAGCCATGGAGGCGGAACCAAGATATTTTCCCTGCTATAAAATCAGCCCCGTAGTGAGCTGAAAGTGCCAGAAGCAGCAGTTTTGCAGACAATGCCTCATAAACAAAGCGGTAGTCCTCATGCTGGAAAGGTAGATGATCTCAGATCTTGTGGCAAGAGGGCTGGGAGTAGGAATTTGCAGCAGTTACATGGTCTAAATATGGATTTTGTCTATTTCCCAATTTGTATAGCTTTTCACCGCATAGGTTTTTCTTTCAGGAGACTAGCTTGTCATGAGCATATTTAAGAAGATGATAAGTTTAGGTGAAATTAACCTATTGATTAAAAGTTAATATATCTCAGAGTGACCCTGGTTTCAATAGAAAAGAATGTTACTCAATCAAAATGATACCTATGAGTCTGTGATGGAAATGTTTTGTCCTCCAATCTTGATCCTGTGGAAGGTATCTGCCATTGTTTTATGAATGTTACCTAACTAAACCATTTTCTGTAGGGTCTCATTCTCGGAGCCTTTGCCAGTGACTGTGATGATGAACCTTCTCAGTTGTCTGATGCAGGAGAGGCTTTTGACAAAAAAGTCAATGGGAAGCTGAAGGAGTTACTGGCCATGTAAGCAACTGGTTGCATTTCCTTCTTTTTATTAAATTGTTGTAAAATGACAGGAAAAAACATTTGGCGTTAAAAGATGTTTTGCAAGTAGCTGCAGAAGTTGTTGCAAGTTTGTTTCTCCCTTTCTCTTTTCCCACATTCATCTTTCCTTTTTGCTATTCAAATGATGTTGATTCCATCTTGCTCTATGCAAACAACCCCCTGCCTTTTTGGGAATTTCCCAAAATCCCATTATGTCAGGTGTTCTCAATTTCAAGTAAGGAGCAGGTGACTAGAAAAATGAGGTGGCCTAACAGTCCTAATCAAAAGGGTAATGCAACACTTAATATCTGATTCTCAAAAGATTTGCATATAAGGTTCTGAATATGAATCTGAATATAATATTCATATAAATCAAGCAGCTCTTTTTCTAGGAGAATGCATGTGCTTTTGTAGTTGCCATTAAGTTCCAGGAAAAGACATGGCTGTTTTAAAACACTGCTGTTTTATATGCATGGCCCTTTGAAGCACCTTTTGGAAGAGAATCCAAAGTATGCATAGTTTTAATGGTTCAGTGACTAGAATTCAGTGATTAGCAGTTTATTAAATAAAACTAATGTCTTGGTCATGTTGGATGTTGGTTTTTATAAAGTCAAAGGGCCCATCTTTGTGAGTGAGTATTTTAAAACTAGAACTTCGATAGGCTAAGTTAGAAAGGTTTTACTGATGCGAATGCATTGTGGAGACAGTAGTAGGACTGATTACTTCAAATTTTTTGTAAGCCTGAGATAATCACTTGATTTAAAGGAGTATTTTTTCAACCTTGACAACTTTTAAGAGGTGTGGACTTCTATGAGTTGAAGTCCACCCATCTTGCCAAGGTTGAGAGACACTGATCTAAAGGCTTTATCTCATCATCTGCTGTTCTAGAGAGATATAAAAAGTTCTCTCTCAGCATAAAACAAGAATCCTGCCATTCATAGGTTGATTTATTTTGCATATTTACCGACCACTATAACCAAACCCTGAATACGTGGATAGAAGGTACCCTTAGGTATAGATAGAATATGTGGATAGAAGGTACCCTTAGGCAAAAGCCTCTTCTGGGAAAGGCTAATTTTCTGATCCAGTTGCTGATAGTGTGAGTGGGTAACATCTGTTTTATTGTGGACTACTGAACGTCTTTGTGTCTTATTCTAGTTCTGGTCCACCTCTGAAGAAAGGGAAGACCCGCATCTTCCATGGTTTGCATCAGGTAGGGGATAAATATTTAATTTAATCTTGTGTCTCTTAATTTTTCAATGGATTTTTTTTTTTTTTTGCTGGAAGATCTCACAGCTTGCTCTGACCTCAGAAGAAGACAGCAGAAACAGGGTTGAAACAAAGACTGCTACGCAAGTGTTTATGGTAGTTAATGCTGGGAAGGTCATCTAGAGGTAGGAGTTAATATGGAAACCCCAAAGGTGCTTTTTCAAAAGGCAATTGGACTTTGTTTTCTTTGAAGACATTTCACTTTTGATCCAAGAAGCTTCTTCAGCTCTGACTGGATGGTGGTGAATGGAAGGATTTATATTCCTTACACACAGCTGGCCATTTGCATTCTTTTAGAGTTGTTGAGGCCACTTGGAGGTTATCTGTGTCATCAGGATCACCTGAGTAGTCCAAATGGATGTGGAGCTTTCTTGAAAAGACTGCCAGTTTCAGCAGAAGAAAGCTCCACACCCATTTGCATTATTCAGGTGACCCCTAGGACACCAGATAAACCTCCAAGTGGCCTCAACAACTCTTTAAAAGAATGCAAATGTCCAGTTGTGTGCAAGGAATATAAATCCTTCCATTCCCCACCATCCAGTTAGAGCTGAAAGAACTTCTTGGTTCAGAAGCAAAATGTCTTCACAGAAAACAAGTCTAGTTGCCTCTTGAAAAAGCATCTTTTGGATAATCATGACCTGGATGACTGAGAATCTTCATAGACAATAAGATGGAAAGTTTGTAGATTTAATTAAAACATTTGTACAGATAGTCTTTGACTTACAACCTTTTGTTTAGTGACTGTTTGAAGTTACAGCAGCACTAAAATTGTGACTTACAATCAGTCCTTCATTTACAACTAATACATCATGCCTATGGACAATCTGATCAAGAGTTGAGCACTTGGCTACTGGCATGATGGTTCTAGAATCTAGATCATGTGATCACCATTTGTAGCCTTCCCAGCTCACTTCTGGCAAGCAAAGTCAATGGGAGAACCTGAATTCCCCAAATGATTACATGATTTATTTAACACCTGCAGAGCTTCACTTAACAACTATGGAAAAAAAGTCATGAAACTGGACATGAATTTCTTAACCACCACCTTGCTTAGCTATGGAAATTCTGGTCTCAGTTGTGGTAAGTTAAGGACTACCTATAATAGCTGCCTGTATTAAAACCAGTTCTGGTTTGCTTACAACCAAGTTTCTTAGCCAGTGAGGAACCTGACCTTTTAGAAGCGAATTTCACTGTGTATTGGGACGGTGTTGGTACAGTTTTGGGTCATTCACTTGGCAGCACTCTGAATGCTGAATTCCAGAGTACATTGCAGCCCTAGGTTCCAGGGCTTCTAAAGTTGACTTCCAGCCCTTCAAATCTTGACTGTGAAACTCAATCTCTTAAATGACACTTGGACCTTAGCTAAGAAAATATGGCAAACTGTTTTGGGCATGAATGCTCTGATGAAAATCATGGGTCAGGTCCAAGGAAGCAATGGGGTGACTGAGTGTTCCAAAAAGAAAAACATTGCAAAGATTAAACCTTTGACCAAAACTAAAAACTAATAGTTGAAAATGGCATTGCAGTTTTATTTGTGGAAAGCAGGCTAATTCAGCTCACTGCCAGGAGTTTCATCCTCACCAGCTCAAGGTTGACTCCTACTTCCATCCTTCCAAGGTTGGTGAAATGAGGACCCAGATTGTTTGTGTCAATATGCTGACTCTGTAAACTGCTTAGCCTTAGAGAGAGCTGTAAAGCACTATATAAGTGGTATATAAGTCTTAAGTTTATTGCTATCCTTGTTCAAAACAATCAACCATTCCAACATCTGAGGTTGCAATTATGTGTTTAAAAGATCTGATATCATGTACTGAATTCAATGTTTAAAAAACAAAATAGCCTTCCCCTTTTAGGGCTTTCTTATAATAATATGCCGTCCAGTTGCTTATCCTTTCTGCATTAATGCATCAGGATATTACAAAAAATATTTCCATTCCTTAGAATATACTTTGAAGAGCATTTACTGCATAATGCTAGTTTAGTCTCCCTTAACAGATAATTTAAAATGTGAAGTAAATACTACAATTGATCCAATCTTGAAAGATATTCTTTGAAATTCCAGTTGGTTAACTTTAAACAAAAATAGGAAAAATAAATTGATTTTCTTTTCTGTTTTGTTGCAGGCCTTTCCAAATGTAGTAGTTGTTGGCCTGGGAAAGAAAGCAATGGGAATAAACATAGATGAAAACTGGAATGAAGACAAGGAAAATATACGGGCAGCTGTGGCAGGTTAGCAAAATTAAAACATTATTTTTGTGTTAATGTATAATCTCTAACAATGCTTCCATAATGAGTGGAATCTAAATTTTAAAAGGTTGTCTCCACTTGTCAAGCTTAGTGGGCCTTGCATTAAATTCTGTTGGACTTAGTGAATATTGAGCATAATGTTGTAAGCAGGATGGATAAAAGTCTATGGTTTTTTTAATGTACAAGAGATCAGGCCTCTTGCAACCATAAAATAGGGAATTTCAATAGGGCAGTTTGAATGGCAACTGATGGAATTGCCTGTTTTACACAAATGTGATAAGTGTGCAAGGCTCTTGTCCTTGGCACCATGAGGGAAGCATGGCAGCAGAATCCAGCCTAAATGCAAAACATCAAATCTCATATTTTCAACAACCCCATTTTTTGCAATCTTTAGAACCAAAGCTGGCATAGCAATTGGTTTGTGATAGCTTTCCATAAAAGAAAGTGATCAAAGAGTCCAGCCTAGAACTAATTTCCTGACAGTGAAATTTCATGACAGTGAGAACAATTAATGATTGTTGGAACGACTTTTGCTTTAAGAAGTTGTGGGTTCTCCTTCACTGAAGGTTTTCCAGAAGAGAGCCTTTTGTCTGGAATGGTACAGGGTTTCCTGCTTGATTGAGCAGGGGATTGCACGAAAAGATCTCCAAGGTCGCTTCCAACTCTGTAATTCTGTAATTTCATTTTACTGTTACTCAGTGGGCTAATAAAGTGGCCTTTGACAGAATTGAGTTTTTAATATGGCTAAATAAAGGCACGTATTGCAAAAATTGCTTTTTTGATGCATTGTGTACTTTGGCCAGCTGAAATCATTTTCTAACATGAGAAAGTTGGGTGAGGCACTTTCTCATTCTTGAATTACTTGTAGGGAGTTGCCGCTAGATAAGTCATCTAATTGTCCTATAATTAATCATATTCACTTCAGAAAGCTTTGATTGTAGAAATGATTGTCTTGGTTGACTTTTAGTCCTTATGGTAGCAGGTGTGTTTGCAAGAAAACTCCTTGCTTCACTCTTGGAGGGATCATAATTTTTCCAATGTGTATTTTATTGTTTAGCTGGATGCAGGCAGCTGCAGGACCTAGAACTCATTTGTGTTGAAGTGGATCCTTGTGGAGATGCTCAGGCTGCAGCTGAAGGGGCTGCCCTCAGCATCTTTGAATATGGGGAACTGAAGCAAAAAAAGAAACCCAACCTTCAAATTCAGTTACATGGCAGGTAACCGAGATATCACCTTGGTATGGTGCTCCTGTTGCAGAAATAATTTCTTTGCTATGAAGGGTTAAGAAATAAAAGGCTGTTGAATGAAATCTTTACTGAAAGTCACTTATAACACCTTGCACTTAAATAAGCAAATTTCTATATGCAAACATGTTTTATACTTAAGCAGTGATCAACCAGTGAATCAAGAGCATTGGCAGGGTGATTTAGTTTGTGCAGTCTTGATAGATTTGCTATCCCAAGGAGTCAAACTTGAGTAATTTGTCCTAGTAAAGGATAGCAGAGATTTGAATAATTGGGGATCAAGACAGACAAAGTTGCTGGAATAGCAACTCATTAGAAGAGAGGAGCTAATGAATAGTACTTCCCTTAGTTGTGTGATGGAGGGGACCCAATTTTAAATCAGGCTAATATTCTCCATTTTTAAAACTAAGTTATAAACAAATTTATAAGTACAACAATAAGTAATGCAAACTAAAAAATTGAAAGAAAAGGAAAAATAGCTGCAGAAAAAAAAGGAAATAAAATAGAAAAAGACAAGTAAGAATCTAGCTAGGAAAAAACTTCACTCCTTTTCACCAACACTTTTAGCATCTTACTGCATTCTCTGCCGATATGTACATACAACAAATGTTCTCTTCTTTCTATATCCCATCTCTTATCTATAATCAAATCCTTAAAGCATCATCATTTTAGTTGTCAAGAAAAAGTCCATTAAGATTTACTAGAAATAGCATATCTGTTTTAACCTTGACAAATTCCTTCCTTTTACTTCTAACAATATTGATCTTTAATCACTTCAAATAATAGTAACAGGGTTAGAAGGGACCTTGGAGGTCATTTAGCCCAACCCCCTGCTCATGCAGGAGACCTATACTATTTCTGACAAATGGCTATCCCATCTCTTTTTAAAAGCCTCCAATGATGGGGCATCCACAACTTCTGAAGGCAATTCATTCCATTGGTTGATTGTTCTCACTTCTAGGAATTTTCTCCTTAGTCCTAAGTTTCTTCTCTCCTTGATTATTTTCCATCCATTATTTCTTGTCCTGCCTTCAGGTTCTTTGGTAAATAAGTTGGCCCCCTCTTCCTTGTGGCAACCCTTCAAGTATTGGAAGACTGTTATGCTACTCCTGGTCCTTTTCACTAGACTAGGAATACCCAATTCTTGCAACCTGTTCTTTGTGGGTTAGGGTTAGGGGTCCCAAACTGGATGCACTATTCCAAGTGTGGTCTTATTGGGTTTTTAAGTCATGCTAATGTTTCATGTGAACTTGATTCTATCTCTGTTAAGGCAACCTAGTATTGTATTAGCTTTTTTGGCTGCTGTTGCACATTGTTGGCTCATGGTTAGATGGTTCTCTACTAGGACTCCAAGATTCCTCTTGCAGTTACTACTATTGAGCCATGTTTCACCCAGTCTGTATCTATTTTTGAGGGGTTTTTGCATAAGAATTTTTGCCTAAGACCTTGCTTTTCTATATGTTAAATTTCATTTTATTGGATAGGGCCCAATGAACAAGTCTATCCAGATCCATCTGGATCTTGAGTCTATCTTTTAGGGTATTGGCTATTCCTGCCACCTTGGTTTCTTCTGCAAATTTGATGAGTTCCCTCTTATTCCCTCAGCTAAGTTGTTTATGAAGATGTTGAAGAGTGCTGGGCCGAATACAAAACTTTGAGTAATCTCACTGCTTACTTCCCTCCATGTAGATATAGTTCCATTAAGGGACTATATGTTGAGTGTGGTTTGTCAGCCAGTAACAAATCCATCTGGTGGTGATGCAGTCTATTCCACGTTTTTCTTGCTTAGCAAGAAGTAAATTGTGATCAGCTTTGTAAAATGCCTTACAATGTCCAAGTGTTCACTGCATTTAGCTGGTCCACTAATTTAATCACTTTGTCAAAGAATGAAATAAGATTTGTTTTGCAAGCCCATGTTGGCTACTGGTTATAACTCTGCTTGCTTTTAGCAGATTGTTGTTTGCAGATTAGTTGCTTGATTATCTTTTCTAGGGTCCTCTCAGGTATTGATGTCAGGCTGATTGGTCTTTATTCCTGGGTATGTTTTTCCCCCTTTTTTGAGGATGAGAACCATATCAGTCTTTTCCAATCTTCTGACAGTTTTCCAGTTCTCAAGGATCTTTGGGAGATATTGTTTAGTGCTTCTGGTATCTCTGCTACTAGCCCCTTCAGTACTTTAGGATGTAACCCATCAAGTCCTGGTGATTTGAACTCATATAGACCTGTCAGGTGTTCTTTTAGTATTTCCTTGCCTATTTTAATTTGTATTACTAGACCGTCCTTTGCAGGTGTGTTATTGCCACATTGAGCTCTATTTTCTTTTTGCCTAAAGACAGGTGCAAAGAATGAATTGAGTTCTGCTTTCTATTACCTGTCACTTTCTTATCATTTTCTTCTATTGGTGAACTGATTATTTCCTTGACTTTTTGTTACTATTAATATGTTGAAAGAAACTTTTTACTATTATTTTGGATGTTTGTTGCAAATCTTATTTCATTTTGAGCTTTAGCTTTCTTGATATCAACTTTGCCAGTTCTTGTTATTTGTTGGTATTCTGTCATAGTTGTGTTGTTGCCATTTTCTGTATTTATCCCTTTTGTCTTTTAGTTTATTAGATAGATATCAATCATCAGCTGTTCTGCTGTGCTGGGAGATTTAGATTAGCTAGGAAGCAGGAAATGGTTGGATTTCTTGCTTTCTAGCTAGTCTTTAGATATTCAGCTCTGCTTTTAAGCACAGCCGAAACTTCCTTAGGACTGAAGGTTCTATTATTCAGTGCAGACTCATGGCAAATTTTATGTGATAGACTGAGCTAGCCGATGTCAGATAGATAGATCACTTAATGATTCTGTGAGCAACTCAATTTGCCTGCCTGTTTTGCCTGATTTTGGGTAAAAGTTGCTCTCTCTTTTTTATATAAAAAAATCAATATTTGTATGCATGGTGTGTTGTGAGTTAATTTTATGAGTTTGCTTGCAAGCAAATTTTATGTAACAGACTGAGCTAGCCGATGGCAGATAGATAGATAGATCACCGTATGATTCTGTGAGCAACTCGATTTGTCTGCCTGCTTTGCCTGATTTTGGGTAAAAGTTGCTCTTTTTTAATAAAAAATTCAATATTTACATAAATATTTATAATATTTACATGCCCAGCCAGTAACATGACCACCAAGTCATACCCACAAATTAGGCCATGCCCACAGAACCGGTTAAGAAAGTTGAATCTCACCCCTGTCTCTGTGTGTGTGGGGGGGGGGGGAAGAGGGAGAGAGAGAGGTTAGATCAGTTCTCTCTCTTTCTCTCTGTCTCTCTCTCTCTCTCTCCCTCCCTCCCTCCCTCCCTCCAACGTCAGCAAGCCACCGTCAGTCAAAATTCATATTGGTGGTCCCTGGGATTTAAAATTATGAGTTTGGTGATCCCTGAGGTCCAAAAGGTTGGTGACCGCTGATAGACTGTTATTTTCTAATCTGCTTTTAGATCAGTCTCAATCGTGTCAGGAAAAACTTGTTTCTTTTCCATAATATATTTTAAACACAGTTTATCTATAGAGTTAGATACTCTTAAAATTAACTTCTGAGTCCATTGTTCAAAAATATATTTTAGTATGTTCAGTGTTAAAATACCTTGCTTCATGTAAGTTGAATTAAATCTTCTCCTTTAATTGTTCCTTTCTTGTCACTGCTCTGAATTGTACAACCTTGAAAGTCCCATCATATCATTTTTTAAAGAATTCAAAACAAAAGCATTTTCCCATGAGAATAACTTTTAATTAATTTCAAAATCATATTTCTGATCTATCTGGCTCTTTAGTCCATTTATAACTTTCCAGAAATTAAGTTCTAATCATTGCTATTTATTCCAAAATAACATTTTAAAATTCTTAAACTTGTGTTTAAAACTTTTTTCACGAAGAGTTGAAGGAAACTCACCCAATGCTATAAAATACATTGATCTGAAAGTTCCTAACAGGTGAAAAATAATTAAGCAATTTCTAAAAGTGATTAGAAAAGGAAACAAGAATCTAGTGTACTTAAAGGTGCTGCCCTTGGTTTAAGCAAGATGGTTATTTCTTCTCCCAGAGAAATAAAAGTACTGGAGGCTATTATCTTGTCATCTCCTCACAAAGACAATTTCTGGAGCATTTATGGGCAATCCCAAATCCTCTCCTTGTCTGGAGAGGAATTATTGCAGAATCTGTACCTGTCAATCCTTCATTCCACCACAGTCATAATCTGCCATTTCCTGTCAAAGTCCAGGCCAATATTATTTTGTTTAGGTTATCCAGCTTGAAAAGATCAGCTGTTTTCCTTGGAACCCCTTGTCATTCAGAGCATCTCCTTAGAAAGAAATAATCCTGCCAGAAGCTGCAATTCTTTGGCTATGAACCTGCTCCTTACCATGTCCTCTAGGTATATGTTGTCATTGAAAACTCTTCAGCCCACTCACATGGTTCCCAGATTGGGTTTTTGAGCTTGATCTTCCCTTTCATGAATATAAAGTTTTGTTTTTGTTTTAAAAAAACTGTGCAGTAGTACTTTATAGATAAACATTTTGTGTTCCTGCTTAGTGATGGAATTGATGCCTGGCAGAAAGGGATTCACTATGCAGAGGGCCAGAACCTGGCCAGATATCTTATGGAAGGCCCTGCAAACCACATCACACCAACCAAATTTGCTACCATCATTGAGGACAAATTGAAAAGCTTCAGTAGCAACACGACTGTTCATAAACGGTAAGTCCAGTTTAAGAAGTTTTTAGTTGGTAGAATATTTCTGAGAATGAAAGAATGTAGATTTTATTGCTGGGACTTGAAGTTAGTAGTGGGATCCACAAGTTTCCCAGTTATGTAAAGACAGGTGCACTTAATCTGTGTGCATATGTTGGTCAGAGTAGAATGTGTGCATGAGGGAGAAACGACGCAGAGGAGTAACAAGAATTACAGGCAATGCTATTTGAAAGGGTTTCCTCTCCACCATTTCTCTTCTTGGCTCTGCCCCAAACCAAGCGGCTGGGACGCTTCAGCAGAGCGCCCTTCTAGCGTCTACTGCCCTGACAAAGGTAAATCTGAAGCAGGTGGGGGCCGCATCGGACTCTTCCAATGGCTTCCCCACTCCCACTCCGCTTGAGGGCGGCCCATACATGAGGTGTGAATGTGTGTTGAGTTTGGCATTTCACCTTCCTGCCCTTTGCGAACTTTTGGCTGAATGCAATGAAAGCAGCAGCAGCAGCAGCAGAAGTCTTTCTTTCTCTCCCCCAAAATTCCACCAGAAATGAATTTCTTTGTGAAATTCATCATGCTGCCACCTCAGCTTCTTGGAGCAGAACCCTGCAAGGCTTGTGGCGTTGCGTGCATGAACGGCAGCACCGCCACGATCTTCCTCATACCAGTGCAGCTGACATCCTGCCACTCATGGCTATACCAGTCATTGAACCTTGTAGTGATGCTGCCATTCACGCACGCAATACCACAACAAGCCTTGCAGCAGCCTAAGGAGCTCCAGGCCTACTGGAGTGCAAATTGTGCTTGCTGCCTACTCCATAGCCACAAAGTGAGCTGCAGAACAGAGGGGCCCTCAGCTGCAAGGTTGCCTGGCACCATGGGCAGGGCTGGGGCTAGCAAGAGTGCTCTGGAAATCTCTCCAGGCACCCGGAGAGACAAAGCTCCCAACAGAGAGCTTTCTTATAAGAACCAAGGTCATCTCCACTGGCAACAGATAAATTTGGGAAAGGAGTACCTGAAGAGCTCATCAAGTGGCCAATGTGACCTATGAATTTGGGAGTGGGGATTATTTCCTAGTTTAATTATACTGAATCCTTGGGAAAGATTTTGATTTGACTTTCCATTGAAGTTGTACTGTTATGATGTACTCATTAAAGAAGACCTTTGAGAAGGAGCCAAGTCTCAAGAGTTCTGATTTGCTTGAGTTCATTAGTCTGGAGCTTTGAGAGCAGGTCACCATGTGACTGGACCTGTGTTTTTTATGTCCATTTTTGTGATGGTCGTATAGCAATTGCCATACGTTAAGTAAATGCCATGGTCATTAAATGACAAAACAAGAAATAAATGCTGGTTTCCAGCAAAAATGTACATCACAGTCACCTGACTTCAGAATGCTGCCAATGACCATATATGAGATCAGTTACTAAGCAGCAAGAATGAAGTTACATGATTGGGGGTGGGGCATCCATTGAATTTTGGAATTGAGTCATAAATTGCTTTTACGGAGGACTATTATAACTTTGAATGGTTCTAAATACCTGGTCATAAATTGAGGACTACCTGTACTTTGAAAATTAATTAAGGGAAGGAGATATTTTAAACAGGAATCATGAAAATTACAATTGAGTGATACAGACCGAACAAATTGGCTGTTTGATTGGTCTGAGAACAATGTTTTCCTGGTCTACATCTTTCCATGAATCCCTGCAAACAGGAAAGGCAGAATGGCGTCACTTTGTTGCCAAAGGCATTCATGAAAATGTCCATGCTTTTCAGTAATAAAAGAATAAAAAAGGATACTGTAAAAGCAATTGTTGCAAAGGAGTGTTTACACAGAATAGTTGTAAAAGGGAAACCTGGTTAATATTTTTTCCTTTTTATGTGTTTGCTTTTTTGTCATCTTAAAATTTGAGGAAAAGGTTGTTATTTTGCAGATCATTTGGCATCTGGGAGTACAATGTGTGTCCTCTTTCAGTAACTGGGAAAGAAATAATGCAAATTGTTCCCTGTCATTACAGAGATAAATCTTGGATACAGGAGCAAGGAATGGGCTCATTTTGGAGTGTGGCAAAAGGCTCGGATGAACCCCCAGTCTTTTTGGAAGTCCACTACCAAGGCAGCAGCAACCCCAAAGAAGCTCCATTGGTGTTTGTTGGAAAGGGGATAACTTTTGATAGGTGAGAATTTCTTAGGAGCATTTTTGGAGCAGAATTTAATTTCTCCTCTGTTCCTGGAATGAGTATTTTTTTTACCATAGGATGGATTTTAATTGTCCTGCTTACCTACAATTTCAGCCTGTGGACTTCATTCTTCTCCAGTATTATTTCAGAAGATCTGAATTGAATGTTTTTCTGTTGTAGAAACCCCCCACCTTTCAGGTTTATAATAATAGTGCCATATTTCCCTTTTTCATTTATTATAACGAAATATTGTGGCTTGATATCTGACCAAAGTTTTCTCTTGATACTGAAAGTTTTGTGGAGTGGGGTGGGCATCTCTTGTATTTTTTTATTTTGTGGCATCTCTTGTATTTTTTCCCAGTGGTGGCATTTCCATCAAGCCTTCAGCTAATATGGATGCCATGAGAGCAGATATGGGAGGAGCAGCCACCATTTTTTCTGCCATTGTCACAGCTGCAGACTTGAAGTTACCCATTAATCTAATTGGTAAGTAGACTGTAGAAGAATAAATTCACAAAAGTTATTTGAATTGGAACGTGATGTCAACAGGTCTTGGGTCAGCCCATCTTGTTTCTCCAAGGTCTGTGGTAGAGAAGTTATCCCATGATTTGCTTCCTGGGCTGGAAATAGAACCTACTAAACAAACTGAATCAGCTGCTGAAATTGAAGGCTGAATTACCTTGTCCTTCTAGCTTCTTCTCCAGAAGAAAATCTGGTAATGTAGACTAGTGAGATTCCATCATCAACAGTCTTCCAGTTCAAACAATCCAGTAGATGTTCCAGTTTTGGGGTTTGCCACTTTGTAAGGATTCCCAGTTACTCTACCTATTCCCTTCTCACATGAAGTTTTAGATATCCTTTACCTAATTACCAGTGGTCCTTTTTTTTTTTTTTTTTGAAAAATTTTTTATTAATTTTTTAACAAACAAACATATACCAACAAAACACAAAACATAAAAAACATAAAATATCTTTTTGGACGGCAGTTTGATCCCGAGTTACATCTTTTTGTACAGACATAAATTCAAGTTCATGCTTTCTTTTATATAGCAATTCCATTTCTTATTTACTATTTTACATTTTCTATATAGCTTCTCCCCTCTTTTCACTCTCTTAATTCTATTATATTTATTTCATCTCAATTTAAATCATTATACTTATATCTTTTGTCTGTCCTGTTTCAGCTGTCTATTATTTTTTCTCATTAACACAAAATTTCTTCTGTAATGACTGATTGGAGTATAATGCCTTGTCATACTTATCCTTCCCCTAGTTTTAAAGCTTAACATAACACATAATTTTCATTCGGATTCTGCGTAATACATTCTAAAAATAAACTCAATATTTTAAAACAGGAAAAAAAATTTTTTTTTGATATATAATATAATTAAAACAACAATCCATAGCAATTGAAATTATATCATTAAAATTAATATTCATTTAAGTCTTAAACATTTTACACAATCCTTTCTAAATAAATATCATACTTCTATGGCAACACTTATAGATTTTGCTTAGTTACTTTCTTTAATTCAATTCTCTCATATTTAATTTCATTTATTTTATTTAAAAAAAAATTTTTTTCGCTAAGTTACATTAAATATTTTGTCCCATTTTATAATCATATGTTATTCCAATTTTCTAACATTATTTCAAATACAGATACAACAACACAATCTTATGTACCTTTGCAGAATCTCTTTTTCAGTTATATGTTTACCCATTATCTCTAAATAAAATCTGTTTCTTTACATCTAGTTTCAAACCTTTGTAGCTTCTCTTCCCTTCTTTCCTCCCTTGTTTCTCCCCTCTACCCTTTTTACCCCCTTGTCTCTTAATCTCCACCCTCTTGTGTATTCCTCTTTTCTGTTGCTTTCTGATATTGTGTCCACTTTTCACCTTGTTTTTCCCTTTTTTGGTTGTTTTTTTAAGTCTTAAATTCTCCATTCTCTTTCTCCTCTTTCCCCTTTCTTCCCCAAATAAAGTTGCTTGTTCATTAAGGATGGTTTCTTCTTCATCCCAATCTTCTTGTTCTTGTAGTTTCTCATATGTAGAAATTGCCATTTCTAAAAAATGAAAAATAGAGCCAAAAGAATCCTTCCCTTCTTGTTTCTCTTGATTATATTTTATAAATTCCATTTTCAGTTCATCCATAAGTAATGCCATTGTAAAAAAAAAAAAAAATTTAAACGACCCAAATGATTTTAATCAAATAAGAATTTCCAAAAGTCCCAAAGTCACCAAGCAATCCAAATACACACAGTCTATTTCATTTAACACTTTCTTCTTTTTCTCACTTTTTTTTTCATTTTAATGCTTCAAAAAACTTCAAATTCTTTTTGACCTTCAATACATCTGATAGAGTAGTCAATTATGATCCAAAATGGAAAAATCCAATAATAAAAAGGCCCAAAAAACCAAAGAAGAAAAAGGATAAAATAAAAAGCAAAAATAAAAATATTACTAAAATTGAAATATACAAAAAGGCTGGCGAGTAGAGGTTTCACAAGTATATATATATATATATATATATATATATATATGGACTGCACACTGCACTTTATTTATTTATCCAAGGCTCTTATTATGACTCTCTTCTCCAGCAGCTTCAAAGCCAAGCCTCAAGTGTTGAAATATTGATAAGAGTCCAGGAAAACACCTGTAATAATATTTTTCTGTGCTCTCCCTCCATCTTATCACATTAAAATGTCCTTGAGAAGGAGTGTTTATACATTTCTCCCCAATTCAAATAAAGTACTTTCAAGCCTCTAGTTGGCAGTGTTGCAAGATCTCTTAATACTTTTTCCCCCCCCAGCCAGAAAAAAGAGTAATGTATGCAAAACTCAGAGGAAAAAGAAAAAAAAATCAAAGGGGCCCTCTATCCTAAAGAAAATTAAAAAATCAAAAGAAGCATAAAAATATATATAAGAAAAAATTCAATCTGGTTACCTACAAAGTCACATTAAAGTCCTCAGAAAAAAAAAAATAGTAAGGAAAGAATCCAAGCCTCAATTTGACATCACTTAAAAAACGCCGCTCAACCAGATTCCAGTCAGACAAAAATAAAGCCACAGGTTTCTTCTTTGTTCAGGATATCCTTTCAGGTCTCAACCAATTTGCAATACAAAAGAGGTTTCTCACCCAGCCGACACAGCCTCGCTCCAGCCACTTTCTTTTCGGAGCTGTCCCGACTTCAGCAGCTTTGGAGGCTGCCTTTCCACCGCCAGCAAAAGGGCTTCTCCCGGATCAAACCAGAGATTTGCGATATCTCTGGGATCCTGGGACTGTGCCCTTCACAATCCCCGTCTCTACGGGACGGTTTAGGTCCGTTAGGACCGACCAGGGGTGAAAATATCAGCTGAGATCTCAGAGCCCCGAGATCTCAGCTGTAGCACCGAGACGAAGCTCCGCCTTCTCCCCCCAGTGGTCCTTAATAACCACTCATTCAGCAACCATTCACATTTGTGATGACACTGAACAAGCGATACTACTGGTCCTCCTAGTTCCAGCTACTGGAATGTTTCTGTGATTGTGATTGGGACAGCTGGCTTGTAATAATGACATTGTAGTATCCTGCATCCTTCTTTCCTGGCTTCCTACAAGCAAAGCCAATGAGGAAGCCAGCAGGCAGTCACAAATGGTGGCCATGTGATGTCCTCACTTTGTGACCCATGGTGATTCACTTAATGATGCCTTTGCTAAGTGGTATTATCATATGACATTGTGTTTTATGACTGCATTGCTTAGCAATGAAAAATTCAGGCCAACTTGGAATCTTTAATTGAAGATTACCTGTATTTTATTTTCAAATATTTTTCTTTATTTTAAAAGAATATAAAAAATAAAGAGCACCAATAATCACAATTAAAACTAAACAAATCAGTCAACCAATTTAAGACCCTAATAGAATTTTACAACTTTCATAGTAAAGGGTTAAAATTAACGCTTTTTAGTATTTTATTTTATTTATGTTTTATTTATATTTTAGTATTGTACTAAAATATAATTCTAATGTTTATGGTTAACTTAGTCTCTGGTTTACAAAAAGTACCTTATAGTACAGTCCATTATAATTAAATGCAAATATAAAATGAAATTACCTAATGATATCATAGTTTATTATAAAGTATCATAACATCTTTGCTAAAGAAGAACATGAGTGCTTCATTTGTTGATTTGTAGAAAACATTGCCTTTTGCAGAACAGAAAAATTACACATTTCCAAAATCAAAATGCCTACAATAATATGATTTTTTCCATTTTTCCCGAGCCAGGGTTTTGCTATATATGTCAGACCTGCCCCAATCTGAACCCTTAGGAAAGAAAAGCCTTCCGCTCCATTTGATTAAAGCAAAGGATTGTTTTACTAAGAGTATTGGTTGCGGTAATGTCAAGCAAGCTCTGAAAGTACCATGCTTGGTGGATGCAAAAATAAGGTGTAGGTTTGGGCCCCTCCCCAACCAGTCCATTTCCAGCCAACTGATGCTTGCCATGATGTTTGGAGAACTCTGAAATGTTTGAGGGTAATCCACATATTTCTCAGGGTACCTGGCCATGAAATGCTGATACAAATAGGATCTGGCTACTCTGGTTCTTCTCAGCTGTCATTTCCCCCCCCCCCCTCCCGATTTCCTATCACACACACACAAAGCTTTATTGCCCTTTTATCTTTCATCCTGTCTTCTTCTTCTCCTTTACATCCATCCCTCTTCCCTTCTGCTTATGGCAGGATGCATGTGAAGTCCCCCAAGCTGAGCCAGGCAGATCTGACATTCCAGGGGCTATGATGAAGCTCAGGGTCTTTGTGTGCATGCTCATCCTCATCTATTGGTTCAATAACAAATGACACTCCCCTCTGTTTCTGAGCCATTCAGCTGGCAAAAGCTATGGGCACTTTAAGCTGTTTGCATCTCACATCCAGTTTTTTGACCATGGCAGGACAGGGTTGACCAGGTGCATCCCGAGTCCAATAAGGCTATTAGGATCTCTTTTTGCCCCAAGAATTGAACCAGTTCTATGGAGATGATTACTGGGTTTATTAGGCAACTTACCAAGGGATCATCATTGTAGTTTAACTCAGTTTCTATTGGGCTGCCTGAGTTGCCTTCTGGGCTGGGAATGCAGATCAGCAGTCAGCAGCTCAGTGCTACTCCTTCCCACACCAGAAGCAGCTAGCAGATCAGCAGTAATGGCTGTTCATGTGGCATGTGTTTTGGGGCTTTTTTTCTTTTCCGGGGGGGGGGGGGGGGGAATCTTCACCATTCATAGCTTGGCTGGTATCTGGATCGATCCTGTTGGATTTCCACTTCCGCTGCTAGGACATACCAGCCATGGAGGTTGGGGGGGCACTTCTGGAAATACTGGTGTTGTAGAGCTCATCACATCTGATCAAGATGTCTTCTGGCCAGTCAGTCAGCTTGCAGGCCAGGTTGCGAAACTCCCAGGTGCACCTGACCATTTTCCTGTGCCCTTGGCTGATGGTTTTTATGCAATTTCTGGCTGTGCGATCAACTAGAAGGTCTTTGAAGCATTTCTGAAGTGCAGCCATGAAGCTATCAAAGTTTCTCAGCTCCAGAACATCCTTGTTGTGGAGTTTGACCATCCATTCAGCTGCGGCCCCCTCTAACGCTGTGATCATGCATCATACCTTGGCCCCCTCGGTAACTAGTTCTAGACCAGAGGTATCAAATTCATGTCATGGCAGCATCACATGATGTATTGGGACTTTTTTCCTCTTTGCTAAATTGGGCATAGGCAAGGCCAGCACATGACGCATCCGGCCTGTGGGCCGTGAGTTTGATAGCCCTGTTCTAGACCATATTTTTGCATATGTGTCCAAACTTGTGCTAGGAAGATTGCTTGGGGTCTCCATTCAACTTTACTTCCAGGACTGGGGTCTTGCGTCCTCTACCTTGCTGGCACTGCTCCTACAGCCAGTGCAGGCTGGGCTGCAGGGCTAGGCACTGAGGCAGTTGTGGTTGCCAAGGGGCTCACTGCTGCTGCCCTTTGTAGCAGCAGAGATACTTGCTCCCTCACTTGACGTGGCTGGAATTGGCTGATCAGTGGGATGTGCCACTCAGACTAGGGCTTTTCGACCTTTGAGATTACCAAAAGCTCCCCTCAAGAACTTTATGGCTTGCTCCGTATTCAATCTGGCTTAATGTCAGACCTGCCCCAATCCGATCCCTTAGGAAAGAAAAGCCTTTGACTCCATTTGATTAAAGCAAAGGATTTTTTTTTTCACTAGGACTGTTGGTTGCAGTGAATTCAAGACAGCTTTGAAATCACCATGCTTGCTGGATACAAAATAAGATGTAGGTTTGCTCCTAGCCCATCCCTCTCCCCATGGCCAGTCTGTTTCCAGCCAACTGGAGCTTGCCAAAATATTTTGAGAACTCTTGAGATGTTTGGGAATAATCCATTCCTGGCCATGGGATGCTGGTACAAACAGGATCCATCTGCTTTGGTCCTTGTCATATGTCATTCCCCCCTCCCAATTTCCTATCTTGTTCACATAAAACTTTATTGCCCTTTCATTCTTCTCCCTTTTATCTTTCTGCCCCTCCCCTTTTTTCTTTTGATGGCAGGAGGCCTAAGAGGCCCTCCAAGGCATATGTGACAGTATAATTCAGCATCACTTTAATATCTTTAATGTACATTGAAATAGTTTTCTAGAAGTCTATCACACATTCACAAGACCATATCATATGAATCAGTGGACTCTCAAATTTCTTACAATCTCTGACCCACTGGTTTAATTCCTCTGGGAGAAAAATTGGATGAGGGGGTACACCAAACAGGGAACAGGATGGAGAGAAATTTTCAAGGTTATCTATTTTGTAAGGAAAAAACCCTCTCAGCTGGCTTATTTGCTTATTGAGTGGTGAGCAAAGGGTGTCTTGGCATCAGGTAATTAGATATCAGTAAAACTATACCACCGCTGAGGAATTTTTGATTCAAGTTTTAAAAATAGCATAGTTTAAAGCAGAAGTCGCCAACCTTTTGGACCTCAGGGACCACCAAACTCATAATTTTAAATCCCAGGCACACCTAACCAGTTCTATGGATGTGGCCAAATTTGTGGGTGTGGCTTGGTGGTCATGTGACTGGCTGGGCATGGCTTGTATGTAAATATTATAAATATATAAATATTGATTTTTTTTTAATTAAAAAAGAGCAACTTTTACCCAAAATCAGGCAAAGCAGGCAGGCAGATTGAGTTGCTCACAGAATCACTGATTCATTCAGAGATCTATCTGCCATCGGCTAGCTCAGTCTGTCACATAAAATTTGCTTGCAAGCAAACTCACAAAATTTACGAGCAAGCAAACTCACAAAATTAACTCACAACACATATTGTATGTAAATATTGATTTTTTTATTATAAAAACAGCAACTTTTACCTAAAATCAGGCAAAACAGGCAGGCAGATTGAATTGCTCATAGAATCATTCAGTGTTCTATCTGTCTGCCATTGGCTAGCTCAGTCTGTCACATAAAATTTGCTTATCTTGAGTCTGCACTGAATAACAACCTTCAGTCCTAAGGGAGGTTCGGCTGTGTTTAACAGCAGAGCCGAAGATCTAAATACTAGTTTGAAAGCAAGAAATCCAACCAATTCCTGCTTCCTAACTAATCTAAATCTCTGAGCACAACAGAACAGCTGATGGTCGGAAAAATAGCAATTTAGCAGGCAAATTTTCTGGGTAAGGAGTGAGTGGGTGGGAAGGGTTCCTGTGGGCCATGTGGGTGGCGCAGCCTTGTGTTCCTGTGCAGCCTGGATTAATTGCTTTGGGGGAGTGCTTTGGGAGTGACATTTCTCTGCAGACCACCAAAATTCTCTGCAGACCACTGGTTACCCAATAATGTTACAGTATGCATAAATTCAGTTGGAATTCTTTCTATCTAAGGTCTAGCCCCCCTTTGTGAAAACTTGCCCAGTGGGAGGGCAAACAAACCCGGAGATGTTGTGAGAGCCATGAATGGAAAAACGATTCAGGTATGTTTTAAGATGCTTATTCAGCACAGGTTTTAATAAAGTAACATGAGGTTGGGTTGGACCTGAGGTTTCATCTAGTATAGAATAATTTCTAGCTGAACAAATAAACTATCTCAACAGTTGCTTGCAAAAGCTCTATGGAAAGGCCTAGAGGCCAAGCTTGCTAACATTTCTAAATCTCGTTGAAGGTCATCAGATTTTAGGGAATGTTAGCAATCTCATATTTAACAGAACAATAACATATGTTCCCTAATGTGGTCCTGTGCTGGTTGAGGAATTTTGGGAATTGATGTCCATATAACTTAAAGTTGCTAGGTAGAGAAACATTGGGGTTGACTGTTTATATTAACCACCAGTCTTTCAGGATTGCAATACCATTGCAATAATAAAAGAATTGCAACCTTTCATATTTGCCAGTCTGGATAGGGGATTCTTCCTGATTACCATACAAAATGTGCGGCAGGAGGTAGCTGCTCCTGAGAGAAAATGTTGGCAGATATACTCCAAGGATATCTTACTGGCAAATAAAAATATTTTCACAAATAATAATACTCTTTTGAGCTTTGTTTTGTTCTAGTGGATCCATTATAGCAGTAATTTTATTTATTTCAGGTTTGGAGTTATAATGCATTAAATTTTAGAGTTTTAAACTGTATTATTAATTCCCCCCTCCCACAAAAAAACTATTGATGATAAAAGCAAGCTTGTTAACCCACACCGTTATTACAAATAGAATGTAATTTTCTCTTGCTGATTTTCTGATTTCTTCATAAAAGATTGACAATACAGATGCAGAGGGAAGATTGGTGTTGGCTGATGCTCTTCACTATGCACACCGTTTTAATCCAAGGGCAATTTTAGATGCTGCAACATTAACAGGTAGCCCTTTTTTATTTGTTTGAAGCTTTTATATTCCATATTCCCAGAATATTTTTTTAATAATGCTTTATTGATTTTTTCCATTTATACATAATACCAATAGTTATTAAACAGCACTGTGACATATATACATTCATGTGTCCTATCAAAACTTACAATGCATAATACTTTCATACCCTCTTATTTATTATATACATTATTTACATTTTCTATTTTTATATCTATTATCTATCCAAATAAAGCAAACCATGTTTCCCATACTGCATTGTATTCTGTGCCTGTTTTCCCTTTTAATTCCATAGTTAATTTATCCATTTCCACACACTCTAAATTTTTTTTGATGATTAAGCCTTCAGGTGGTATAGAGTTTTCCTTCCAGTACTAAGCATATAAAATTTTTGCTGCTGTTAATATATATGTATTTTATCTTTCTATTATAGTTTTTTTTAATTATTCCTAAGAAAAATAATTCTGGGACAAAATCAGTTTTGCTTTTAGTTAACTCTTCTAACCACGTTTGAATCATTTTCCAGTATTTTTTCGCTTTGGGGCATGTCCACCAAGAATGAAAGAAGGTACCTTGTTGTTGTCTGCACTTCCAACAATTTGGTTTTAAGTTTGGGTAAATCTTAGCCGGTCTTGAAGGTGCCAAATACCAACGAGCCAAATACCAACGATAGAACATTTTATGTTGGTTTTTCTTATTTGCCCCTGATTTTGTTATTTTAAAATTCACATTCCAAATCTTTTCCCATTGTTCCAGATCAATAGTATGTCCAATGTTCCTACCCCATACAATCATTGTTCCTTTCACAATTTCTTCTGCTCTTTCAAAATCTAATAAATGTTTATATAACTTTGATAATAATTTCTCATCTGGGCCAATCAAGATTTTATCTAGTTTTTCATAGTATTTTCTAGTATTTCATTATCTATTCCAAATTCCTCACTGTCTTTTTTATATCTTGTTTGAATTTTCATATCGGTCCATCAATCCAATTTTATTCCCTACTCTTCCAATTTCTGTCTGCTCTTTAAATTCCCTTGGTCATCTAGCCATTTAATTAACCTCCGTTATATTGGGGTGGATTCCTGCTTCCAAGGGAGATACCCAGCTTGGAATTTTCAAATAATGTTTATTCTTTATTTGTTTCCATGATTGTATCAGCACATTTCTTGTTTTATATCTATAAAAGTATAAATACGATTTGTTTTCTTTGTCCCACAGGAAGACATGCCACCCTCTTTGTATGTCATGCTCTTCTGAGGTTAATATTCTCATATCCATACAAGTATTGCTGCCTTATGGTATAGTTCCCAATCTGGAAGCCCAAGGCCACCTCTGCTCTTACTATCCTGTAAATCTTTTAACTTTATTAAGATTTTTTGCCTGCCCAAACAAATTTTGTGATTATTCTATTAAATTCTCTTAAAAAAAATTAGGGAAAAAAAAATTCTAGCTCCTTTTTATTTCTAATTGTTATGTTTTTCATGAGCATTTTGGGTTTGTCTTTGATTTTAAATTCTGAAATATCTCTATATTTTTCTAATTCCTCAGTCAAAATTGGGCCTGATTCTAGCAGCTCCTCAATAAAAAAAACCAAATCAGCCGCGAATGCTTGTAGTTTATACTCTTTTTAAATTTTTGTTCCCTGTATTTCTGAATTATTCCTAATTTTTATTAATAGTGTCTCTAGTGTCAAAATAAAGAGCAGAGGTGACAATGGGCATCCCTGTTGGACTTGTTTTGTTATTCTAAATGCCTTTGTTATATCTCCATTTATTATTATATTGGCCTTTTGGGAAGAATAAACTGTTTCTATTAATTTTTCAAATCTGTCTCCAAACTTCATTTCCTTAATTTGATGTACCATAAATTCCCAATTTAAATTATTGAATGCTTTTTATGTGTCCAGAAAGACGAGGGCCATTTGTCTTCCTGATTGCATTTCATAATATTCTAATATGTTTATTACTGTTCTAATGTTGTCTCTTATTTGTCTTTGTGGTAGAAATCCATTCTGATCACTGTGTGTTATTTTGTTTAAAATCCCTTCCTGCAATAATACTCATAAAAATTTTGTAGTCGGCATTCAAGAGCGATATTGGTCTATAATTTTTGATTTGATTAACATCTATACCTTCTTTCGGTATCAAGGTAATATATGATTCCCTCCACGATTCCAGTATTTTTGCATTTAACAAAGCCTCATTACATACTTGCAGTAATACTAGTTCCAAAGATTCTCCTAATTTTTGATATAATTCTCCTGGTAATCTGTCTGGCCCAAGGTCTTATTTGCCTTCTCTTTTTGGATTGCTTCCTTTAATTCTGTTAATGTAATTTATCGATTTAATATATTCCTTTTTTCTTCCTCAATTGGTGACATTCTATCTGTTTTTAAATAGTGATCTATTTTGTCTGTTTCTATTATTTTTTGTCTGTAGAGATCTTCAAAATATTTTAGGGAAATCTTTTTTTTCTCTTCTTCATTATTTTGTAGTATTCCTAATTCATCATGAAGCTGGTATATATTTTTTTTTTCAATTTATAGGCCAGCCATCTCCCCAGCTTATTTGCATTTTCAAAATAATTTTGTTTCATAAATTTAAGACCCCTTACAATATCTTCCTGCTCTAATAGGTTTAATTTGTGTTTGGCCAAATTCATTTGTTCCTTAATTTGATTACTCCCTGGGTGTTTTTGCATTATTTTTTCGAAATCTCTAATCTCTAATTGTATTGCATTTTGTTGCCCTGTTTCTCCTTGTTTCTTTTTGCAATGTAAGATATTGTTACCCCTCTGTATATGCTTTCATCATGTCCCATAGGGTTTGCAAAGATGTTTGTTGTTTTTTATTTATATCAAAAAATATTGTCAATTCATTTGAAATGTTTTAAATAAATTCTTCTTATAATATCTGGGGGTTCAGTGTCCATCTTTTTCTTTTCTTTTTCTGGCCTCTCCAACTTACTTTAATAGGGTTGTGGTCAGCCCAGGTGTTTGGGAGAATTTCAATTTTCTCTATTTCTTTACCTAAGTCAATATTTGTCCATACCATATCAATTCTTGAATAAGATTTATGTGGATTTGAGTAGTATATAAATTTTTGTTCCGTGGGGCTTAATGTTTTCCATACATCTATTAGGTTCAATTCCTCTGTCATATCAAAAATGTTTGTGGCAATATATTCCTTTTTTTCAATTTTTTTATTATCACAGACGTAGTCTTTTATAGTCTCTACTATTCCATTATAGTCTCCGACAATGCATATATCTTTCTGACCTGTCTCAACAATTTTTTCATGAAGTTTTTTGAGAATTCTTTTTGGTTTTTGTTCGGTGCGTATATATTAACTAGTAGTATCTGTCTTTGTCCTATTTTTATCTTTAGTATTAATATTATTCCCTTAATGTCTGCATAAATTTGCTTTGCTTCTATCTCTTCTCTGATATATATCACCACCACCCCCTTTTTCCCCCAGCCAATGCAGTATGGAGTTTTCCCAGTTTATTAAATTCTAAATACTTTTTGTCTTGATTATTGATATGTACCTCTTGGAGGCACACAATATCTATATTTTGTTTAACCAGTTTTGATAGTATTTATTTTCTCTTAACTACAGCCTTTAATCCATTTTCATTTATTGATAATAGTTTTAGTTATTTTTCCATATTTTTATTAGTCTATCCACATCTAGTTCCTGTAGTTGTGGGTTTTTGTTTTTTTTTTGCTATTCATTTGGGATCTGGTAATAATGCCTTCTTCCTTTTGGGATTCTTGTGTTTCTTTTGTCTTATCTTCCTGGTCTTCTATCTCTGATTCTACCTGGCCTTCTTCCTGGGTTCCTTCCTCTAGCTTCTCTCTACCGTTGTCATTTTATTCCCTTCCTGTCAATTGGTTGTAGAGTTCTTGGGCTTTATCCAGGTTATCTATTTTTATCTTTTTTCCTTGACATGAGACCAGCATACCTTCTGGAATGATCCATCAAAACAGAATGTTTCATTTGCTTAATTGTACTGCCAGGTGAAGATAATCTTTACGTTGTTCTCTAATTCGTCTTGGTATTTGTTTGAGAGTGATAATTTCTTTGTCCTTATATGCTATAGGTTCCTCCCTTGTTATTTTATATATTATGTCCTGATGTTCTTCCAGGCAAATCTGATGTGCACTTCTCTGGGAAACGATGTCTTTTGGCATAATTAGTCTGGACCCTGTAGGCCTCGTCTATCTCTCTTATAACCTCTTGGGTATTTCTTTCCAGGGTTTCTGCTATCAGTTCCACCATCAATTTTCCCAGAATATTAGGAATACTATGTAAAGTGTCCCTTTATGTGCAGAATATTTTAATAATGCGATGTCTTGCAGACCCTCCAAATTGTATGGAGAGGACTTGTATTGTTTTAAAACATAATGGATTTTTTTTCTTTTTTACTAGTGGGTCCTTCCTCTTCCCCCCTCCCCAGAATAATAGGTTACCTATTCAAATGGAAAAGTATAAGCTTTGATGTTTAAAATAATGTTGACCATAGCATTATTCTGACTACTGGGAGAGGATTATTTTAATACAGATTCAGCTTTTCATCAAGGCTGTGCACTTAAGCAACTCACTGTGAGCAATTGAAGCAATTAAAGGCAAAGCAAAACAAAAACAGGTGCTGATACTGCAGATAATAAAAAGGTTGAAACATCAAAAGTAAATCCAAAACTATCTGAATAAAATTATCTTTGCTTGGCAATAGACATTAAAAAGAATTGGATGGATCAAATCAACTTTTCATAGGACACTTCCAACAAGTGGGGTGGAACTGTAAAACAGTATCTCCTATGCACCTGATAGGGATGTTGGTGTGCAAGAAAATGGTCCAACTTCTTAGAAAATAGAACAACATATTGATTTTTTTTAAAAAAATCTATGTATTATAATCTTGCAAATAAAAGAAAAAAAGATATTTTTAGAAATGTGAATATAAATTGCTAGCTAATGAGCAATTAATACTAGTCGACATTGAAAACTGGCTGGATAACCTGTATTTTATTATACTTTATAGGTGCCATGGATGTAGCATTAGGATCAGCAGCTACTGGGGTTTTTACAAATTCACAGAAGCTGTGGCATCACCTGTATGAGGTAAATGAGGCTACTAATAATTGATTTCAAGATAGGTTTTGATTTAGAGCAAGGCTGTCAAATTCAGTCACATTGTGTGATGTATCGCAATGTATCATGATGTTTTTTGCTTTTGTGGAACCAAGGTAGGATGCATCCAGCCCATGGATCTCCAGTTTGACACCCCTGATTTAGAGGGTTTTTAAGAAAAGATTTAACCCTTTTTATTGAGAACCCAGGTTATGACTATTGGCTACAAAAGCTAAACACAAAACCTTGGCTATGGAGTTGACAATACTTTTGTGAACAAGCGATAATTTCCTCACGTTCTTTTCAACATTCCGAGAGGCTTCTGTCTATACTGCTGCCTAAAGTAAGCCAAATAACACAACAATGCAACAGAGGATATTTTATCCTGTCTCTAATATTTATAAGACAGATAACAAAAGAGAACTAAGTTTGGATTTATTAATATTAGTTAACAGAAAAATGGAAAACAGTATATTTGATTCTTCAAATTATTTCAACAATTTGTGTTACAAATTTCTAAAATATTGTCAGACTGGTCTTGCCAATGCAGCGTGTAGACAAGATATATAGATACAAGATACATTTCTTTCGGTAGCAGATGAAATAGGCAACCAAGTCCTTTAGCTAACTGAATGTTTCAAGGGTCATGCCCTTTGATCAGGCATGGATGTCAGACATGATCTGAAAGCAGATATGAGAAGTGGCTTAGTTTGCAATGAGAACAAATGATTTAGGTGGATAAAGCAAAGGTTAAAGAATGTCAAGTTAATGTTTCAAAGAGAAGAAATGAGCATTGGAAGGGTGAATGCATTCAGTTTCAGCAACTATAAAATGATGCACAAGTACTATATATATATGTGTGTGTGTGTTTGTGTGTGTGTGTGTGCGCGCACGTGCTATTCAGCTTCCTTCGGGTATTATCACATGTCATTGGAGTTGTACTTTTACGTACGAACTCAGTACAGAAGCCTGATGATGGCAGATGAGATTCT
>BLBF01000039.1:16598118-16617907 GCA_015471245.1 Laticauda colubrina | reverse complement strand
TAAAACCAGGAGCTGTAAGACCCATATCCATACAGAAGCCTGATGATGGCAGATGAGATTCTGCTGAAACGTTGCTACAACTTTAACAGAACTACAATGACGTGGGATAATACCCGAAGGAAGCTGAACAGCACACATGTAAGTACCCGCGAAAACTTAAGAAAACATATATATATATATATATATATATATATATATATATATATATATATACACACACACACACACACACACACACACACACATACATACACACACACACACACACACCCCTCATATATAAATTTAATAAATGATACCTTAATAGATACACTGGTAGGACTGAACTTGTAGGGATCTTGATGCATAAATAGTTTGGTAATATTGCCCAAATCTCAGATTGCTATGAAAAAGGCAGGTTGGTTGTGAATGTCATTAAGAAGAAAATTGAAAGTCCCACCATTCCATGCCATTTCCTGAGATCAGTTCTGTTTTATTATTCTGAAGCAGTATTAAAAAAACAGAGGGATTTTAGTAGAAGATGAAGCTTAGAACCTAATATCTGTATTTCATACTCTCTGCTTCAGTTGAAATCTAACTATTGGGCTCAATCATTCTAAACAAACTAAAGACGGTAGAGAATTTTGTGGAAATTTGATATCTGAATAGATTCTTTTCTCTACACTGACAGGCTAGCATTCTGACAGGGGATCGAGTTTGGAGAATGCCTCTCTTTGAACATTACACAAAGCAAATGACAGACTGCCACCTAGCAGATATCAATAACATTGGAAAATACAGGTAACATAGTTAAGCTGAAACGAAATGCTATGCTATTATGTTCATATTACTTTTTCCAGTGCCTACAGAGAACTTGGGCAAATAGGAGTTAAAGGAGGGACCTTCCTGAAAATACTCCAGATGTCTTTTATTTGGGCAAGGATCCAATAGAGCAATCATCTATGGCCAAGTTCATGAGGGTATGACTAGGCAGAGGAAGTATAATTGGACCTTCCACTTTGCTGAGGACAACAGACACTCTCATTTACTCAAAGAGAAAATTCTTCATTAATTTGCTTCAGCTTTTTGTTGTAATGCAGAAATTGATTGTTGTTTTTCTGAATACAACCAATGGAGAATTTTGAAGAACAAAATTATAAAGAAATAGTAGTGCAACTATGATACTCCTTCTATAACTCTTATTTTTCTAAGTAAGTGTGACTCTGCATGAGACCAGGAAAATGTGCCAAAGTCAAGTAGAGAGCAGTGCTAGTATCAGACTAAACACTGCACATTTATGTTGGCTTTTGTTTGTATCAAGTTGAAATCATAGCTTAGATTCTGATTTCTGGTTATATGAATCAAGATGTGGTGTAGTATCATGTCAAGTTTTTGCTTTCATAGCATCCCTCTGGAAGAAAATATACAGATACTCACAAAAGATCATTCATCAATAGTTTCTAAAAAAAGAGGCACAATCCAGCATTCCTGTGACAGGAAAAAATATATTGCAGACTTCCATAGGAAAAAAAGGCGAATGTTAATGATAGGACATTCAATTCTTAAGGGAACAGCAACTATACTCGGTAGACCAGGCAGTCAATCTCGGGAGGTAGATAGTCTCCCTGGAGCAAAAATCAAAGCTATAACTGAGTACCTTACTAAAAAAATCAATTCCTTGGATTACCACCCCTTTCTTCTCCTACATGTGGGGACCAATGACACAACAATGAATATGAAAACAATAACAAGATATTACAAACAGCTAGGGAAGAAAGTTAAAGAATTAGAAGCACAAGTGCTGTTTTCATTTATACTTCTAACAAAAGGCCAACATCCAATGAGGGAGCAAAGGATTTTAGAAATGAACCACTGGCTTAAAAACTGGTATCGTCAACAGAACTTGGGCTTCTAGAGCATGGTCTACATTACCTAAATGAAGGGCTACTGCCAAGGGATGGACTGCATCTCACAAGAACTGGAAACAGTATGTTCAGAAAATGACTGGCTCATCTTGTTCATAGGGCTTTGAACTAAAATTGGGGGGGGGGCAATCTGCAGACCTATAGAACCTAATTTTAAGGAAACACTACTAGATAATCAATCACAGGAATGGAGTAAAGAGAAAAAAAGAAAAGAAAAATATAATGAAGTAGAGATTGATGGAAAGGATGGAAATCCCAGTTACAGAGTAGGATTAACTCCTACATACCCAAGACCACTACAGGACTCAAATGCTTGCATACCAACACTCAAAGTTTAGGGAACAAACACGGTGAACTTGCAGTATTAGTACATGAAGGCAGATATGATATAGTTGTCATTACTGAAACTTGGTGGGATGAAACTCATGACAAAAGTGTACTGATAGAAGGATACAAACTGTAAGAGAATACCTTGATGAATATAAATCACCAGGACCTGACGGATTACATCCCAGTCTTCTGAAGGAGCTGGTAGATGTTATCTCAGAACCATTGTACCATATATTTTAAAAAAATTGGAGCACTGGGGAACTACCAGAGGACTGGAAAAGAACTGATTGGTTTCTGCCTTCAAAAAAAAAAAAGGGGGAAACTAACCCAGGAAACTATCCTATCAGCCTAACAAACCTATCACCCTAACACCAATACCTGAGAAGATACTTGGGGGTGGGGGAACTATCTGTGACCTATAAAAACAAATTGTTATAACCAGTAGCCAGGACAAATTTGTTAAAAATGGATCATTCCAAGCCAAACCAATCTTATTTCATTCTTTGATAAAGTGACTAAATTAGTAGACCAATGAAATGCTAGGAACATAATATATTTAGACTTCAGGAAGGAATTTGACAAGTATACCACAGCCTACTTCTTGGTAATGTAAGATTTTAAAATGTTCCAAATCTTATTTTATGCTCACTAATTTGACAGACATCTCTGAATAAAGAAAGATTATTAAAAATGCGTTTGCAAAGGCAGGCCTTCACGATTGAGATCATAAAATGCAAAATCCAATATTTAAGCAATACATTTTATACTCTCTACACAATGCACGCCATGCCTAAGAAGCCCTCCCCACTCCTCTCATTATCTCTAAGTCAAACTATAAGCTAAGCTTGACAATTTCTTCAAGACAACAGATATCTTGTTTACTTGTAGCTTCACCTTGGGTGGATGTTCCTATCTTATTTTCTTGTGGCCTTGCCTTGGGTGGGTGTTCCTGTTTTCCAAGAAGAATGTAGCAAGTCATCATGTACTATTTAACTGAATATACTGTGGGGTTAATATACAACAACAAGAACATCACAGCTTAATAATACAATAGATACTTTTATAAAAGAATAATTTATTATTTATTTTCTTTAGTAAGCTAGAAAAATGTGAGAAAGCATCACCACCAAATGGATGTGTAACTGGCTGACAAACCATACTCAATGAGTAGTCCTGAATGATACTACATCCAAATGGAGGGAAGTAAGAAATAGGGTACCACAAGGTTCTGTCTAAGGCTCTTCAATATCTTCATAAATAACTGACATTAGGAAATAGAAGGGGAACCCATCAAATTTGCAGAGGACAGTAATAGCCAACACTCCAGAAAACAAACTCAGGATCCAAAAAGATCTTGACAGATTTGAACAATGGGCCCTACCCAACAAAATGAAATGTAATGTGAAGAAAAGCGAAGTTTTACACGTGGGCAGGAAAAACCAAAGATATAAGTACAGATTTGGTGAAACTGGCTCAAAAACAGTAATTGTAAGAGGGACCTTAAAGTCTTAGTGGACGATCACTTAAACATGAGTCAGCAGTGTGCAGCAGCAGCCAAAAAAGCTAATACAATCCTTGGTTATATAAACAAAGGCATAGCATCAAAATCACTTGAAGTATAAAGCTTTAGTAAGACCACACCTGAAATATTGCTTTCAGTTTTGGTCAGCACATTAGAAAAAAGATGTTGAGACTTTGGAAAAAGTACAAAGAAGAACAACTAAGATGATTAAAGGCTGGAGACTAAAACATATGAAGAAGGGTTGCAGGATTTGGGTTTGGCTAGTCAAAAGAAAAGAAGGACTAGATAGCAGTATTCCAGTTTTTGAGAGGCTACCATAAAGAGGAGGGGGTCAATTTATTTTCCAAAGTATCAGAGGGCAGGACAAGAAACAGTGGATGGAAACTAATCAAAAGAAGCAACCTGGAATTGAGGAGACATTTCTTAACAGTGGAACAACTTACCTTCAGACATTTGTGAGTGCTTCATCACTGGAGGATTTAAGAAACACTAGACAGTCATTTGTCTGAAATGGTATAGGATCTCCTGCTTGGACGAAAGGCCTGGACTAAAAGACCTCCAAGGTTCCTTCCATCTCTATTCTGATTCTGATGTTTGGCATGGTGATAGCCAGCTTCATAGATAGCTTTTCCCCTATGTAAATTAAGAATACAAAAAAATCTTACAAATAAATCTTTATCTTTTGTCCTATTAGGTCTGGTGGTGCGTGCACAGCTGCTGCATTCCTGAAAGAATTTGTGACTGCTCCTCACTGGGCTCATTTAGATATTGCTGGTGTAATGGAAAATAAAGATGAAGTTCCATATCTACGAAAAGGCATGGCAGGAAGGCCAACGCGTACCCTGGTTGAGTTTATTACTCGACTGGCCGTAGACAAGCAAACCTTCTAGTAAGCGGATTTGTGAGAATCACCACTGGCTTTAAAAACAGTTAATTTGAATCTGGGATCAGCCAGTGTATGGGTAAGATTCCAAAGGGCCATTCAACTATGACTTCAGTTTTGGGAGGCTACTTTGAAATGATCCAAAGCGATGGATTACAAACTCATTCCATAGAGTTCTACTAAATCATACTTTTTATAATCTTCATTCCAGGAGTTTGTCCTGTATTTGGTATCCAAAGAGCAATCAGTCTAAACCAAGATGATTTATAATATGGATTGAATAATAAATACACAGCTATGACATACAATAAATATATCTTCTGACAATTCTGGCTGTTGAGGTTTTTGTCTTTTGCAGAATATGCTTCCAAAAGGATTTATTTCATAAATGGTTAGGCAGAATATTAAGAAAGAGATGGAGCCTTGTGCCAGCATGAATAAGGCCCTCATTTCTGCATGCCAGCTGGTGAAATTTGAATTTTATAGAGGATGCCCCTAAGGATATGTCTAGTCCTACAATGGAGCGTTGATGGAAAATGTGCTTTATGTGCAAATTCTGCTTCTAGTGGGTGCTGGAAGGACTTGGCAGCCCATCATTCTGCTGGAAGAAATATCCATCTGGGTTCAGTTCCAAGTGAGAAGAAAGACACTGGAAACATGGAGGCTGATTGGAAAGATGGTTTAATGGTGAACAGGACCACATGGGTTTTAGGTCCGGGGCTGCTGACCACATGGAGGAGAGAGAGATATATACAGGGGTGGAATTCTACCAGTTTGGATGAACCAGTAATTCCGGTGAGCATTTGGTCCTGCCCATCCATTCCTACTCTTTCATATGCTTTATTTCCTGGTGTTTTTATCATAGCTGATTTGCGCGGCAGAGCAGATTACCGTGCATCAGCAGTTTTACTCACCAGGAACGCAGCAGGAGGTAAGTAATTGAGTTGAAAATGGGCTTTTTAAAATGTGGAGCATGCACGCAAAGCACCTGTTTAGTGTGCCTGCATAAAGCACGCACTCACTGAACCGGTTATTACATCGGTTGAATTGCACCACTGGGTATATATACTCTCTCTTGGGCCTTGCCCTTGAGCTTCCTGTTCCTGTGCAAGAAATGTATTCTGTTGGTTGTCAGACTCCCAAGGGGCTATGTAGGGTTCTTATCTCAAAACTTCTTATCTCAAAACTTCCATTATTATTCCAGTTCCCAAAAAGCCCTCTGTAGCTGAGGTGGTGTGATATAAGTTTGGTTGAACCTTGCTGGGTGATGCAATAAAGCTTGGTTGTGTCATGTGGTGAGCTCTGCTGATAGATAATCCTATTATGTCATGAAGGGTCATATCTTAATCCCATCACCCTGGAGCTGAAGGTCTAATTGTCTTGTAAACAGGCTGGCCCAGTCTCCCTAATGTGCACCAAATATCTGCTGGGAGCAGGGAGCTGCTCTTTGCCTTTAAAAACATGTTTCTCCTTTTCTCATCCAGGGAATTATAATATTCTGCTTTTTTAATATTTCCCAGAATATTTAATTCCTTTAGAAGGGTCGGTGCCAACTTTTTACACTTCCTAGCAGGAGAGTGTGTACAGTGCAGGAAGGCGCTTGTGGCATTATACTTCCCACAGGGCTGGCTGAGCAGTTCCAGGTAACAGACTGCCCTTGAAGCAGCATCTGAATGGAATGGAATAGGAATACAATAGAATACCTTTATTGTCATTGCATTCAAAATACAATGAAATTTGAAAGCAACTCCAGCACAGTGCCCCAAACACCACATCACAATTACACGACAGAGTATTTAAAAATTAAAATAATTAAAGTAATAATTAAAAACCTAGTCTAAAACCTATCTAAAACATATAGTAAGTTAGATAGTTTAAAAATGCCACTTTATACAAAGGGCTAAATCACAAATGTACTGTTTGATTCAAGGCAATTATTGCCTTGGAAAAGAAACTGTTTGTCTATTAGTCCTCATTTCTTTAAGACACCTATAACGTCTCCTGATGGTAACAATTTGAAATATGAATGACCAGGATGAGAACGGTCTGTGGAGATTTTTAGTGCTCTAGAGAGGAATTTGGTCTTCGCGATCTCTTCCAAAGAAGAAAGAGAGCAACCAATAATTTTTGTGCTGTGTTTATAACTCTCTAGAGCATCATCTTATGCACTACAGAGCATCCAGCATACCACACCATTACACAGTATGCCAAAATGCTCTCGATGGTAGAATGGTAAAAAGTAACCAGCAACTTCTCACCCAGACCACTCTTTTTCAGCAGCCTCAGAAAGTGCAGGTGCTGTTAGGCTTTCTTTGCAGTGACCATAGTGTGAACTGACCAAGTAAGGTTGTCGGAAATATGAGTTCCTAGAAACTTAAAACTATGAACTCTTTCCACACAATCTCCATTGATATATTGTGGGAGAGGCTCTGCTTTGCATCGTCTGAAGTCTATAATCAATTCTTTGGTCTTTTTGATGTTCAGGGTGAGGTTATGACCAGTCTTAGAACCTCTGACCTATAGGCCGTTTCATCGTCTTCTGATATGAGTCCCACCAATGTGGTGTTGTCTGTAAATTTTATTATAGAGTAAGTGGGACAAGAGGGAGTGCAGTCGTAGGTGTAGAGTGAATACAAAAGGGAGCTCAACACATAACCCTGTGGAGATCCAGTGCTGAGAGCAAGAGTGGAGGAAAAATAGCTGTCAATCCTAACAATTTGGGGTCTGTTACTAAGAAAGTCCTTTTTCCAATAGCAGATGTGAGAGGAGAGGCCCAATTCTAGCAACTTCTTAATCAGTATATCCAGAATGATGGTATTAAAAGCCGAGCTGTAATCAACAAAAAGCATCCTTACATAGCTCCCACTATGCTCCAGATGGTTCAGTGCAACGTGGAGAGCCATGGCAATCGCATCCTCTTTGGATCTGTTATTCCGATAGGCAAACTGGTATGGGTCAAGGTTTGATGGGAGGCAATCCTGTATATATTTTAAGACCAGTCTCTCAAAACACTGCATAATTATGGGTGTGAGAGCTACTGGTCTATAGTCATTTAAAGTTTCAGGAGAGGGCTTTTTGAGAACTGGAATAATAATGGAAGTTTTGAGATAAGATGGAACAATGGCTTGTGTAAGAGTAAGGTTAAAAATATTTGTAAACATACCTGTGAGCTGGTCAGCACATGCTTTGAGTACTTTCCCATCTGTGGGTGTTTTAGCAGTGGTCACAAACTGGTGGGCCACAGAAAAATTTTGGTGGGCCACAGAAGAAATGGCCCCCGAAAGCAATTAACCTGGACTGTGCAGTTCTCATGCCTCCTGGCTCTTCAAGGGATTCTGGAGTCAGGTCCCTGAGATGCACGTCAACTAGCTCCCACATGGCAGCGGCGGCAACAACAGTCCCCTCCCTCGGCTCTTGCTATCAGCTCTCCCCATTAATTCTCCAGCTTTGGATTCTCTCTCCCTCTTCTCCCCCACCTGTGCTTACCTGGAGGCAGGCAAGGAAGGGGACATAGAGCCATGTGCAGTTCTCGGCTCCTCCAGCCCTTGCTGCCTCTCCCAACATTGAAGCCTCAGAGACAGAGGCTGCAGCGGTAGCACCCAAGTTGCCTTAGCATGTTCAGTTCATAATCGCCCTACCCAGAGAAGGAGGTGCTGGAGGAGGAGGGCAGTAGTGGAGAAGCAAGCCAGGCTTAAAGACCTGGGAAAAAAGCAGCAGCTGCTGCTTGTGCTTTTGCCTGATGACTGCAGCAAGTACCCATTGCCACCAGGGCCAAGAGGTGAGCATACTAAGGCAACTTAGGCACTACCACTGCAGCGGCTTTGCCTGCGTCTCTGAGGCTTCAATGTTGGGAGAGGCAGCGAGGGCTGGAGGAGCCAAGAACTGCACGCAGCTCCATGTCCCTTTCCTTGCCTGCCTCCAGGTAAGCACAGGTGGGGGAGAAGAGGGAGAGAGAATCCAAAGCTGGAGAATTAATGGGGAAAGCTGATCGCGGGCACCGGGGGAGGGGACTGTTACTGCCACCACCGCCGTGTGTGGGAGCTGGTTGACACGTGCATCTCAGGGACCTGACTCCAGGGTCCCTTCAAGAGCCTGAGGTATGAGAACTGCAAGTGGGAGTGTTTGGTGGTTTTGAAGAATTCTAGAACGAGTGGTTTTGAAGAATTCTTAGAACGGGATAGGTCAGCGTTTTGTAGGGCTCGGTGAAAGAGTGAGCTTTGTTTCGCCTCCTTTCCTCCTCTGGTAATGCGAGAGATGCTGTCTTTCTCTCTCTCCCGCCTCCAAATATCACTGGCTGTGGCTGAGTTTGGCAGCAGCACTAAAGCGAGCGAAGTGCCCCCAGGGACACCTTTCCTTGCTTGCCTCCAGGTGAGGCTGGAGGAGTCCCTCACAGTTTTTCCTCAGATACAGATCTGAGCTTTCTCAATCCACCCCGGATCTGAAAGGAGCCGTCACTTTCTCTCCCTCCCCTCAATTAATCACCGAGGGCGGCAGTCCTTCTGCAGGCAGTCGCCTGCTGAGAAACCAACCCCTGGAGGGACGGCTGAGGGGCCCCATTTCTGCCTCTGCTTCTCCCAGCAGCAGTTGCCCCAAGGCCCCTCAGCTCAGACACATACACACCACCCATTCTTCTGTCTCTGAAAGGTGCAGGCGCGGGGAGGCTTCCAGCCCGGAATGTTTTCTTTTATGATTAAGCATTTATGTTTTTGTTATAATTAAATACACACACACACACACAAAATATAAAATTTATATTTCATATTAAAAATTTTTGTTATATCAAATATATTTTTTAAAAATGGTATTAGTGGTCCTCAGGATTTAATAGTATGAGTTTGATGGTCCCTGAGGTCCAAAGGTTGGCGACCCGTGTTTTTAGGACAGAGAGGCTGGTTTGCATCAGCTTAGCAATAAAGGTTATTTTCTTAGCAAATGGCTCATTTTAACCACTTTCACTTCTCTCCACTGACTAAAAGCAGAATGCCTAGGGAGAGGTTGTCTTCTGCGTTTTTTGATAGTTTGGAAGCACTGTGGTTTAATATAAAAACAGTCCTTTCGTTCAGAAACTGCAATTTTCGCTCACTTTTGTCCTTTGATTATTTTAACTTTTATCAATAGAAATGGTAAAAAATATTTTTCATTGAAGTGTAAAATATGGAAATTGGTCTTTTAAAAATAATTTTGCAAGTTCTGTTTGTTACTTTGATATACTGTTTTTGTAAAGTTTTCTTGGTTTTGCTCTTGGATGTTCTATTGTTAGTTCTTTCTTTTATGATTATGAATCTCTTGCAGATTTGCTCTTTTCACATTCGTCCTTTATTTTTCCCAATAAAACATGGTCACCGTACTTAGAAATCAAACTTCTAGCAGAAATAAGCGGGAAAAGTGGGGATTCTTATAAAAATCATGGCGTCCTTGGGCTGAGGAGGCCTCTCCAACACATAGAGACCGTTAATGCGTAACGACCAGTGCTTGGGGTGTGTAGGGAGAGGCTATTGAACGCAGCTGAAGGGCACGGGGGAATGCCCCCAAAACTTGCTCTTGATCATTACTAACAATTTTTGCAATTTTTTTCACGGAGGCCCAACGAAAATGCCTTTTCCGCCTTCGAGGCCTCACCCGAGCCTTCATCTCGCGATGTCGTGACGTACCAGCGCGGCTTCGTTTTCTTTTGCGCCTGCGCAATCGCTCCAACTTCCCCTCAGTTATGGCTGCTGGACTGAGTGGGATGTTTGGGAATCAGGGCCCGGTGCCACCCCCGCCCCCTCCTCCGCCCCCTCCCCCGATGGTCCCCGGAGGTCAAGGACCCGCCGGACTCCTTCCGCCGAACCCCACGGGTCCGCGAAACCCGATCGGTACCCTTGTGGATGATTTGGAGGCTTCTTTTGAGGTAGGCTCTGCAGTGCGAGTGCCCTTCTCTTGACAGAGATAGCGGAAAGACCGACTCTTGAAGTGGGGAGAGGAAAGCCTCTCAAACAAAAGTATTGCCCGTAAAACATGATTTATTCTGCGCTGCAAAAATAAGTTTCTGGAAAATAAGTATGATTCAATTAAGCAAATAAATTAATAGTTCTCCCTTTCTTGAGATAACGAGTTCAGGGGAGTATCCAGAAAAGGGATCTTTTTATCCACATAACCTCCCAGCGAGGTACATTCGGCTGAAAGTGATGGTCGGACCCAAAGTAATCCACAAGCCAAGGGGAGATCAGTGCCATTATCAACCCACGCTAGCTTGTTATAGATGTTTCCTTATTCTGATGAGAAAAAAATATTTTGTAAATATCGGATTAACAGGCGCCTCTTTTCCAGCAGGCGACCATTTAAACACAGAAACGGAAACCCAGATACAAGGACAACCTGGCTATCTATTTCATCTCTATAGTAAACTCCCTATAGTCCTGCGCTTCTCTTTGTAAAAATAATGCTTTCTAAGATAGTATGTGAAATGTTCATATTTTGTAAGAATTTGAATTTTTGTGTATATATATAAAAAAAGAATTTGTCTTTAAAAATAGGTTGTTAAAAATTAGTGAGCTTGTAACTCTTGTAGGAAAATTGTTTGCATTGCAGATTGTACTGAACAAAGACAATGTAGATTTCGGTTTTCAGACCTTCTAATTTTATCTTCAGCTTCATCTGAAAAATTGAGCTTATTTATTCTATCCAGACAAATGAATTCTTTTGTTTGGAACCTACTAAATTTTATATGCCATTTTAAATAAAGAATTAGAAATAAATATTGCAGAAGTATATTTTTCAAGAAAGCAAAAATATACTGTAGTATAGTTTTATGTGTGCCAAAATAAAGCTCTTAATATTATCTGATTTTGTAATGAATGATTTTTGTAATTATCTAGGCTTGCTTTGCATCCCTTGTAAGCCAAGATTATGTAAATGGTACAGATCAAGAAGAAATTAGAACTGGTAAGTTTGGGTGTCCATCTTCAATTTAATTTAGAATATTTATATGCAGAATGTTCATCTCTTTTTCTCACCCTGGAGTTGAACTTTACCCATCTCTATGAAATTGTGCTGATAAATATTAGTGAAGGCTTAACAGCCAATTGTGACAAATTTAGCCAGCAGTGTGCAGCAGAAACCAAAAAAAAGCTAATACAATCCTTGGTTGTATAAACAGAGATATAGAATTGAACTCATGTGAAGTATTAGTACCACTTTATAAAGCTTTAGGAAGGCCACACCTGGAATACTCCATCCAGTTTTGGTCACCGCATTACAAAAAAGATGTTGAGACTTTGGAAAAAATGCAAAGAGAACGTAAGATGATAAATGGCCTGCAGCCAAAAATATATGAAGAACAGTTGAAGAGCTGTGGTGGCACTGTGGTTACATTGCAGTATTGCAGGCACTTCTGCCAATTGCCGGCAGTTCAATTTTCACTGGCTCAAAGTTGACTCAGCCTTCCATCCTTCCGAGGTTGGTAAAATAAGGACCAGATTGTTAGGATCAATATGCTGACTCTGTAAACCATTTTGTTAATTAGAGAAAGACCAATTAGAAAACAAGTGTGTGGCTGGAAGGAGCTATGGACGCTCTACAAGATTGCTTCGAGTGCACAAATTGGAACATATTTAAAGAGGCTACATCAAATGGACAACATACTGATATGAATGAATATGCTTCTACTGCTTCTGCTTATGTTACAAAGTGTATGGAGGATATCACTGTTCTTAGCACTATTGTCATGAGCAAATGAGAAACCTTGGATCTCACAGAAGGTCCATGTGATGTTCAAGATGAGAAACACTGCTTTCAAATCAGGTGAAGTGGCAGCACTTAGAATAGCAAGAACAGATTTAAGATGTGCTATAAAAATAGCAAAGCGGGCCTGTCGTCAGAAAGTACAGAATTTCTTTCAATATCCTGTGGACCGAGACATATGTGGCAAGGTATTCTGGTCATTACCGACTATAAGGCAGCTTCCCTGACATGCAAGGATGACATGGAGTTTCTAAATAAGCTAAATGCATTTTTTGGGTGGTTTGAGGCCACACAGTGCTCCAGAAGGAATGTTGTTCCCCTCCCTGATGAACTGGTGCTCAGTTACAACTGCTGCTGGAAGGTCCTGCAAAAAGTCAATATTCAGAAAATTGCTGGTCCTGATAATATCATTTGGGCAGGTACTTAAGGAGTGTGCTAACCATCTGGCTACTTCTCAAAGACATCTTCAATTTCTCATTGCATCAGGCCATGGTTCCATCATGTTTTAGGAATGCAATCATTGTACCAGTGCTCAAGAAACATATCATCACATGCCATAATGATTACCATCCAGTTGCACTCACTTCCACTGTATTGAAAGACTGGTAAAGGACTATATGGTTTCATGCCTTCCCCCTGCATTTGACTCATTATAGTTTGCCTATTGGAAGAACTGCCCTATAGATGATGCATTTTCCTGCTTCATCTTAGCTTGGTGTTTTACCTGGAAGAGAAGAATACTCATGTGCATAATGATACTGTTTATTGATTTTAGTTTGGTGTTCAACATAATCATTCCTCAGCATTTGGTGAACAAATTGGGCCTATTAAGTTTTAATACTCCTGTCAACATGCCTGCTGCTTGCTGCCATGGAAAAGAGAGGAAGGATCAGTGGAGACCTTTCCACTGCAGGTTTATAATTATGATCTGGGCTTCGCTTTTCTCTCCAAGGTCATTTTTTTTTCTAACTTTGGTATGCAGCAGCCCTCTGGTTGCCTAGCTACAAGGGAATTGGTCTCTACAGTTTGTTTCAAGTTGCTGGTTCACATGCTTTGCCTGAGATCTTGCCTGAAACTTGCTGCTTTCAGTTCGTTCCTAGTAAAACTACCTTTTCTCAATCTATGGGGCCAAGGGTTTTTCTTTCCTATGAAATGGACAGAGGCAGCCTTAACATTAAGCAAGATCTGCTTTAATGGTCAACCCGGAGAGAGCAGTCTACCATGGGGACCAAGCATCCAATGTCCAACCATGGGAGTAAGCTGGAGGAAACAAGCTACAGCCAACTCCCCCACTAGACCATACCGTGTTCGAGACGAAGCAGAATGGCGATAGTTGCACTTCAACGAGAAGCCCATCAGGTTCAGAGGGGCATGGGGCAGAGTGAAGACAACTCCCCTGGAGGGAAGCCCAAAGGATATCATGCTGAACCAGGCCTTGTTCCTGGTACAACAGGTTTGGAGGAATCGAAAAGCCCAAAAAACTCTTGCACAGAGAACTACCAAGGTTCCTGGGTCATCCCAGGCCAAGCCATGAATGGAGCTACTGTGGTGGGGTCACCTCTGCTCTACCGAAACTGGTGAAATCTATGCTACCCTGGGCAGTAGCTGCTACACAAGCTATTCTGCCTGCAGGGATCACTCCTCAAGCATACTGGGCTCCAATGGTCCCAGCCTTTGAGGTAAAGTATGGGGGAGACCCTGATCAAATAGGGTTCTTTCTAGTATAAGCCTGGATCTACATGTAGGAGTATGTGGTTGAACTAGAGATGGGAGAAGCCTGAATAAGATGGGTAACAATGGCTCTGGAAGGTGCAGTGGCTGAGTAGATGGTCTCCCTCCACAATGTCACCCAACTACGACCACACCAAGCTGTGGCATGCCAATCCAGCAAGCCCAACCTTAATGCATTGACAACTCTGGGGAAAAAAGCAATGGAATCAACTCCAAAGACCCGAGACGCAGCGCTAAAAGGCATGGAGGTCTTAGAGTTCACTCCTGGATCTGAGGGGTTGGGATCTCTGACCAGCTCAGATGAGGCTGAAAGCAATGACGACAACCCCCTGGTAAGTCAACATGTAACCATCCCTGTAGAACAAAGGGGCCCTCTTCAGGGACCCAGGGGAGGATGTTGGCTTTATTGGACTCGGGCTGCACTAGGTGCATGGTTAACCCTGAAGTCGTTGAAAAGCTGGGACTGAGACTCAAAGGGCTGAAGATGCCCATAGCATAATTGCCAGCTAGATGGGGCAGTGGCTGAAGGGACCCAGCTCACTTTATAACTGAACCAGTGAAGATGAGAATGGAATAGCATAAAGAGACTGAGTTTCATAGTGGTACCGGGGATGGAGGGGCCATTCTTACTTGGACTGTCTTGGCGGCAGAAATATAACCCTTATATGAATTGCAGGAGAGAGCTTTTAAAGATTTGGCAGAAAGTGGCCAAGAAAGAGAAAAAGATCCCAAAGCCTGGGGATAGGAGAAACAAAGAGCAAAGGGAGCTGGGGGCAGTGGCTCGGGAACACCCAATCAGTGAATCCAAAATCCTGAAGGAGTATTGGAATTTACAAGATGTTTAGTGAGAAAGGCTCCGATGCGCTCCGATCCCATCCCACCCCCCAGACTGCAGGATTGAAATCCTTCTGGGGCTAAACTCCCAAAGTCTAAACTTTACTCGATGACTCCACGTGAGCTAATAATAGCTTTGTACCTTCATAGAGAAGAATTTAAAACAGGAATTTATTCAACCAGCAAGACCACAATTGGCAACCCAGGTTTTGTTTCTGGAGAAGAAAGATGCATCTATGCATTGACTATAGAGGACTAAATGTGGTGTGTGTAGAAAATGTCTACCCATTGCCCTGATGGATATGTTGGCACATTTAGCCAAAGGAAAGATCTTCACTGAATTAGTCTTGTGGAAAACTTACTACCAGGTTCAGATCAAGAAGGGCGATGAATGGAAAACTGTTGTCCTTCAATTCTGGGTGTTGCCTTTGGGTCTACAGGGGCCCCTCAAGGTGTTCAAACAACTGATCAATGAGGTGCTTTATGTAATGGGATACTGCATCTCCTTATTGATAGGTCAGTTTGTGCGAGTTAGAAGAGGAATTTCCAACTCCATCTCCTTGAGTATGAGTTCCCTACAGGGCTATGTCTTGAGTCCACTACTATTCACCTTGATGACCCATGATTGCTGTGCAAAATCTGCTATGAATCATATTGTGAAGTATGTGGATGACATAGTGTATTTGGGATGACAATAAAAATGCTTATAGGGAAGAGGTTGTGGACTGGTGCAATAAAAGTAACCTGATACTAAATGTTAATAAAACAAAGGAGGTCATTGTAGATTTTAGAAAGAAACAGCATAGTCATACTCCATTCAGTATCAAGGAAGCAGCTGTAGAAGTGGTCAATATTATTAAGTATCCAGGAGGGAGATAACTTGACAATCTGATCTGGTATCTCATGTCATCCTTAGTGAAACGTGCAAACCAGCGTCTGCATTTTTTACATCAGATGAGAGCACATCTTTCTACTATCCTGGCCACTTTTTACAGAGGCACAATTGCATGTTTAACAAACGGCATCACTGTTTGATTTAGTGGCAACAGTGCCTCGATAAAAGTCCATACAGAGTGGTAAGGACAGCCAAGAAGATTATAGGAAGCTCGCTCCATATTATTCAGGATACTGCTTATAAGTACTATGTGCTTAATGAACAAAGCATTTCAGAGACCCCACACACCCACTTTATGGTCTCTTTCTGTTGCTCCCCTTTGGAAGGAGATTTTGAAGTATTTCTAGCAGGACTACCAGATTCTATAACAGCTTTGTTCCCTATGCCATCTGTCTGGTAAACTCGCAAGATTCGTTTTTCTCGTTGCTTTCATCTCTCTTCTGATTTGTTATATGACTGGGATATCTTTCATTAAAATTACTTATTGACCTGACTGCCAGAATTCTCCAGTTTCTACGAATAACAATAGCAGCCACACTCTGTCAGGAATTATCCAGAACTAAAGACAAGAGACAGAAGGATGAAAGAAACAATGTAATCTACAAAATCAACTGCAACCATTACAATCAATTCTACATGGGACAAATGTCACATCAATTAAAAAACAGGATCTATGAACAACAGCTGGCAGTCAAGCACAATGATCACAAATCTTAATCTCTACCCACACTAACACCAAACAGCACCAGTTCAATTGGAGTAAAACAAAAATATTCCACACTACCATATGCCACACTCGTGAATTCATTGAAGCCTGGCACTCCACAAGCAATTCCATAAATAGATACTTTGATCTACAACCAGCCTGTGAACTCTGAATCCAAATCAGTCATACAGGCAACCAGAGAGGACACCAACCCTCAACCAATCCATGCAAGAATCCTCTGTTTTAACCAAGGCTTCCTGGGACAGTAACAATTGCACGCTGTTCCCAAAACCTTGTTTTTATTTCAACAGCTGTGCATTATATGCATTCACAGCACGTAATGAGTCCCAAACAGTTTATGAATAGTCCAACAGAAGTCTGCTACAATCTTTCGGGATAAGGCTAATAAGCACCCACTTTTATCTCCCTTAAAAGGCTGCCAATGACTAAATTGCCAAATAGCTGCAAGTTAAGGCCAAACTGAGTACAAAGTCAACATGGAGCTTCAGATTTTAAACTGACCAGAACGAACAAAGTTGCTTCCTGCAAAAGCTCATGTCCCTTTGCTCCTTCTTTATGTTTTATGGGAGGGGCCAGTCATCTCCAAACCTTACTCCCAAGTCACCCCTTTTATCTTAACTGTTCTTGCCTTCTGACAGCTCTGCACAAGTAAGCACTGGGAATAGGCTCCCCCTGTGCCTCAGCTTCGCTGATGTCAGATTCTGGAGGCTCTGGAGTCAGCACATAACTCTCAGATGGCCCTGGCCCCATCTCTGTGTTGGACCCAGATCCCTCTTCTGAGTCCTCCCCAAACTCCAGGACTGGCCCATGGTCCTCCCCACTGTCCGACTCTACTGCCAGCTCCACAGGCCACCGGTGGACCACAACACCCTCCCTACCAGCAATTTACCTAATGGACCCTCATTTGATGTAACTTCCCTATCACAAGGCCCATCACAAGACTCTCATTGATGACTCACACCTGACCCATCACAAGACCCTTACTTGACACACCCACATCTGAAGCCCTTATAAACACAACACTGACATTGACATCCCCTAAACTCTGCTGAAGATGTTACCTAGCCTGGTAATGAAATGTTTGGAAACCAACCCATAAGCTCGGGGAATGAATGAACCTTCACCCTATTTTATTGATCCTTGGGAGATGGTAAAATTAAACAGGAATTTCTTCTAAAAATATCTTGTTGGATGTCTATGGTGATTCTCAGTCATCCTGGTCATGGTTGTCCCAAAGGTGCTTTTTCAAGAGGCAACTGGACTTTCTTGTTTGAAAAAGTTTCCCTTATCATCTTTTGGGACAACTATGATAGGATGACTGAGAATCTCCATAGAAATTTAGCTATGCACTTTGGGGTATGAACAGATTTCCAGAAAAACTGCAGACTTACAGGAACCATTTCCACTTCAGTTTGAGATGTAGACAACACAGACTCATCCCCAATGGTCTGTGCTCAACAGTGAAAGGACACAGGGCAGAAAACATCATGCTGAAAGCACAGTTTCACAACAATCCTTTCAGCAGTTCCAAGAAGCTCCACAACCATTTGCATTACTAAGCTGATGTAAGACAAATGACCAGCTGTCTGCAAGGAGTATTAAATCTTTCCATTCCCCACCATCCAGTTAGAGCTGAAGAAGCTTCTTGGATGAGTAGTGAAATGTCTTCAAAGAAAAACAAAGTCCCGTTGCCTCTTGAAAAAGCATCTTTGGGCTCTGTTGTTGGAATTATGGGTAGTAAAACTATATCATCACTGGAATGGGTAGAACTGAAGTGCAGCTCATTTTATGTGAGTTTAAGAAGTAAAATACATGTTTTAAGCAGTTTTAGAGAATGGGATGTTTTAGTGCAGGGATGTCAAACTCGCAGCCTGCGGGCCTGATGTGTCATGTGCTGGCTCCACCCCGTTCACTGGTTTAGTGAAGGAGAAAAAGGTCTCGATACATCATGTCACACCACCATGACGACACAAGTTTGACACCCCTGTTCTGGTGTCACAAACATAGAACATAGGATCACAGGGCTTCTAGTCCAACCCTAGAAGGTGGACTTCATACCATCCCAGTCAAACATAAATCTCAGGGCTATACAGCATTCCCCTCCCCGAAGCCCCAATTTAAAACCTGAAATTATAACCAGATTGGTTTTCCTCTGGTGGGCCTGGGCAGCTGCTGGAAAGAGGCAGGTCCATTAATTATTCTAATTAGGACTAGAATTTCTTTCAAAAAATAATGTCATGCAGTTATTAGATGAAACAATACATGAGTACACTTAGCAACTGCTGTTCTACTAGCCCCAGTTGCAGTCTTTAAGCCAGAACCTCATGCTTCTGCCCTGTCAATTTCACTTCCATTTCAACTTCCCTTGCCTTCTCCATCTCTGCCCTTTTGCCCCCCTGTCCTCTGCCACCTTTGCTGACCTTTGCCATCTTCTGTTGCTGAGGCAGCTGGTGGCCTTTTGTTTTACATCCGTTTTACACGTGTAGACCCAAGTAACACTTCCCTTGGTTTGTTAAAGTTACATAGTATTTGTCTTGTCTTTTATTTTTAATAGCTTTAAATTGTTGTTGCTCATTTCCTAGGTGTTGATCAATGTATCCAGAAATTTTTAGATGTTGCACGACAAACAGAATGCTTTTTTCTACAGAAAAGGCTACAATTATCTGTCCAGAAACCAGACCAAGTAATTAAGGAGGTAAGAATATGGTTTTCTTTTGACTTAAGCATGATATCTGATTCTATGCTAGAAGATAGTAATTGTAGTATGGTAAGTGCGGTGATGGAATTTAGTCGGTTCCCACCGGTTCAGTACAACTGGCACCTAATATTTTTGCTGAATTCAGCGAACTGGTTAGACATGTTCCTTCTGAAAATGTTTTCCAGAACACCTCTGGTTTTCATTCAATTTCCTTCCAGGTGGGGGAAAAAAAAAAACCTCCCCCAAAGTCCAAAAGTGGAGCTATGGAATGCCACTGCATTTATGTGCCAGTAAATGGTGGCCTTTCCTCTGGTGGGCCTGGGTGGCTGCTGAAAAGAAGCAGATCCATTTCAGCGCCCGGTGCCTAGATGCCCTTGCTTCCCCCAAGCATTTCTTTGCCTGATTGCATTTCCCACTGTCATGTGCAGGGAAACAAGTTTGTGGGAGTAAAGAAAAAAAAAGTTTAGTCAATTCCAACTTCATGAGATCTTTTTTTTTCTCTTGCAAGAAGTTGGAATTGATTGAACGTCTTTTTTTTTTTTT
>BLBF01000039.1:16515164-16598108 GCA_015471245.1 Laticauda colubrina | reverse complement strand
AGAGGATAGGAATGGCCCACAACGACCAAACTGACATTGGGCGAACCAGTTGTTAAACTATTTCAGTCTCACCATTGGGTAAGTGGAATGTTGCTATGAGGTATAAGTGGGATTAAAAGCATTTATTACATAAATTAGGGTTGAATCTACCCAAATCAAAGTATTTTAACGTGCTTCATGAAGAACTGATTGATCATTGTAGTAGGATGATGATTTGCAGATATATCTGATCTGTTAATTTATTTTATTTGTTAAATTTATTTGCTGCCGAACTTGTCATGGGGCTACTCTAAGTGGCTTATAATAATACAAGGGAAGAAAATGAAAGGAGCATAAATAGAAATAAAATAATAGAACAATAAAATAAATAATGAAAACAGAACAGTGAAAATAGTACATCAATGTTATAACTAAAAAGATAAACGGGTGGAGAGCAGAACAGAACAAAAGGGAGAGGGAAGAAATGTGGAGTTGGCCATCAATTCAGTACCCACCCAACCTAGAACTCCTCCCACTTGGTCCCTAGTCCAATCAGCGGAGCAGGTCTTTAGGCTATTGTGGAAAGATGGGGGGTACTTTTATTTTATCTGTTAAATTTATGATATTAAATGAGATTTTGAAGAAAACCACTAATTTTTGGAATGTTTTCCTCTCTGCCTACCCACCTTGTGGTTTTTTTTGTACTAAAATTCAGTCATTGATGCTCTGAGTAGTAGTATTTGTATCATCTCATCAACACAGCCGTAAAATTATTTTACTGTACAATAATATAAATTTTATTTTGAGTAAATGTCCACTGAATTTATTATGATCTAAGTGAAATAGTTCATAGCCATAATCATAAACTTGAAGTTTAAACTTTAAGCCAAAGATTAGTGTGGTGATACCCATAACCATAATTCATCGTGTTCCTGATAAAAAATGAGGAGAAAAACCTACTTTATTATTTTGTGCAATACATAAGAATTAGTGTAATTAAAAATGAGGTAGAAATTCTCCATAAGGAATTAATGGTTTGAGGAAAGGAAACAGCTGTTAGTTTATTGAAACACATCAGGATACTTGTTTTGCTAAGGTTTGTTGTTGTTTTTGTTCAAATACAAATGTTTTTCCAAGGAGACATTCATAGTTTCTTTCCTGTATGCTTCTCTTTCATGTAGGATGTTTCAGAACTGAGAAATGAATTGCAGCGGAAAGAAACACTAATTCAGAAACACTTGGGAAAACTTCGCCATTGGCAACAAGTTTTAGACGATATTAATATCCAGCAGAAGAAACCTACTGAGATGCCTCAGGGACCTCTAGCTTATCTAGAACAAGCTTCAGCCAATATTCCTGCACCTCTCAAGCAAATATGAAAAAGAAGCAGAATTGAAATGCCAGAATAAAGTTGTACATTTTGTGTTGAAAAAAATGTTTATTTTTGTAAAAATGGATACCAAGAAACCTAACTAAATGAGGAGGCTACAGGTATCATTGCATGGATCAGAAAGTATTATTTCTTGTATTCTATCACCTGCAAACTGAACATTATCTCTCCCTGACTTTGGACATATTCTAAGGAGCAAGAACAGTCTATCCCATGAACTTCCAACATAATTTTACTTCTGTAAATCAAGTGCTGCCATTAACTTTATCTTTTGGAATCATGGTGCTTTTTAATATTCTTGCACAGTTTCAGCTTTTGGTTCTGTGCATCAACATTCTTGTGGAACAGTGTAAAAAATACCTATGAGAAATATGTCACGATCTGAATTGTTTTAATACAAAGCAAAAATTACTTTTTGAGTCCAGTTTTTGAGCTGGACAGCTGTATGTTTTAAATAAATTAAAAATGCACATGGACAAATTAATGTTTAGCTTTATTTTAATGAAGTTACAAATGAATATCTGGTGAAAGTAGTTTTTATTTTTGTGTGATAAATTAACTTTATATATACAAATACAGATGTTACTTTTTTACACACCACTTATGAGAATTTTGCTACCCTAACAAGTTCTTTACATATTGCATAGTGATAATAAGAGTTGGCATTTTAAAAATTGTTCTTAGTTTTCTTCCTCTTAAAAGTACTTTAACATTCTAATAGTTGGCACTTAATTGTTTGTGTTTAAGTGCCACAATTCAACATAGCAATCATCTCTAAATCTAAGCTGAACTGTGGTCATGATGTCAAGGCTACTAAGGTGCACAGAGTGTAAATATGCTATTACTTTAAACAGATGTTATAAGAACATTTCAGATAATATTGTAGATATGTACTGAGATTTTTCTCTGAAATCTCTAAAACGTCAGCCTGAATTCAAGTGGAATTGGAATGGAATGTTCTAGCCATTTTGATACTGGTAAGCTATCATTTTGAGATTATACTAACATATAATATAGATTTGATACATGGATCCCAATTGGTATATTCTTTCACTGACATTTTTTCACCAGTAATACTTGGAAAACTTTTTCTCTTTGCAGATTCTCACACATTCTAAAAATGTATTTCAGCAGTTGGGGCAGGCAAGAATGTCCAATAGGTAAAATAGCAAAATACATGATTTTGCCTAGGATTAATTTAAATGCTCAGTGCTAATTTAAATACATTACATTTAAATATATTAAACAGAACACTTAAAACCCTTGTTTATTTTTAGAAATAAAAAAAAATCTGGGTGCACCACAGGTGCATGCAGATTCATTCTTGACTAGAACCATTCTCCACTCCACTATGTGCCGATGTTTTAAACCAAAGTTAAGAGCTCATCTGTGACTGATAATAAAAGCATTCCACTTCTAGATACAATATGCATTTTCAAAAGTATACATTATAGCAAGCTACAAAGCAAATTAACTATTTTTGAGTTGTCAATCTTATTTACTAATAACTGGGAAAAGTAGCCAATTAACTTTAAGTGCAGTGTATATGCTGCTATTAGTATTTCAAAGTGCCAAATAGTTTTAAGATTGGAAAACATTTAAGCACAACCTCCTCATGTCTATTTGTCTGGCTTAATTTTTCTATTTTGTTGGTTTTTTTTATAAAGTAAGTTGCCCAGAATCAGTATTTCTTACATATATGTAAATTAATAAAATATGTTTACTTGTGTAGTGACATCTTCCTTGAAGATCTTACTTGTATCAGATTACATATCATGGAGTCTTTACACTGATGAATTCCTGGCTCTGAAAAATTCTAAAGTTACTAATTTAAGTGATGTATTTTTAGTAGTTATATTTATGTTTCCTAGACCATTAAAATAGTTTTGTTCTGCATAAGTTTCTTTGTAAGTTGCAGGCTTTAATACACTAGTCTTCTTGTTTCTGATATAGTGTTAAATGATTAAGTGCAGTAAGATATTTGTACTAAGAATCCCAAAGGTGCTTTTTCAAGAGGCAACTGGACTTACTGATTTTTCTTTGAAGACATTTTTCTTCTCATCCAAGAAGCTTCTTCAGCCCTGACTGGATGTACTTCTTGCAGATAGCTGCTCATTTGCATTCTTTTAGAGAGCTGTTGAGGTTTATGTGTTTTTCCAGGGTCACCTGAGTGGTGCGTGTGGAGCCTTCTTGGATCTGTTGAAAGGATTGTGTTACAGACTGGAGATAGGCGGTGTCATATTCCTCCCCTTCTGTTGAGAGGGCTGTTCAATTTTGACATAAATGGCCTCTTCAACCCCTCTTTCAAACCAGCCCAAATGTGGACTTTATTGTCTTCAAAAGAGTGGCCTTTGTCTTTTAAATGCAGACAGACTCCTGAATCTAGTCCTGATGGGTTTGTTGTCCTGTGTTTTCCAATGCATTTATGAAGTGGTTGCTTTCCCAATGTACAGATTTGCACATGGCTCGCTGCATTTCATCACATATACCACATTGCTCAGTTTATGTCTGGGTGTTTTATCTTTGGGGAGGACAAGCTTCTGCCTTAACGTACAGGTGAAACTCAAAAAAATCATTTATTTCAGTAATGCAACTTAAAAGATGAAACATGCAAAGCAAGATAGTTCAAGCCATGATGTGTCATAATTGAGGTGATTATGGCTTACAGCTCATGAAAACGCCAAATCCACAATCTCAGAAAATCAGAATATTGTGAAAAGGTTCAATATTCTCGGCTCAAAGTGTCCCACTCTCATCAGCTCATGAAGCCATAACACCTGCAAAGGGTTCCTGAGCCTTTAAATGGTCTCTCAGTCTGGTTCAGTAGGAATCACAATCATGGGAAAGACTGCTGGGCTGACAGTTATGCAGAAAACCATCACTGACGCCCTCCATAAGGAGGGAAAGCCTCAAAAGTTAACTGCAAAAGAAGTTGGATGTTCCCAAAGTGCTGTATCAAAGCACATTAATAGAAAGTTATGTGGAAGCGAAAGGTGTGGAAGAAAAAGATGCACAAGCAGCAGGGATGACCGCATTACGGAGATCAAGAGGGTGGCTTCATTGGCTTCTGAGAATATGGGGAGGAGCAGCCTGAGTCAGGCCAGGGCCTTTCAAGATTGAAATGGCTTGTAGGCAGGAATGGGGTTAGGATGACCAAGAGACGCTAAGCAGTGAACATGAGAGACAGAGCTGAGGTGATGAGCAAGGAGATCCTTGAGCACGGAGAGTGGAGAGAAGGCAAGAACAGCGTAGGTAGACCCAACTACTTGGGAGGAGAGCACCCTAACCCTCTCCACAAGGCACACCTGGAGACTAAGACTTAAGGAGACACTATGAGGTGGGGCATTTGTCAGGAACAAACACTGAAAATTAATGGAGTGTTGTGTGCCATAGCCGACATTGGACTGTTCCTAGACTTCTTGTGTTATTTCTTGGTTCCTGGATTAACTGCCTTGCTCCTTGCTTTCTGGACTCATTGACTTATTCTCTTGCCCTGCTGGATTTCTTGTTTTGCAGCCATTGTGCTGGACTACTTGCAGCCAGAGGCTGCTGAAGGTGTGTGTGTGTGTGTGTGTGTGTGTGTGTGTGTGTGTGTGTGTCATAACTTTGCTCTGGGACTTGCCAGAAACATGAGAGCATTTGGGGAACATTTGGAGCAATAAAGGGGTGGTTTGAATTGTCAGCTGACTGTGTTTCCTTTGTGCTATGCCAAGAGTCATGACACAAGAAGGGGGAGGCAGGGGATTCAGCAAAGCACATTTCCTTTCCTTCCCCCTTAAGGAGGAAAGCGGGGCCTCTTTCTCTTTGCTACCTTGGGAGGCATGGAAGGCTTCTGTCCCTGCCTGGGATACCCCTGCCCTTCTGGGCAGTCCTTCCCTGGCCAGCTTTGCCCTGAAGGTGGCTTTCCTTGCCCGTGATCCAGTACAGTCTGGGTGGGGAGGAAAAAGCACCGCAGGGCCGCCCCTGTTTAGTCCAGCAACCCCAGCTACCTTCCCACCCCTGCTGGAAAGCCTGACTGCTGCCTAAGGGCCACCACATCTGGACTCTGCAAGCTTTTGCGGCCCAGACAGAATGAGCAGTTTCCAGAGCTAACTGCGGGGTTGGCTGCAGAGCTTCTGCGCTCTGGGAGAAAAGTGTCTCGGCATTTGTGGAGGTGGCAGGATCCGCCCTGCGACCTGGCTTGAATTCCACCATTTGGAATTTGAGGAGGGTTTTTTCCCTGCCTGGGAGGAAGTTGAACGAAAATCAGATGTGTTCCAGAAAATAGATTTATCATAACCAATTCACTGAACTCAACAAAAAGTTAAGTATCGGTTCTACCAAACCAGTGGAAACCCACCTTGATTCCCACCAGTGGATCATCCCCATTCTATTGTTCTTCTAATTATTAAGAAAAGGCTAACTATCCCTCTGTCCCTAAGGATTTAGAAATGACTCAACACAAACACACATACACTCACGCCATTAAACATTATTTCAGACTTGTGGAGGTCTTCCCCCCCCCCCCTTTAAATTTCCACTTTTCTTTCCTGGGGCAACTTATGGATTGTTCTCCATAAGATAGGGCACAATGCTCAAGTCTGTCAAGGTCCTTCTAAATCTATAGCCTTTCTTCTGAGGTGTTGGCTATTCCGATCAGCTTGGTATCATCTGCAGATTTGATGAGTTCCCCTTCTATTCCCTTATTGGATTGTTTATGAAGATATTGAAGAGTACTGAGTATCACTGGTATGTAATACCAGATAAGCTATCTAAGATGTAGAAGGCATGTCAAATGAAACATAAAAATAAAGAAGAGACTTTTTATCATTTATGATGGATATGTGATAAAGCAAAAAAATTTTTTGAGTATGATTCACACTCTAATACAGAAAATTCTGAAAATGGAGATAAAAATTAAACCAGGATTTCTCCTTTTGGGACTAATGGAAAAAGAATTGAAGAAAAAAATGGAACTTTGTTGCTATATACTGTATATTGACAGTAGCAAGTCTATTGTATGAGCAAAAATGGAAAGACACATTTTTATACCTGCCATGGAAAAATGGTTGCAGAAGTTGATGGAGTTGTCTTAATTGACAAAACTGACTACTCCGATTAAAGAAAAGAACATAAGTACATTGGTTTCGACATGAAAACCACTTGTGAATTTCGTGCTTGATGTGGAAAAGAATGTAACTTTGACTTTGGGTTTTATAGATTAGATTGATTGATCTTGATAGAAATTACTTGTTCATATCATGGAAAAACAAAAGACTGTGATTAAGTGGTGGGATTCAAATTTTTTTACTACTGGGTTCTGTGGGCTTGGCTTGGTGGGCATGGCAGGGGAAGAATACTGTAAAATACAGTCAGAGGCTGGTATTTGCCGGTTCTCCGAACTTCTCTTTTATTTGCTTTTGTATTTTGAAATTTATAATACTTTATAACTTAATGAAAAAATGTTTTTAAAAAAGAAAAGTACTGGGCCTAAAATGGAACATTGTGGTAAGCCACTACTTTTTACCCTGGTTGTGAGTATAGTTCCATTGAGGACTACATGTTTTCCCCCCATAATTTTTTTATTTTTTCATTTTTTTTACAAACATATCATTGTGTGAACAGTATGGTACCAGAGTGTCTTACATTTTAAAACAAATATGACACTTTTGTTCATTAGGTGCACATGAGGAATTTTAGGGTGGGGAAGGCAATGGAAGGTCTAGTGTTGGAACAGACCACCTGCCTAAGACACCCAAGGCTTCTCCCAACCCACTGAAATACCTCATGCTCCCTGCAATTCCCCCCTCCCCCAACCTGCTACACTGGGTCACTTACCTTGTGAGGATCTAGCAAGTAGTCTCCTCTCCAGTTTCTCAGTCGCATGCACCTTTCCAACGCTCCATTCAGGGCTCCGTAGGCCTTGCCTGGCAGGTTGCTGGCCGAAATGGAGCTCCATTTCGACCTGCAACCTGCTGGACAAAGTCTGTAGAGGCCTGAATGGAATGATGGAGGGGCAGATGCTGCCCCACCATTTTGGCCAGCAACATGCAAGACAAATGTTGCAGAGCCTCTGCAGTTGTTCGTAATGGCGAACAATTGCTGTGGTGCAGCAAGATTCGTAATTTCGGGACTTATTTGTTAGAGAGTGCCTATTGCATAACTGAACATTCATTAAGGGAACACTCATACCCTGGGGATTACCTGTACTTTTTTGTTCTAAATTTAAATGTAAATTTAATTTACATTTGGTACTTAAGTCTGCTATGGCATAAGCTCAAACATATTGTGCAAGTCACATCAGTCTCTTTTTCAGTGGATTTTTTTCCTAAAAATTAAAAAAATGTATGTTTTTTAAAAAAGAAAATTAAAAATTTTGAATTTAAAATTAAATTTAAAAAATTGTAAAAAAAAACATTAAAATTTAAAAAATCCCATCTTTTAAATGTGTCTTGCTTTCATTCCAAATTATTTCACGAGAGAACAATGGTATGGCTGCAGCATGTTTGCGTACACATTGAAATATTTGTTTGAGAGATGAGATTTGAGAAAAACCTGTTTTGAGGTGAAGTAAACTATTAATCCAGAAATTTAAGAAATACAGCACTTGAGAGATGCATAAGAACCAAGCTGTTGTGGGAACAATTTCGTTATACAGTATGTTGGAAATGTTGCAGAAGTGATGTGTGTAAAAGTTACTTTTTACTTTATTAGTTTAGCAGGACATGATGACAAAAAAGGAACCTTTTGTTTTGTTTATGGTGTTCATTATGTATTTATTTTTTTTGCAACATCCTCGATAACAAAGCAGCTGGACCGAGATTGTCTCGTACTTTTTCAAATTTGGCATGAATCAGTTCAATCCATCCGACAATGCTGAAGTATCTGCCTTTAGGCATTTTCTGCCATAAAATAATGCATAATCGAACGAAGCTTCACAAACCTATCCTGAAAATGAACGAATTAGAACATTTTAATTGGAATCACAATGGTGCAGTTCACAGCCCGGCCAACAGATTCCCACCCAGAGCCGATGTCCTTTGCCATAATAGTAGAGGAAGAATGATTTTAAGAACGCAGAAATAATAACATATTTTCAACCACGCAGCCATCCTTCCGCCGACCGCGGGCGTCCGAACACGCGTGCGCACTTTTCAAGCTCCGAGAGATCGGAGGCAGCTGCTATTTCCGTCCGGAATCTCCAACCTCTCGCGAGATTTTCTCGGAGACTCCGCTCGGAAGCGCGCAAAATTTGAAGACAACCCGCCGAGGGCGCGAGGTGGAGACGTCGTTGCGGCGGGGGGCAGAAACCGAGATCCGTTAAGGGCAAGTGAGACGGGTGGCTTCCCGGCGCGGCGCCCTCTGGGCCTGCGGACAGCAGGGCATCCTCTCCAGCTGTGCGTGGAAGCGCAGCAGGGTCCGGAGGGTGTGGGTGTCCGTGGGCCCGCGGGGTTTTGGAAAGATGCCAGCGGCGTCTCAGCAGCTTCCCCGCCCCCCCCCCCCCCCCCCCCCCCCCGAGCTGTTCATTCGGGGTCTCTCAGGGCTGTTGCTTGGGCTGAGCAAAGGAAATACAGTGGCTACATTTCGGTGCCCCTTCCCTTAGGATGTTGAAGAAATGTTTCTCCGCTGTCATATTAGGATCTGGACCATTTTTAGACCCAAATTACTGCTTTGGGTTTGGTTTCATGAAGATCCTTGAAAGCAGCTGCAACTGTTCCTGGGAATCATATGTTCTGGAAAGCAGTTCTGCGGCTTTAGGAAAACAACCTTGCCCTCTAAAACACTACCTTGGAATTAAATTTAAAGTCGTTTATAGCCTCTAACAGAATTAAATCCTTATTGAAGGTATTTTCCTGCTTGGGAGACCACAGATGGCCTTTGTTTTAATTTTAATGAGTTTGATAAGATTAAATGTGGACCATCTGCAATAGTTTTCTGAAGACTGTAGTCTCTGTTTTGGATTAATTTTGCTACAGCTGACCATTGTTTATTAGCTAAATCAGCCATAATGGGCTGAGCTGTCTTCAGGGAGGAAAGAATTGGAAGTAATGTCTTCCATATTTGTGACACCATTGTGTCTTCCATCACATCAAGGAATGCACTGAACAAAGAAAAGTTGCAAAAGATGAAACACCACCACAACTGGGCACTGCAGAAGTAAGGAACTAGTTGATGGAATTGACATGACAAGTGTTCTTTGTTTTCCATATTTTTCTTTCTCATTACAGCTATGAAAGGGGAAAAGTTGTTTGATATTAGGAAGGTCTTTGAGGAAGCTCAAAAACCTCACCAAAATCAGGCCAAATTAGTGGCATCTTTAAAGCATACCTATAATGAGGTAAGTATTGTTTATCATTCCTTTTTATGAGAGTTTCCACATTGGCTTCAAAAGTCACAATACAATCATTATTTTACTTATAAGACTTCAGATGTGTAAAACATGAAGCCTTTAAGAAAGCATAGAGAAACAAAAATGGAGAAAAATTACAAGAGAATGGTAGTAGTTGAGAACAAGAGGGTTTAAGATCCTATGGGATTTCCATTTAGCTCATAATAAGTTAGACATATTTGCAATTCCAAAGAAACAATAGGGATATTTGACATTGCAGTAGCTAGAGAGATATACCCATCAGTGAGAAAGAACTAGAAAAAAAATTGTTGCTCAATCATGAAATTGTGTACAACTCTTTGTGATTCCATGGATCATAGTACACCAGACCCCTCTGCCCTCCAATCTCTCCCAGTGTTTGCTCAAATTATTGTTCACTGCATTGATGACACTATCTAACCATCTCATCTGCAATTAAGATTGAAAGCAAATGCGGAAAAACAAAATGCTGGAAGGTCTCCTAAAATTGTAGGGGCATTTTGTTCTCTTCCAGTAATGTGGAAGTAACTTCCCAGCATTCCTCATGCTGATCTATGCTTCCTGAGATTAGCAGAGTTATGTTTACATGTAGAAATGTCTGTTTAAAAGCCAGTTTAAAGAGAAATACTGGTAAGAAGAATATTTATTAACAAGAAGGTCTGCAAATGTCTTGACTGAATTCTTTGGAGTTTGATCTTTTGTTTCATGTATCTAGCCTTTACTCCAATAACTTAGGTTAATTCTTGCTCCTAGTTACAAGATAAGGACTGTTTTCATGAACAGTTTGTTCATTATCTGAAGTATGTCATGGTAATCTACAAAAGAGAACCTGCTGTGGAACAAGTGATAAATTTTGTGGCCAAGTTTCTGGCTTCATTGTATAATTCTGAGAAAGAGGATGCTGAAGAGGAAGATGTGGAAAATCCCTTTCTAAATTACCTGTTGACTTTTCTCCTTAAGGTACTATATCTGTAAAGTAATGAGAAATAATTGATACTACATAGATAAAAACTTTCATTAAAATGTGTATCCAACACCATCTAAGCTTTGAAAATAAGCTATTAATGGTCCAAGTCATCTATGCGTATTAATATCACATTGGGGTGGAGGGGGAAGCTTTATCTTTTTCTACCCTTGTTAAGGAAAGCAGTTGATTAGCTTTTCTTAAGCTAGAGTTTCTGAAATCCATTTGTACAGGCGAGTCATTTGTATTCAGTGTCTCTGTGTTACGCTTAAATTTGTGGCTTCCACAGATTCATTCCACAAATGAAATTGCTGTCTTCGCACAATAACCTTTGGTAAAATTGATGTCTTTAACCAAAGGTTATTGTGCAGAGCATTTCTGGGCTGGGGCAGCTTTTCCATGCCTGAGAAAGAGGAAATAATATAGGTAAGAATCTGAGTATAAGTGTTGGATTTTTTTGTCACTGAAAACAACACAGTACAATTTGTACCTCAGCTACTATTGTTCAGCCAGAGCAATATAAAAGCTGAAGCACAAATTTTAAATTCTATAATTGTGTATAACCACAATAACAATGAAAATCTTTGTCTTTAAGTCCCATCCCGCTAATAGCAATGCAGTTAGATTTCGTGTGTGCCAACTTATTAATAAAGTTTTGGGAAGTCTGCCAGAGAACGCCCAGATCGAAGATGAACTGTTTGATCAAATTAATACTGCTATGCAGCTCAGAACAAGAGACAAAGTACCAAATGTGAGAATCCAAGCCGTGTTGGCTTTGTCTAGGCTTCAGGATCCCAAGGATGACCAGTGTCCAGTTGTTAATGGTACATTTTTTGCCAATTCATGTGGTTTATTAAACTTATTTCTGCTGTTCTTTTTTTTAAGCTGCAATATTTTAATTTTATTTAATATGACAGAAACTCATCAATCTCAGATTGTTTTTATTTTTATTACCATTTTATTTTGAAATTATTAATCATAGTTAATTCAGGAGGAAGCTTCATGGAGTGGCAATGTGAATTTATTGTTAGATTTGTGTGCTGCCCATCTTACCTATATTCTATATGAATTAAGTGTTATAATAGTTTCCTTAAGTTTTGTTTTGTTCTCTTCCTATTGAAAGAGATGCCTAGTAGAACAAAATTGTCACAAAAAATCCTATGAATGTTGTGAATAAGTTTAAAAGGTTTTTTAAAAATGGCAGTAAAATGTGTGTTAAGCTTCTTATTTTTTGTAATTAGTTTCCCAGAAAAAGGACTTTTGTTTGTAAAGGAGCTTAACTAGTAGCAAATTGGGCTCCAACAGTAGTTGGTAGTGAGCATTTTCTGTGGGAATCATCCAGCTTTACACAACTATCAGGAGCTTTTGGCTGCAAAGAGTTTATTAATAACAATTCTATGAAGTGTGGAGCACAAGACTGTGGTCCTGAGTTGCTTAGATAGCTCCTGCTGAGCTTTAGCTAACTGGGTCTCTCAACTTCTAACCCTGAATGTTTTGGAGAGTTTCTGCATTTCAGCTTCTCTGCATTCTGTTTTATTTATATTGATATTCCTATCAGTAACAAACCTGTCATAATACTTTTTTCTTCTCAGTTTACAGTAGTTTAATTGAGACTGATTCCAACTCTGAAGTAAGGCGTGCTGTGTTATCCTGCATTAGTCCATCAGTTAAAACTCTGCCCAAAATTATTGGTCGTACCATGGATGTAAAGGAGATAGTCAGGAAATTAGCATATCAGGTAAATAAATATCTGGTAATGTCATTTGCTATTTATTCTCTGTGTTAAAATTATACTAACTACTGGAGAATTTAGTTGGTAGAAGAACACGTCTTCATGTATCAATCATACTCTGTAAGAAAAATACTTTAAATTTTCTTTTTAAAAAAAATAAATTTGTTTATTCAACATTTCAACAATTAAAAACAAATTTCCACATTTTGCAACATTACTATAATAGTGTTTACATTTATGAATATCCTCTATTACTGTGTTATCCATCTCTCTATTTAAATGTTCATTAATCATTCTAAGCATTTTAAACATACATACATTTATACATATATACATTTATTTACACATGAGCCTTATTACTTTATTATTTTTCATACATTTTCATTTGATGCCTTTGTGTCTTTTAACTTATCCATTCGTACCAAATATCCCATATCTTATAGTATTCTCCTCCTTCCTTTTTTTTCAATATCTTCGTCAATCTATCCATCTTGGCGCATTCATATATTTTATTAATTATTGCAGTTTCGGGGGGGGGGGGGCGTCATAACATTTCCAATTTTGGGCAAAGGAAATTCTAGCAGCAGTTATAATATGGAGCATTAAATATTGGTGTTTTTTTTTAATTTCTTCCAAACCGATAATACTGTGTCTCTCACCTGATGCTTTGGAAATAAGTATGGTACTTGTTTTTCCCAACCGAGAGAACACATGCCAACCAAGCTTCAGGCCATAACCCTTTATTGTTAATATTCTTTTATCTGTCAGATTAATCCAGTCTTTGAGCCATGTAACTATTGCCGCCTGATAATATAGTTCAAAATCTGGGAGGCCAAATCCTTTCTTGCTTCTGCTATCTTGGAGTAATTTATATTTTATCCGGGCTTTTTTCTTCTGCCAAATAAATTTCACTATTTTTTTGTTTAAATCCTCAAAAGAGATTCCTTCCTAACTTGACTGGCACTGTTTGGAATAAAAATAATAATTTGGGTAAAATGTTCATTTTTACAATTGCTACCCTCCCCTGCAATTACAATTGTATCTTAGCTCAATTATCTAGATCTTTTTGAATTTGAAGTATCAATTTATCATAGTCTTCTTTTATAAACATTTTGCTGTAATCCAAATCCCAAGATATTTTACTTTTTTGAGTATCTACGTACCTAATACATTTGATAGTTCTTCATTTTGTCTTTTGGTACAGTTTTTGGTTATTATTTTGCTTTTTTCTTTATTAATTTTGAACCCTGCCACCTTTCCAAATTCTTCTATTTAATAAGTCCCAAAATTTTTTCACCAAATTGCTTCTTAGATAGTTGTTCAATAAGAAAGCATCAGTTTAGGTTGTCAAATGCTTTCTGGGCATCCAAGAACATAAGCACCATTGGTTTATTTGGATCTTATAATATTTTAGTAATATCTCGTAATATTCTAGGACTATTTGGGAGAAAGCCATTCTGGTCAGAATGAATAATTTCACTTAATATTTTTTTCAGTCTTTCCGACATTATTCTGGCTAGAATCTTATCCACGTTTAGGAGCGAGATTGATCGATCTATAGTTTATTTGCTGGAGATCCATCTGTTCCTTGTGTATGAGTGTCAGATATGCCTCTGTCCATGTCTTCAGTATTTCGGCTGGTTCTAAAACCTCATCATACAATCCAGCATGAATTCCTCCAATGACTCCTGAAATTCTTTATAGAACTCTGATGGTATTCCGTCTGGTCCTGGGGTTTTATTCGTTTTTTGTTTCCCAATTGCATCTTTTTATTTCTTTTATAGTTATTTTATTGTTTAACGAATCTTTTGCAACATCGGATATTATAGGTAAGTTTTTTTTCTTTGAGGTTTTGGATGATGTCCTCTGAGATTTCTTCCTGGGTATACAGATTGGTAAAAAACTTTTGGGTGATGAGTTTCTTTTGATCTACCTGGGAACATAAGCTCCCATTTTCATCTCTTAACGCTGCTATTGTTCTTTTTTCCCATTCCTTCTTTAACTTGTGTGACTGCCATCTCCCTGGTTTATTCGCGTTCTCAAACTTAGTTTTGCTTCACTAATTTAAATTTTCTGGCCATTTTTTCCTGTAGATTTAGGTTTATTTCATGTTTCACCAGGTCCATTGCTCTTTTGAGTTCTTCATTACGAGGGTCTTTCTGTATGTCAGCTTCCAAATTTTTCAATTTCTCCTGCCTTTCTTTCTATCCTTCCTTCCTTCCTTCCTTCCTTCCTTCCTTCCTTCCTTCCTTCCTTCCTTCCTTCCTTCCTTCCTTCCTTCCTTCCTTCCTTCCTTTTTTTTTTTGTACAAAAGCCTTTGTTGTATCCCATAAATTGTGCACTGTTGTCTGCTCTTTCAAACTGATTTCAAGGAATACTTTTAATTTTTTTTCTATCATTCGGATGTATTCTTTATCTGTTAAATTTTTATTAAAAGTCCACCTTCCAATCCTCTTTCCTCTCCATTTGATTTTGATTGGATTATGATCGGCCCAGGTATTCAGCAAAATCTCCATTTCCTCTATATTTTCTCTTAATCCCGAGTCCATCCATATCATGACCATGATTTGTGGGGATTGGCAAAAAATGTGAATTGTCTTTCGAGAGGATTTAATTCCCTCCAAACGTCTTTCAAATTCAATTCTGATACCATTCTGTCAAATACAGTTGGAAGTGTTCTATTTTTTTATTCTTCTTGCTACTTTTGCAATCTTTTTCTGTGTCAAGGACTGCATTGTAGTCTCCTACAATACATACATTCGCCTGTTCTGTTTCTATTATCTTCTGATGAAGTTTACCATAAAATTCTTTCTGTTTTGCATTTGGAGCATATATTGTTACCAACAGTATCTTCTTTTGTTTAAAGTAATTTCTATAAATAACATCCTTCTATCCTCCTCATTATTAATTTGCCTTAGGTTTAGCCAATCTTTTATATAAACCGCAATACCTCTTTTTTTGGTTTGTCAGGGCCAGATATAGTTTACCTGATTTGGGGAATTCTACAAGATCTGCTTGTTTGAGATATGGACTTCTTGCATACATATGACATCTGCATTTTGCTTCTGGAGTTTTATAAATATCTGTTTTTATTAATGAGTTTAAATCATTTATATTAATTGATAATAGGGTAATTTCTGTGTCCATTTTACTGTTTATATAGAGTGACTCTTGTTTCTTTTCTTGCTCTAAGTTCTCTTCTGTTGTTTTCTTCTTCCTCTCGATTCTTCTGTTCTCTTCCCGTTCTGTCTCTTTTTTCTCTGACATTTGCTCTTACTCTCCATCTCCTCCCTACTTTCTTGTTTTTTTTTGGGTCCCAAATAGCACTCATGAAACTCATGTGCCTTGTCCAACATATCAATTTTAAATTTTTCCTGCCAAGATGTTAAAAGTCCCTCCGGGGCAATCCCATTTTTAATCAGTTGGGATGATAGAAACTGGTAGTTCCTCCGCTGCTCTTTAACCCTCCTGGGTATTTGTTTCAGAGTCATCATCTCTCTTCCTTTATAAATTAATGGCTCATCTCTAGTTTTCCCGTATAATAGATCCCTCGTTGTTTTTCTTGCAAACCACGTGGACCTCTCTTGATAGTTTGTGCCTGCGCACGTAATGGGTATATACCTGTAGACCTCATCTATGTCATTCCAAATCTCTTGTTTGTCTTTCTGGAGAGCTTCTGCTATCAATTCTGTCATGAGGGTACGTAGATCTTCTTTCCTATCTTCAATAACATTCTGGAATCTTAGGAAGAATGCTGCTTTCTCCAATTCCAAATGGACCACTGCCTTCTGGAGTTCACAGTACAATACTTCCCAGTTCTGCTTTGTCTCTTCTAGCTTCTTTTCCACACATTAAGTTCTGGCTTCCATCATTGTCAATTTTGGTTTGTTCTTTGCCATCGCCTCTTGCATTATCCAATTTATTGTCCAGTTTCTGTATGTCAGTTTTCACTCCTATATCATTCTTCATTTCGCTGTTCAAATCCTCATGGTTTTTCACTGTAAGCTCTTGAGTCCTCACCATCATCTTTTGCATCATAGTTAGAGTTGACTGTACCGCCTGCAAGGTTAAAGAGGAGCCTGGTTTCTCTGTACCCAGCATCATATCTATTGACCTTTGCCCCAATGGGGAGGATATAGTCGCTATCACCTCTTTCCCGTTTTTACAATTGTCATTTTCAAGATTTTTAACAAACTTCCAGTCTACCATCAAATGGCACAGTTGAAAATACCCCTTGTTATGTTGTTTTATCTAATAGTACAACTTTACACTAAATTATTTCCTATTTTGTTCTGTATGGTTTTATCCATATTCAATCTTCACTAAAAGAAATTACTCAATTATTTGATTTGATAACTACTCAATTGTTTGGTTAATTAATTAGTAACCTACTATATCTTTGTAGCTGTAATACATACCAAAAATAAATTCTAATTTTTGGTTGTCAGTTATAATCAATAATCAATGTTTCCTAATTAATCTAATATAATCAATTCATTAGTTGATACATTTTAAAAAGTACTTAAGGAATCCTAAACAAAGTATATAAATTAATCCACTATAAATATACCTTTGTTCTATCCACAATTACAGATATCTCTTATTTACACAAAAAGGTTTCAAGATAAGTTTTCAAGAAAAGAAAAAAAGTGTTAAATTTGTCAGGTTATTGCTACTTATTCAGATATATTTAACATACTATTATTCAATTATCAATATTTGCTCTAATATCACTATATTGTATTTATATAAATATTACATATATTAAATGTAGATATTATGAGTACTGTTTAAAAAACTTCCAATCTTCTTTCTTCGCTCAGCAATACCTGTCTCGTGATGTCTTCTTTCAAATTACATAGTCATTATAGTTGGTTGTTCTTTTTGTTTCTCTTTCTCACTTCCTTCACAGTTCTCACCACTGCTTATCTCTCTCAGTAATCACGAACAGTCAAAACTTATTTCTCTTCTTTCAATTCCACTGTCCATAGATCCAAGCAAGAAAAACGTTGCTACTTCTTTCTCTCCCCTTATCTCTATTCTCAGTCTCTCAACGCCAGTCAATCACTCAGTCTGCCATAAGCGCTCCTAGCACCAAATCCGCCACCTACTTTATTCTCTTGGTTCAGAGTCTCTCTCTTCTTTCACTGTAACAAGTCTTTTCTATTCAGGTACTTTACTTTTATCTCACTTTTCCACTGTTAGTCTTGTTGCTTTGCACTCTTTGCTTCCTTCATCAGTCAGTCAGGCAGCCATGTCTCTGGATGCGATCGTGGAGATTGACCTCTTTTGCGCCGGTTTTCAGGATTTCTTCTTACAGCACCAGGAAATTGCAGTTCTCCACAATGCCTCCGAATCTTCTCTCTATTGCCGGTCCCTCCAGGATCCGACTTCACCCCTGAGGGCTACTGATTGCAAAACTTCGGGCATTCAGAACACAGCTCCATTTCTCTGCTCCGCATCAATGTGATGCCACAACTGGTGTTAGTCAATACTTTAAATTTTCAAACATAACAGAAATGTGTGCTTTTATCTATCAGTATCTATAGAAAGAGCTGCTCAGGTGAGCTGTGCTGAAGTGCTGAAAATCTCCTTTGGTTTTACCTGGAGATTTTTCTTTGAAATGGCCCCAAATAGATGGGGAAGCAATCCTGTTTTTGTACTGTTTTCTATGGGTGTAAGTGTGTTAGTATTATCATTGTCTAGTAAGTTAATTTCGTATTGCTAAGAACATATGAGTTGACTGGCTACGTCATGCTATGTTTCATTCACTGTGATTTTATATGACATTCTGGATTCTAGGTTCATCAGAAACAAAAATGTTGGGGTGTTATTTTATTAACTGTTTAATATGATAGCCAACCATACTATTCAGACAGTTATAGGTAGGAACTAGCAGAACACTCACATCAAAATATATACCCAGTTTGTCCAAAAGAACAATCCTATCAGCCAAATTGGCTAAAGTAGTATAGCTCACAAATCTTCATTCCTGGACTTGGATTAATGTACTATTTAAAAAGATTCTCCATGGATAGCAAGAGAGCATCATTGCCTTTAAAAATCTTAGTGGTTCACTTTGAGGGCACAAAGTAAGTCACCATAAGAATGCATGATTTATTTTTAAATGGCAGGATACAATAAAGCAGCTGTGGTCTGAAGTTGCATTTTAGTCAGTGTATTGGGATGTCAGTTGCTTTCTTTGAAAGAAAAGGGTAGTTTTCCAGAATGTCTTATTCTGCAGTTGTGTTAGCTTTGTGACTTGTCTGTTCACAGTTTAGGAGACATATTGCAAATTGTGTTTGCAAAGTGTATTTTCTTTATATGCTATTAATCCATATTAGTCAAAGAAAAATGTGAAAATATTTTTTTAAAGGTACTGGCAGAAAAAGTTCATGTCAAAGCTTTGACAATAGCCCAGAGAGTAAAACTTTTGCAGCAAGGACTTAATGATAGATCAGGTAATATATTTTCATTTTAATTTAAATGTTTTAAAACATTTTATTTTTTCCAATACATGTTTAATATGTTTCTAGCTAGTAATGGGAGATAGGATATCTAATTTAAAGTAATTTTGGATGTTCTTAGGATTAATTGTCAAATCAGGTAACTACTGTGTTTCTCTGAAAATAAGACCATCCAGAAAATAAGCTGCAGTCTGATTTTTAAGCGTGCACCTAATATAAGCCTTATCTCAAAAATAAGCTCCAGTGAAGATCATCAGCAGGGGTGTATATGTTGGGTGCAGGAGGTGGTGAGAGCACGGGGACCGACATCTGGCAGTAGCCATGGGCAAGTAGAGAGACGATGTGAGGGTGTGGGCGGGCTTGAGAGATGTGTAAACACAGTTTGACCCAAGGGCAGAAAATAAAACAGTGGGGGTAAAAGTAAGTAAAGGGAAGGTCTTCTAACTTGCTTCTGGGTATACCAATTCAGAAGCCCACATAAATTGAAGGCCCGAGTTGAAGCTGTAAACCCCGCACCGGCCAAGGAGGGGCAATGAACCTAGAAGAGAAAACTTATCCTTCTCCCCATCCTAAGATCTGGGAACAGCCAATGACCACTCACCCAACCACGTGTCCCCTCACAAACATGGGCACCAATCCATGAGGCAGTACTTAGAATAGCAGCTCCTTCCCTTCCTCAGTCACCTTATGGAAGCTTGGCCCCTTCCCTCCCTACCAGCACGACTCCAGCGGCCAGGTCTTAGCACCTGTGTGTGGAGGGGGCACATGGTGTGACTTGCTGTAGTGGTGGGATCGGCAATGTGGTAAAGTATCACCCCGAATTTGGCCTGGATTGAACTCAGCCCCTTAAGCAGCCCCGCAGATCGACTGAGCCAGTGAGGGCTGGGACCTTCCCCTCGTTCCAACTCTCTGGGTTCTTGGAGGTGTTTCTGGTGCACTCTTGCCAGCCCCAGCCCTCCTGTGGTGCCAGGCAACCTTACCAACAAGACATCTCTCCGAGGCCCCTCCTGGGCTACCCAGTGGGCTGCTCCTGCTCTCGACTGCCCTGCTGGGCTGCTCTTGTCTGGTGCAGGGTGAGTCTGCAGATCTACAGCCTCCGGAGTGCCTCCCCCCACTGCCGGCTTTCCTGGGCCCCTTAACCAGTGGTCGCCGGTGGAGCCATGCTTCCCGTCCTGCTTTGCCCACTGTCACCTATAGGCTGCACCCATCTCCTGTCCTACATGGCTTCGGCAGATGTCTGGCAGGTAGAAGGAATCAGCTCCACACACACATCTCCCCAGCCACCAGCCTCTCCTCATTTCATGGCAGCACTGCCCAGTGGGCTGAGCTAGGTCAGTCAGAAGGTGAGGCAGAAGCAGCCACAGGTGAGGTAGAGGCCAAGGGGAGCCATGGGCAGCCCTATGTCCACCTCGCACAGCCAGCACAAAAGCTGCAATGCCCTGCAGTGCAGGGGCCCTGGCAGGCTGGCAGCAGGGGGAGTTCGTAGATCTGGGCCAGCTCACCTCGCGCCAGGCAAGAGCAACCCAGCAGGGCAGCCAAGAGCAGCAGCATGGTGGGAGAGGCAATCCCGATGCACTGCGTGCCTTTCCCCCATCACAGCCCTGGGCAAGCCAAGAAATGGTGGGACAGATTGACACCCAAATTAATGGAGCCAGACAATTCTGATGCGCGGTGGCACAGGCAGTAGGCAGAGGCACACAGGGGGCATGCAATCCTGATGCGCCATACTGCCTTCTGCCTTATAGCAGCAGTCTGAGCAAAACCTGAACTCCAGTGTTCCAGAAGCAGCAGGGCCAGCAGGCAGGGCCTGCTGTATGTTAAAAAAAAAAAGTTCTAGTGCTTAGTTTGGAGTGCGCCCCCCCCCCCCCCAATAAGACCAGGGCTTGTTTTCAGAGAAACACGATATTATAGTCATAAGGCCAGAAACAGAGTTATAATAGAAGTACATCATAATAAATTATATCTAGTCAACATTTCTTCCGTGAGAATCTTCTCTCTCCCTTAAATTAAACTCAATTTTACTCTTCTGATCTGAGAAGGTGAAGAAATACAGTGTAAATTTGGGGGTGGGTGGGAGACAATTAATTTTCCCAAGAGGCCACATGGGAAACAGACTGATTTGGAGACTGAATCTGTTAATACCCATTGTGGGTATTAACTATGGCTGTTAATACCCATTTCTGGTATAGATGAATGTAGGAGCCTTTAAGGCAGGAGAAACATGAATTTAGCCCTGGAAAAGAAAAAGACATAAAACTCAAAAGGACACCACTTTGGTTCTGTTGGGTATAAAAGGGGACAAAGAAACATACTCAGGCTTTAAAGGTTCATTAACATCATCAAATGAATCACCATGGTCATTAAGTGAATCACATGGTTTATCTGGGCTCCTTCCAGGGGTGGGATGCTACTGGTTCGGACTGGTTCGGGCGAACTGATAGATCCGAAGAGCAGCTGTCATAGAACCAGTTTGGTCTGACTTGCTCCAAAGATCTTCAGTTGGGCCCTCGTATCTGCCCGGGCTCCTCAGTCCTTTTTATCTTTTTATCAGCTGTTCAGCACAGCAAAACGGACTGCTCTGCTAATCAGCTGAGAGGCACAGGGGGATTACTTTAGACTTAGGACACATGTGTGCGTGCCGCATGATCACCGAACAGTTATGCCAGTAGCATCCCACCTCTGGCTCCCTCCCCAGTAATTTTGTTGGAAGCTGCCTGGGAAAGCTGCAAATCTCAATTGTGTGACTACAAGGGAGTGGTGTGGCAGTTGTAACTTCCATGATGGTCTAGAAGTCACTTTTTTCAGCATCATAACTATAGACTGTCGTTAAACAAATAATTGTAAATCAAGAACTCTAGACTATTGTTAAGCCAATAGTTTTAAGTCAAGAATCAAGATTCTGAGTCCTGCTTTATATGTTTTAGGGAGGGAGGGTGATTATTCAGATATACATATGTACTGTATGTGGCATGTGTGTGTATGTATATGCAACTGATGTGGAATTAATTTCTGTCTCTAATAGAAAGCGTGAAAGAAATGGTACAGAAACAGCTTCTCCAAGCTTGGTTAAATCTAGCTGGAGGAAATGTCTTAGAATTGCTCCATCATCTGGATGTGGAGAGTTGCCCCGAAGTGGGTGTTCTAGCCCTTAATGCTATATTTCTGCTGTCTCCCTGCCAGGATCTGATTAAAAAAGTTTCAGAATTTGATGACAGGTAGGAGTTACAGCTGTGGCTGTCTTTTTACCTGGGTCAGAGTAATGTATACTGTCTAGCAAGAACATAAGGTAAAGTCTTCTGCCTCAAATTATATCTCATAATGCTTCAGTTGGATTTAGTAGCTCTTTGTTTTCAATGCATGCATAATTTCCTGCATCCATATTCTTTGTGAAACTTGTGCAACCATTTGTTTTGAGCCTTCCTATGCCAATGTTTCTGAGCCTTAAGGCTAGGTCCCACTGGCCGACGGATGCAAAACGTATGCAAAAAGGACACAGCGGACGAGCAAAATTTCGGGGGTGGCTCCATCCGTTGTCATCCGTTCCCAAAAGTGGTGAAAATTTGCATCAACAGAACGGAAAAGAAAGGAAAAGAACGGATGTGGGTAGTATGTAGTGGGGATGTTAAACGGATGTTCATAGGAAGCCTAGAGGATGTATATAGGATGCAAACCGTTCACTGTTCATCCTTTCTATTTCCGTGCTACTAATGCTGTGTAGACGTTCCGTGTACCTTTTGTTTCCTCCCTCTTTCCGTTTTCAGCTGCAGCGGATGTGAGTTGAGGGGATGCCCAGAGGATGCAGAGAGGATACAGCGGACGTGTAACGGACGACAACGGATGTAGAACATTTGTTGCTTGTATGTCATGGATTTACATCGTACACAGCGGAAAGTTCATCCATTCACAAAGTTTTGTGCAGCTCAAAACTTCTTGAGCGGATGAAATCTCAGTGGATGGATGCTCAAAGGATAGAGCATATGAAACACGTATGCAATGAGTACACAACGGATGCATAGCGTTTTCCAACGTTTTTTAACGTTTTACATCCTCTTTGCATCCGTTGGTGCAGTGGGACAGGGGCTTTAGCAATTGTACTATGTGTAGACTTCAACTCAGAATTCCCACCAGCAATCCTAATACTTGTCTTTTAAAATTGTATACAAAATTAATTTTCCCAGCATGTTCCCAAAATACTATAAGGGCGTCTTGTAGTGGTAGGTTCAGACAGCACTCTAATAGTCAAACATAACTTCAGGTTTAAACATGTTGCATGAATCAACCAATTGTGGTATGTTTATTTTTTTGAAACATGTGCAAAGGAAATGGATTAGGAAATGAGATATAATTGGAAAATATGTTTCTAAATCTATACACATTGTTGTATTTTACTCTTGTTTATATTTTTGTTAGTTCTTAATACAGCTCTTGTAGTGGGACTGAGTTTATTTATATAGAAATCAAAAGGCTTATAGACTCATTTGGCTGATGTTTTAATTTTGTTATATTATAGATTATATTAACCACCAAAGCTTGGTAGATTATGATGGATATAAAAGAAACACAAAAATAAATAAACAGGCAAATGTTAGAGAACAGAAACTTTTTTCTTGAACTTTTCATCAACAGTACACTCACATGACATTATTTCTTAAAGATAAATATTAAAACATACAGTAGTATGTTTTAGAAACTTATTTTAATGTAGATGTTTGATTTTCATAGGAATATTAGATTTATATAACTAACACAAGAAAAGAATTGGGTTTTTTTAAATGGAAACTTGATAGTGCTCCATGTACTCCATTTGAAGGAAAACCATTCCAATAGAAAAACTGACTGCAGAAAGTGCCTTATATTGGAAAGCTCTTTGTGAGCACTTGAAAGCCAAAGGAGAAGAATTCTTAGAAGAAGTCTTGCCAGAACCCGCTATCTATGCAGATTATCTGTTGAGGTAAATTAAAACTATTAATTCAAAAATTGCAATGTCAGTTCAATATACCCTCTGCTTTAATCTTACAGCTATCATTCTTAAGTTTTGGTATTAAGTTCTCTGATGCCATTTTGGAATAACTGGTTTTTAGAAGTTATGTTAATAATGAAGATATCTGATGGACATGGGATGCTACAGAAATAACAAGGGGGTTAAAGCAGATTGGCTGAGTTGTGTAGTCAGATTTACAGCACCATGCTGTGTAAAGGAGAAATTTTTTCAGTTGTCTTATAATTTTGCATTGTCCATTTAAATTTTTTTAAATATTCAGTCATTGACAAAGATCAGGAGAAAACATAACACATTGCTGTCTCTGGGAATTGTGTTGAACTGTAATTTGAAAGGGCTGTGAATTAATACAACAGCCTGGGATTGACAAGGAACTTTTGACGGAATATTCATTTTCTTATCTTTAAGCTACTTTCAAAGCATTCCAGTGCTCAGTCAGGAAGAAAAGGAAGATCTGACCTACATTGAGCAATTGATGACCAAAGAATGTATAGGTCAGCAGTTAATTCTAATGATCGGTTGCATGGATATCACCGAAGAAGGAGGCAGGTAAGATTCTAAAAAATCCCAAATCCATGCAATTGTTTTATGCAATTGTAAAAGATAATTTTTTACAAGATATATTTTCAAATGTGTATAGAAAGGAACAGGTTGACTTGGACAGATATTATCTGATGATATCCTTTTGAGCAAACCAGGTTAACATATTGACATCAATTCAAGTGGTTTGTAAATTTTCCGCTCATAGTTGTTTAGAGACAAAAGGGTATAGTATTTCTTACAGTCCTGTGATATAAATAGTAGAAAATAAAGTAATGGTTGCATTGATTTCAAAAATTGGGGAGAATCTGGGAGACAGCAAGAGTAGGAGAATATCAAGAGAAATAGTTGAGATTTAAGAATATCCAGTTGACCATCTAGTCTGGGCATTTGTAGTCCAGCTGCAGAATATTTTCACTCTAAAATGTTTCCCTTTTCTCAGAATTTCAGGGAGTGAGAGTTGGAGTGTGTAGTGGAAGTAGATAGCACTGTAGCCAAATAAGCTTTTTTCTCTGTTTCAATCTGAGCTTTTCTCTTGTATCTTACACGGGAAGTTTTCCCATGTTTTACAATATTCCTAAGCAGAGAAGAAACCACAGTTTTAACATTTGGATTTGGAAGTTTGTTCATTGGCAGGAAATAGTGATGTCCATATATTAGAAATACAGGCACCAACCCACCCCCAAATAATGATTCCTTGTATTTTGAACTAATGTATGTATGTATGTATGTATATGTATATGTATACATGTATATGTATTTCTTTTTAAAGGAAAATAATGCTGGGTGTCCTACAAAAAATTGTTATGATCCCAACCACATCAGCATCCCTTGTATCCCATCTGATGGAAAAGTTGCTCTGCCTTTTGAGGGATGATGATCAAAGGATCCAGATGGTAAGTTCTTTCAGTTGCAACTTTGCAACTTTAATCCTTTAGGGATATCTTCAGAGCATTTACATTAACCAAAGTACCTGTTTTGAATCCATTTCTCCTTTGTACACAGTTCGCTTTTTTTGGATGCTAAAAAAAAATCAGTTGAATTGTCCCTGATAGTTTTGAGTGTAAATATTCATATATTTAGAAAAATGACAGAATACAGAATAACACTTGGAAGTGACCTTGAATGTCTTTTAGTTCAACCCCTTGTTCAAGCAGGTGACCCTATACCAGGGGCCTGAACCCCCGGGCCATGGATTGGCACTGGTCCACAGCTCGCCAGGAATTGGGCTGTGCAAGCAAGCAAAACCCCATCTGCATACATGGGACCTAGACAGCATGTGAAACCTCCACCCTGGTCCACAGAAAAACTCCTCCACAGAACTGGACCCTAGTACCCAAAAGGTTCGGAGCCATTGCCATATACCATTCCGGACAAGTGATTGTGCAATTTTTTGAAAACCTCCAGCAACGGAGCACCCATGATTTCTGGAGACAAGCTGTTCTACTGATTTATTGTTCTCACTGTCAGAAATTTATCTTTATTTCTAAGTTGGTTCTCTCTGATTAGTTTCCATCCATTGCATCTTTTTCTGCCTTTAGGTGCTTTGGAGAATAGATTGATCCCTTTTTTTTCCTATGGTAACCCCTCAGATATTGGAAGATTGCTATCATGTCACCTCCAAATGATTCATTCATTTATATTTAATAAAGCACTTTTGAAGAGCTTGGGTAGTTTGCAACTGAGTGATCAACTAGATTTTTCTACTAATATATTCACCATATCATATTTGCTTCTCACCTCAACAGATGAGAGACACAACTACCATGTTTCCTCAAAAATATGACCTAGTCTTATTTTCTTTTAAACTCCCCCCACCCCCCAATGGCTAGGGCTTCTTTTCAGGGGTCTAATTATTGACTTTTCTGATCCGGAGCTCTTTTATGAGCTACAGATGACTTCTGGAAAGGCATCTGAAGGCGAAATGGAAGCCACTAGGTGCCGCACGCATCAATCCAGAACCTGTTTCTCAGCTGCAGGGAGCTTTCTGGGAAGGCTCTGGTGGCAAAATAGAGGCCGGAGGGGTGATGCACGTGTTAATCTGGGCCTCGTTTCTTGTCTGCAGAGTGCTTTATGGAAGGCCCTGACGGCAAAACGGAGGTTGGGGGCAATGTGTGTGTCAATCCAGACCTTGTTTCTTGTCTGCAGACGGCTTTCTGGAAGGCGAAATGGAGGCTGGATGTGATGCATGTGAGTGGGGGCAAGCAGCCGCAGAAATGGGCCTGCAGGTCAAGGCAGGTGTTGGGGTGTGCAAGGCCTGATAAGTAGGGCAGCATCACCCCTCCTAACTTAATTTTTACCTGTGCGCCTTGCCCCAGCCCCTGCACCCCCGGGTGAGTGGGGTCTTAATTAGGGATAGAGCTTAATTTTAGCAGATGTGTTCAAAAAGAGGGCTTCTTTTCTGGTTGGGTCATATTTTTGGGGAAACACAGTAATTTTCCTCCCAGTTCTAAAGGTTTATATTCCTGATTTGGAAATCAAGCTAGATAGGCTCAAGACCACCATGCTTGTTTTTCCTCACTGAAAAGTCAGAATGGGAGAGAATTTGGGGCACAGAGGTCTAATATGATCTTAGGACGCTCAAGATAACTTTTACTAAAGCAGATTCTTTCCAAGGATCAAGGAATGCTATATTCCTCGAAACCACCAGCAATGAGAAGGCTTCAAATAAAGTTTTGTGGCTGTGTAAAGATTAGGGGAATTTTTTTTTTATGATGTGAGTTTTTCCCAAAGGACCTCCAGAAATGAGTATTGTTTGTTTAGCTTTATGACAGGAATAAAATAAGTCAGATTTGTTTCAATTTCAGGTTGGTGTTTATCTACTTTTTCAGGTTGCTGAAATAATTTCAGAGGTACGGGAAACCATTGTGACAGTAGACAAGCAGCAAGACGCAAGTGAGATAAGAAAACAAGAGCTTAAGGTATGGAGACATTGTGCCACTTTTTTAGTAATTTATTTTTAATGAAATAACTTACAATTGAATTATTGCATTTTTTTCTGCAGCTTCTGAAAAATCTGAATGTTATTTCCCAGAAATGCAGGGAATTAAATTAATAGGAATGGAGAAGGCAAATTTTCAAATTCTTTTTTATAAATCTTGAAAAAGATGGCAGTTGTTTTGATTTTTTTTGATTTTCTTTAGTCTAATTTGGAATAGAAGAAAATAAAGTAGAAGGATGGACAGGATGTTTAGACTTCCTTCATTGAGGGCACCTTCTTGCACACTGAGTTCAACTCCCAGATGCAAGGAGAGCTGTGGCTACTGTTGTGTACATCCTGGTAACGTCAGTGTGAGTTCCCTTCACCTTGCACTTGCTCTGAAGAGGGTAGTTGATCCAGATCTTGGTGACCAAGTTGTAGGGTGGGTTACTTGGCCATGGCCAGGTTTCCTCCATTGAAGCAATATTTGATTGCCCATTACCTGAGCCAAATTCAGATTTGGAAAGGCTTTTGTGTAGGGAGTGCTCTAAAACTATATTAAATAAGATGTTATCATTGGTCTTCTTAGTATTTTCAAAATGGTAAGCTCAACTGTTGTGGTGTCCACTGAAATTCTTAATCTCAGTGGTTTTTTTTAATTATTTGAAGACTTCATACAGATTTTCCTGAGAAACTGGTGAACAGTTCTTATGTCCATTTTAGTTTCTTTTTCTCCATTTTTAATATTGTTTTAAAACATCTTTACTGTGTTTTATTTTATTTTTATTGTATGTTACCTTATATTTTACAAAATATTTCAAAAGACTTTTCTTTTTTTATTATAAAAATATTTTATTAAACAAATTTATACAAATACAAAAAATTCAAACATTCCGCTTATTGCAACATGAGCCAGACAGTGTTCACTCAATCTGACATCTCTCAAATTATGTAGAATAATCATTCACACTTATTACATTAATATATAACACAAAGTTTCATCTAGTTATATGTTACAAACATAACTGCATGTAATGCTACTAATTTCCATCATACCTTTATTTGACTTTGTTTTGTTCTTCCATGTCTACTTTTGAACCAACTGTACCATAAATTCCAGATCTCATAGTACTCTGACTCCTCCTAGTTTTTAAGTACCACTGACAGACAACCTGTCCATTTCTGCATATTCCAAAGTTTTCTTTTTAATCATAAAGTCAGGGGGAGTATTTTTGCATTTCCAATTTTGGGCAAAGGCAAGCCTTGCTGCTATTAATATATGGAGTATAATATATAATGATTTTTTACTAATGTTTTGTTTTAAAATTCCTAATAAAAGTACCTCTGGTTTCAATTCAATTTTAACTTTTGTAATTTCTTCCAGCCAATTTCTAATTTTCCGCCAATATTTTTTTGCTTTTGGACAGGGCCACCACATATGATAGTAGGTTCCCTGCTCATAGTCACATTTCAATCAACAGCTTGCCAAATTATTGGAAAACATTTTTGCAAGTCTCGCTGGTGGTAAGTGCCAGCAATAAAACATTTTATATAAGTTCTCCTTTTAAGTTGCTGATAGAGTTAGTTTATAATTTATTTTCCATAGGTTTTCCCAAGCTTCCAAATTACTAGTATATCCAAAGTTTTTGGCCCAGGTTATCATTGTTTAATTCACAGTTTCTTCTTCCAATTTATATCTTAACAAATACTTGCACGTTTTGGTAATCATTTTTCTCTCTGGCTCCTGCAAAATTTATCCAATTCTTGTTGGTCCAAATATATCCCATACTGTTCTAGTCTTTTCTATATCTAATTTGTATCTGTAAGTATGGTCACCAATCTACTTGTATTCCTTGTGATATAAGCTCCTGCTTAGATTTTAATTTCCTTGTTCATCTAATGGTTCTTTATAGCTCACTGTCTTATTCAGATCTAAAACATTTGGATATACCATAACTTCCATGATTGACATCCAGATTGGGATCTTTGTATAATGGTTTCATTTTAGTTTTTCCCAAACCCATAGTAATGTATCTCTAATTTGATTCTTTAAAGTACGAATGAAATTTATTTTTCCCTTCCCACATGAATGCATGCCAGCCAATCTGCAGGTCATGTCCTTCTAATATCAACAATCTTTTATTCTTTAGATTTACCCAGTCTTTAATGCATGTTGTTATTGTGGCCTGATAATAGAGTTCCCAATCTGGAAGTCTGAACCCTCTCTTGTCTTTACTATCCTGCAGGAGCTTTAGTTTTATCTGAGCCTTTTTCCCTTGCCAAATACATTTTTAATTGCTTTGTTTAGTTCTTCAGAAAAGGTTTTGCCTAATTTTATTGGAATTGTTTGAAAAAGAAATAATACCTTAGGTAGTATATTCATCTTAATAGTAGCAATTCTCCCCATCAATGATCTCTGAAACTTCCCCCAATTTTCCAAATCTTTTTGTATTTGTTTTAGTAATTTCTTGTAATTATCTGTTTTTATTGATGAACATTTAGCTGTCAGCCACACTCCGAGATATTTCAAATTTTTTTGTTTGAATCCCCAATTTCTTCTTCAATTCCTCCTTCGGTTTCACTGTCATATTCTTTGTTAATATCTTTGTTTTTTCTTTATTTTTAGTCCTGCCACACTGCCAAATTCTTCAATTTTCTGTAGCAATATATGTCCTGTCTCAGAAGGTCTTCTATGATGAATGCCATGTCATTGGCAAAGGCTTGTGTTTTATATTCTTCTGTTCTAATTCTCAGACCTTTTATTTTTTGATTATTTCTAATTTGTGCTAATAGTACTTCTGCTACAATGATAAATAGTAGTGGCAATAGCGGGAACCTCTGTCTTATTCCTTTTGATATATTAAATTTCTCTGTTAGTTCGCCGTTCAAAATTATCTTTGCTGTTTGAGTGGTGTCTATGGCTTTGATCATTTCTAAAAAAAATTCTCCAAAGTTCATGAGATGTAATTGATAAATAAAAAATTTCAAGTTCAAATTGTTGAAAGCTTTTTGTGCATCCATAAACATTAATGCCAATTGTTTGTCTGGGTGTGCCTCATAATATTCTAATGCATTCATTATCAGTCTGGTGTTATTTCTTAGATATCTCTGTGGTACGAATCCACTTTGGTCGGGGTGGATATATTCATGCAAAATTTTCTTAAGCCTCTCTGCAATTATTGTAACAAATATTTTGTAATCCACATTAAGTAATGAAATCAGTCTGTAGTTTTGTATCTGTTGGTCATTGGTATTCTGTTTTAAAATAAGGGTAATCTTCATTCCATGAAAAATTCCATGAATTTGGGAGTTTTGCTTGTTCTAATGTTTCATTGTATAGAATCAACATTAGCTGTTCCAAAGGTGTTTGAATTTCCTTATATAATTCTGTGGGGATCCCATCTGGTCCTGGTTATTATTTTTGTTTCCTAATTGCCTCTTTCATTTTAGTCATTGTGATTTCAGCATTTAACATTTCCTTTGTGAGATCTGGGATTGTAGGTAATTTTTTCTCATTCAAATATTGTTTGATCTTCTCTTCTGGTATCTCATCCTGAGTATACAGTGCTGCAAAATATTTTTGGCAATGGATTGTTTTTCTCCTCTCAGATGGTGTGGAATTTCATTTTCATCTTGTAGGGTTTGTATTGTTTTTCTCTCCTTTTTTGTTTATGGGCCAACCATCTCTCCGGTTTATTAGCATACTCAAAGTAGTTTTGTTTTACCATTCTGAGGTTCTGTGACATTTCATCCTGTAAGGTTAGATTTATTTTATGTTTAGTTACCTCCCTCTCTTTTTAATTTCTTCATTTTGTAATTCTTTTTGCATTTTATATTCCAATTCTTTGAGTTTTTCTTGTAATTCTGCCTGTTGTTTTTTCATATCTTTGGTTTTTTTTGCTCCATATGCAATTGTTAGAGCTCGGATGTATGCGTTGGTTGTGTCCCATAGATTTTTCAATGTTGTTCGGTCGTTCGCATTGTCTTTTAAGGAATAGTTTTAATTCTTTTTCTAACATTTGTGTGTAGTTTTTGTCCCTAAGGAGTTTCTGATTCAAAGTCCATCTTCCTCTCTTTCTTCTCCCTTTCCATTTCACTATCAGTGGATTGTGGTCTGCCCATATTTTCGGTAGTATCTCTGTTTTCTCTATATCTTTTGCTATTTCTGTATCCATCCACACCATGTCAATCCTAGACCAGGAACTATGTGGGTTTGAAAAAAAAGGTATATTGTCTCTTGTCTGTTAAGTTCTCTCCACATATCTTTGAGATTCAATTCTTGTGCCAATTTATGAAATGTATTTGGCAGCGTTTTCCTTTTTCCTGTTTTTTTTCTTTGTTGTTTAGTCTTTTTCTATATCTACTACTGCATTAAAGTCCCCTATAATGCATATGTTTTCCAATTCTAATTCTACTATTTTCCAATGCAGCTTACTGTAATATTCTTTTTACTTTACTTTATTGTCATTGCACCTTGTACAGTGAAATCAAACACCATCTTCAGGGCACATCATGACCATGAAAATAAACACAAACACATCCTTCACCCTTCACACATTGAATCGGAAACCCCCGACACCACACCAACATTGCACTATACAGCAGAATTCAAAAGAGCTGCTGCCCTGGGATAGAAGCTGTTTTTGTCCTTGTTTTTTATTGTCCTATTTGTCCTTGTTTTTATTACTCTGTACTGTCTGCCAGATGGTAATAGTTCAAAAAAAGGATTCACAGGATGAGATGGATCTTTGAGATTTTTTTGAACTTTCTTAAGGCAGAGGAGCTATAAAGCTCTTCCAAAGAGGGGAGAGGGCAACCAATGATCTTCTGGGCAATGACATTAACCCTTTGGAGTGCTTTCCTATCTGCCACTGTGCAATTGGCAAACAATACAGAGGAGCAATATGTTAAAATGCTCTGTATGGTGCAGTGATAGAAGGTCACCAGCAGTTTTTCATTCAGTTGTTGTTTTCTGCGAAGTCTCAGGTAGTATAATCTCTGCTGGGCCCTTTTGACCATGGCTGCAATGTGGACACCCCAGGTCACCTCCTCTTTTAGGGTAACCTTTTGGTTAGTGTTCGGGACATATATTACCATTAACAATACTTTATTTTGGTTTATTTGTATTTCTACCATTAGGGTTCTTTCTTCCTCGTCAGGAGATATTTGAATTGGATTTAACCATTGCTTTATATTCATTGCTATCCCTCTTTTCCTTTTTTGTGCCAATGCAAGGTGCAATTTTCCCAATTTAGGTGATTCTGAAATATTGCTGTACTTCTTTTCAATGTGAACTTTTTTGCAGACAAGTAATATCAGCATTCTGTTTCTGGAGTTTAGTTAATGCTTGTTTTCTTTTTATTGGAGCATTCAGTCCATCTATATTAAGTGATAGAAGTGTGACTTCTGCCATGTTATTGTTTATATTGTGTTCTCTGCTGTCCTTGTTCTTATTTCTCTTTGCGACCATGTCTTTATCCTCTCTACTTCTTGGTGTTTGATTTCCTGTTGTTCTCTTACTTCTTGGTCCAATCCTTTTCTTCCACTGATTATTCCTCCTGACTTCTGCTCTCTATCTCTTCTCTACTATCCTGTTCTTCATCTGGTGCCATGTAGTGTTCAATAAATTCTTGTGCTTTGTCCAGTGTATCTATGTGAATTTTCTTCTCCTGCCAGGAAATCAGCATGCCTTCAGGGATAAGCCAACTAAACATTATTCTGTTTTTAATTAGCTGCGATGACAAAAAAATGTTCCCTTACCCTCTGGGAACCTGTTTTAATGTCACAATTTCTCTTCCTTTATACGTTAATGGTTCTTCTCTTGTTCTCCCATAGATTTAATCTCTGATGGTCTTTCTTGAGAATCTTACGTGTACCTCTCTCAGTAGCTTATGTCTCTGCGCGTAGTTGGTATAAATTTGGAACACCTCATCTGTATAATTTCTCATTTCTTGCACGTTCCTCTGTAGTGTATTGACTAACAGCTCTACCATCAGGTTTCGAAGGATCTCTTCATATTCGTCTATATTTTGAAATCGTAGGAAGAATGATGTTCTATCCCTCTCTAGGTGTGTAATGGCGTCTTCCAGGTTCCTCTTTGCTGCCATCAAGTTTTGTTCCATCATTTCTATTTTCTTTTCCAGTTGGTCTGTTCTAACATCCACCCTTTTAATTTTTTTGTTCATTCTTCGTTATCGCTTCTTGTATTGATCCCATTCTGTTGTCTAGTTTGCGGATATCTCCCCTCATTTCTTCCATGCCACCTTTCATGTCTTCATGTTATTTGAACATGAAGGATTATGATTTGAACATTATGGATTCCAGAGTTTTCATCATCATCTCCTGCATCATGTTTAGAGTTGCTTATAGATTCTGTACGCTTAATGTTGAACCTGACTTTTCGCTACCCAGCATGCTTTCTATCAATCAACCTTTGGCCTGATGGAGAAGGCATCATTGACTTTGGTTTTTTTCCCTGTCTTCATTGTTAAAGTAGTAGTGGTAGTTGCCATTCTCAAAATTGTATACAACTGTGTCCAGAATACCATAAATTCCCAAGCCAACTGGGCACTATTCTTATATTTATTGCTGTTTATAGTAGAGTAAATACTGTGCTATCTGTAAGCCTCCTTTACTTTAAAATCCCAGATTCTATATTATTATATCTTCTATATTGTATTGATTAATCTTAACAATGTGTGGTATTCAGCTTTGTTCGGGTATTTTCCCACGTCATTATAGTTGTGCTTTTAAAGTTGTAGCAACGTTTTGGAAGAATCTCATCTGCCATCATCAGGCTTCTGTATTGTGTTCGTCTGTCTAATCTTAACAACTAAATCCACTGCTCAAAAAAAATAAAGGGAACACAAAAATAAGACATCCTAGATCTGAATGAATGAAATATTCTCATTAAATACGTTGTTCATTACATAGTTGAATGTGCTGACAACAAAAATCACACAAAAATTATCAATGGAAATCAAATTTAGCAACCCATGGAGGTCTGGATTTGGAGTTACACTCAAAATTAAAGTGGAAAAAATCACTACAGGCTAATCCAACTTTAATGTAATGTCCTTAAAACAAGTCAAAATGAGGCTCAGTATTGTGCGTGGCCTCCACATTCCTGTATGACCTCCTTACAACGCCTGGGCATGCTCCTGATGAGGTGGCAGATGGTCTCCTGAGGGATCTCCTCCAACACCTGGACTAAAGCATCCCTCAATTCCTGGACAGTCTGGTGCAACGTGGCTTTGGTGGATGGACCGAGACATGATGTTCCAGATGTGCTCAATTGGATTCAGGTCTGGAGAACAGGCGGGCCAGTATAGCATCAATGCCTTCGTATTGCAGGAACTGCTGACACACTCCAGCTACATGAGGTCTAGGATTGTCTTGCATTAGGAGGAACCCAGGGCCAACCACGCCAGCATATGATATCACAAGGGGTCTGAGGATCTCATCTCAGTACCTAATGGCAGTCAGGCTACCTCTGGTGAGCACATGGAGGGCTGTGCAACCCCCTAAAGAAATGCCACCCCACACCATTACTGATGTGTGAATGAATGTGAATACCCACTGCCAAACCGGTCATGCTGGAGAATGTTGCAGGCAGCAGAACATTCTCCATGGTGTCTCCAGACCCTGTCATGTCTGTCACTTGCTCAGTGTGAACCTGTTTTCATCTGAAGAGCACAGGGCGCCAGTGGCAAATTTGCCAATCTTGGTGTTCTCTGGCAAATGCCAAATGTCCTGCACGGTGTTGGGCTGTAAGCACAACCCCCACCTTTGGACATCGGGCCCTCATACCACCCTCATGGAGTCTGTTTCTGACCATTTGAGCAGCCACATGCACATTTGTGGCCTGCTGGAGGTCATTTTGCAGGGCTCTGGCAGTGCTCCTGCTGTCCCTCCTTGCGCAAAGGCGGAGGTAGCGGTCCTGATGCTGGGTTGTTATCTTCCTATGGCCTCCTCCATGTCTCCTTATGTACTGGCCTGTCTCCTGGAAGCACCTCCATGCTCTGGACACTACGCTGACACATAGTAAACCTTGCCACAGCTCACGTTGATGTGCCATCCTGGATGAGCTGCATTTCCTGAGCCACTTGTAGACTCCATCTCTACAAGTGATGTATTCACTAGAGTGAAAGCACCGCCAGTATTCAAAAGTGACCAAACAATCAGCCAGAAAGCATAGGAACTGAGAAGTGGTCTGTGGTCACCACCTGCAGAACCACTTCTTTATTGGGGATGTCTTGCTAACTGCCTATGTTTTCCACCTCTTGTCTTTGCACAACAGCATGTGAAATTAATTGTCAATCAGCGTTGCTACCAAAGTGGACAGTTTGATTTCACAGAAGTGTGATTGACTTGGAGTTACATTGTGTTGTTTAAGTGTTCCCTATATTTTTTTGAGCAGTGTATATTTTACTTAACTCTAATTCTATATCGGAAATTGATTTATACTAACTACTTTATCCCAATAATATAATTCCAATTATCTATAATAGCCAATATAGTACAATACAATTGATACAGAAAATCAATAAGTCAATAATCTATGTATATATATTATTTGTAGTTTGTAATTAATAGGTAGAATTAATTAATTAATAGGTATAGGTTAATTAGTATTTAATAAATGTTTATAAATAAATATATATTATTTTATAAAATTTATGGAATTATAATATAATCATAGGTTGATATCAGCACAATTTCCAATAATAAGTAATGATCTTGTACACAATCTTGTTATAATTAATCTAATTATTTCAATTCTATAAGGCTATGTTCATATAGAAAAAGGATAAAGTAAAAAATATATATCAACATATATCATAAATTATAAGTATCAATTTATAGTCTATCAATCACAATACCTCTTATTTCCTTTTACCCTGTAGTTGTATAGTCAGATCTTGCACAATTATTCTTTTCAAAGTTTTTCCATTCTTTTTATTTGAGAAGTCCAAATGTCATTAGAAAAATTTAAAGTACTTAATGTTCTTTATACTTCCACCATCAGCTCTCCTCGTTACAAAATGTCCTCTTCCTTCTATTTATGCACAGTCACTCCACAATCACTGTCCCCCCGGCTGAAGTTCTTTAACTCTCCTTCAGCACTTCTCATCCATTTTCTTTATAAATCTCCTTCTGATCTGTTTAAACAATCCTTGCCAGTCCCCTCAAAATAATCAGTCAAATAATCAAATTGTCTATCTTGGGTAATTTTAAGCTGATTCCAGGCTCAAAACTTAGTCTCTAGTCATTTCTCCCACTCCGACAGACACATGTGATCAATTGTTCATCTTCTACTCCCACCACTAGATCGCCAAATTCCCCTCACCGGAGACTCACTTGTCAGTCATTCTCTCCAGATGTCTGAGGATTAGGTATCTCTCTCCGTCAATTCTCACTGTTTACCTCTGTTGTCTCACTCTTTGCTTCCTTCACCATTTCTTGGGCTGTCACGCCTCTGGATCCGTCCCTAGGGCCAGTCCCTTCCATGCCGTTTTCAAGGGGTTTCTCTTATAAGAGCGGGGGATCGCGCCTCCACCAAGAACCCTCCAAACTTCCCCTCTCTATCGCAGATCTCTCCAGGGTCCTCAGTTGCTTCGTTGGGCGTTCAGACGTGGAAAAATCAGACATTCAGAGCTGAGCCACTGTTCCTATGTCTGAGCCATCGTGATGTCATCCTGGAAATTCTCATAAAAGACTATTTTCATTGAGGGAAGCACAAAAACATAAAATGATGTTATTTTTAATATTCGTGTTGCATAGGTTTCATACCGGTCGAGGTTGCTTATTCCAGATTTTGATGAGGTGGCAGGATTTATCCAACTTTAGTTGATCTCAGAAACTGAGAAGCATCTAGCTCTTTTGATATGGGGATGGGAGACCAGAAAATTCCAAGTTTATGGACTAGATTGGAAAGACAACAAATACTTTTTGTAAGTAGGCAATGATAAAATTAATTGCCACTGTCAAGAAAATTGGGTGCATGCAAGAATCAGCAGTCAGGGAGATTGAGATATCTACTTTTAGTAGAAGACGTAATATAATATCCAGTATCTCCAGGCCATAATTTCTGTTTTCTTTCCAGCTGGCAGAAATCAAAGTGAAACTCATGGAAGCGAAGGATGCTCTAGAGAAGTGCGTAGCCATGCAAGACTTCAGTCATGCTTCTGTGTTAAAGGAGAGGATTATAGAGCTGGAAGGTATAAAGAGTGGCTTATTGAAAGAGGCGGAAGAATCCGAAACTAAAGAGATAAGCGTGGAAAAGGTTCTGTATTTTACACTTGCTCTCGTCTTTTCAGTGCTTTCACATTTACATGTAAAGAATTGTGTATGTGATGAAATGGCTCTTTTCAAACTGTGTTTGAAACTCCTTTTTAGAAGAGGAAGAGAATAGAAGAGAATATTTGTAGTTCAGACTTCAACTGTGAAATCCTTGATGTGAAGTCCTTCAGTCCAGCACTGAAGATATTACTTAGTTGGGTAATGAAATGTCTTCAAGAAAACAATAAAGCCCAGAAAATAGCAAGGACTGCAAAGGAAGAGAAACGTGACAATCCTGCTCGTGCCCCCTGTTAAAAAATATATATATACCCAGAATATTTCTGTATCTACCTATGTGCAATATCTAGTTTTTTACATATGGGTTATTTTTAATGTTCAAGGGCTAGAAAAAAAAAACCACCCATTGTATCATTGTAAAACAAAACTAGATGTGAAATATGGGAATTAGAGCAGAGGTTGCCAACCTTTTGGATCTCAGGGACCACTAAACACATATGTTTAAATCCCAAGGACCACTAATATGATTTTTTTAAAAAAGATAATATATTTAATATAAAAAATTTATTGTTATTAAATATAAATTTAATATTTTATATATATAGAAACCATGTTCCTCCAACAATATGGTCTCCACCAATAAGAAGGCCCAGCATGATTTCTAGGCATGAGGTGAAATTAAGCCCCTCCCCCAAAATTTAGGCCTATTTCAACCATGCTTTTCCCTGCCATTTCTCACATTGTTTGTTAGAACTACACGAGGTGAAGAGAAATCGGCGGGGGAAGGGCGGGGGAGATGGGGAGAAAACTTGCCTTTTGGAGTGCCCTGCAGGTAGCCTCGGCTAAAATACTCCGATAGCTGATAGAAGCTCCCTGAAGGCAGAGTCCCCAGCTGCTTCACGGTGTGGCATGGCTACCTGTGTCCCCTCGCCTTTAGGCAGTCTCTTTCGGGCAATGGAAGCTCCCCAAGTGCAATCCCCAGCCACTTCGATCAGCCAGTAGTAGCGGCCTCAGGGCGAACTCACACACACACACCCCTCGCCATGAAGCTGCTTCTTTTGGCAGACGAAAGCTGCCTTGAAGGCAGAGTCCCCAGCCACTTCAGGGCGTGGCAGGGCTGTCCATGACCCCTCGTCTTTAAGCAGTCTATTTCAGGCAATGGAAAATCTCCAAATGCAGTCAACAGCCACTTTGATTGGCCGTTAGAAGTGGCCTTGGGGCGAGCTCACACACACACTACCCTTGCCGCAAGGCTGCTTCTTTCGGCAGACGAAAGCTCCCTTGAAGGCAGAGTCCCCAGTCTCTTTGTGGCAAGTTGTGGCTGCCCATGTCCCCTCGCCTTTAGGCAGTCTCTTTTGGGCGATGGAAGCTCCCCAAATGCAGTCACCAGCCACTTCGATTGGCCAATAGAAGCAGCCTCATGGTGAGGGGTGTGTGTGTGTGCGCTTGCCCCGAGGCCGCTTCTACCGGCCAATTGAAGTGGCTGGTGACTGTATTTTGGGAGTTTCCATGGCCCGAAAGAGACTGCCTAAAGATGAGGGGACATGGGCAGCCACGCCTCACCCTGAAGCGGCTGGGGACTCTGCCTTCAAGGCAGCTTTCATCATATATATATATGTGTGTGTGTGTGTGTGCGCGCGCGCGCTGTTCAGCTTCCTTCGGGTATTATCCCACGTCATTGTAGTGCTTTTAAAGTTGTAGCAACGTTTCAGCAGAATCTCATCTGCCATCATCAGGCTTCTGTATAGAGTTTGTATAATACAAATATACAAACTCTATACAGAAGCCTGATGATGGCAGATGAGATTCTGCCGAAACGTTGCTACAACTTTAAAAGCACAACTATAATGACGTGGGAAAATACCCAAACAAAGCTGAATGCCATACATGTAAGTACCCACAAAAACTGAAGAAAACATACACACATATGCGCGCGCGCGCGCACACACACACACACACACACACACACACACATATATAAATAAAACAAAATCATAAATGCTTAATCATAACTGGGGCAGAGCGAAGGGAAAGGAGGGGCCTCTCTTATCACTTGGAGGGGAAAGAGGGATGATTTAATATTGCTGGGATTCAAAAGAAGCCACATGGTGCCTGGAGGCTGGAAAGATCTGGATGGGAAGGAACTGGCTCCCCCTCAAATGGAAGAAAAGCAGAGCCCACTCCCCCAATCTGCTCTCCTTTCATTTCATATCTCCCCCAAATCGGAGGAAACCTCTCCCTCCTTTGCCAGGTATGGCTGCCTGGAGTTGGGGGAAGGACGTGGGATGTCCTTTCTGATCCCGGGTGGAGGATTGAGAGAGCTCAGATGAGCTGAGGAAAAGCTGCAGGGGCTCTTCCAGCCCCACCTGGAGACAGGCAAGGAAAGGTGTTCCTGGGGCCACTTCGCTCACTTTAGTGTTGCTGCCAATCCCAGCCATAGCTGATGATATTTGGGGGCAGAGGGAGAGAGTGAGAGAGACAGCGTCTCTCACACTACCAGAGGAAAAAAGGCAAAACAAAGCTCACTCTTTCACTGAAACTTACAAAACACCAAAGCTCCCACACATGGCAGTGGTAGCAACAACAGTCCCTTCCACCGGCGCCTGCTGTCAGCTCTCCCCATTCTCCAGCTTTGGGCTGTTTCTGCCTCTCTCTTTTCTCCCTCCCCCCCCCCCCCCCCCCCCCCCCCCCCCCCCCCGGCACGCCCATCTGCAGGCAGGCAAGGAAAGGGACACAGAGCTGTGCGCATCTTTCGGCTCCTCCATCCCTCACTGCCTCTTTTCAACATCGAAACCTCCGAGAAAGAGGCAAAGCCACAGCAGCAGTAGCATCCAAGTTGCCTTAGCATGGTAGATTAGATCATAATTGCCCTACCCGGAGAAGGAGGTGCTGGAGGAGGAGGCGGCAGTAGTGGAGAAGCAAGTCAGGCATTAAAGCCCTGGGAAGAAAGGCAGCAGTTGCTGTTCCTCGTGCTTCTGCTGGATGGCTGCATCAAGTACCCGTCACCGCCGGTGCCAAGAGGCGAGCATGCTAAGGCAGCTTGGGCGCTATCACTGCAGCGGCTTTGCCTCCATCTACAATGTTGGGAGAGGCAGCAAGGGCTGGAGGAGTTGAGAGATGCACATAGCTCTGTGTCTCTTTCCTTGCCTATCTCCAGGTGGGCGTGGGGGGGGGGGAAGAAAGAGAGAGGTGGGAGCAATGCAAAGCTGGAGAATTAATGGGAAGAGTTGACAGCAGGCGCTGGAGGAGGGGACTGTTGTTGCCACCAACGCCATGTGTAAGAGCTGGTTGGTGCATGCATCTCAGGGACCTGACTCCGGGGTCCCTCGAAAGCCAGGAGGCGCGAGAACTCCATGGACCAAATTAATTGCTTTTGGGGGCTATTTCTTCTGCAGCCCACCAAAATGGTGATCACTGAATTAGAGTGATTGTTGCTGGAAGGAGAGGCTTTGGAAAAATCTGCAACTAGAAAGGATCTTAAGATGGCCCATTGATTGAACAGACCAATCTGAAGCAGATTTCTTCAGTCAATGATAAATATAGGATCAAATTTTGCTTGATTTACTATCGAAACAAATTGTTAGTTCTGTTGAATGCTGCTCACTTTTGTTATTGGTTACTAGAAAGCAGTGTAGATATTTGGGCAGACAAAAATCCTGAATTAAACTATGATGCTTTTATTTTAAAAGAGTGATCCAGAAACACTTCTGAAGTGTTTGATGATGTGCAATCAACTTCTGAAGCAGGTCTCACTTTCCAAAGGGTTAGGACCTACATTGGATGGAATAATTGAATCCCTGGTATGTGACAACCTTATGATATGTATCACAATATATAAGATCTGTGAGGAGCATGTTTATGTGGTCTCAAATACTTTTTTCTATCTCAGGTAGGTATCCTTGTTCTGCATTCTATTGTGCATGTATATCCACAAAAGACAGCTAAGGACCAAAACTGAATTTGTTTGAATTAGATAGAATTTCACCTTGCAGGCACCTCACACAGCTTTTTTACTTCAGCCCTCCATTGGATTGCACTTTGAATCAATTTTAGTTTCTGGGCAGTTCCTGGCAACGTGGTTTGGGAATCTCCCTCCCTTATTTGTACCAAAGAAAGATTTATATCAGTTAGAGATTTATTATTTTTCCATTTATGAAGTTAGATTGTGTCCTTTTCTTATATAGTTCTTTCAAACAAATCTGAGCAAGCCATTTTTCTACTTGACCATCAGTGTGAGCATTTGTTAAAATTAGTTCATGCTTTTTTTGTTTGCAAAAGCATCCTCATGGGGAGATTAAACAACTTGGCCCCCCATCCTGGGTTTTTAAACATTCCATGTGGTTACTCTGGTCTCTTTGGTTACCAAGATATCTTAGCAAGGAAGTAGCTACAGGGTTCTCTTCTGACCAATACATCTTACTGTGTGTGTTCTTCTAGATAATTCCAGGAATTACTAATATCCATCCTGCTGTGCGAAACATGGCAGTGCTGTGCTTGGGCTGCTGTGGCCTGCAGAGCAAGGAGTTTGCAAGTCAGCACCTCACTTTGCTGTTGCAAGTAAGTAGGTTTCAATTCTCATGAGATGTCTGATAGACTTTGGGAACCCTGAGGAAGAAGAGTTCCTGTTGCAACAGGTATTCTTGAATCCAAAAGAGTAGGAAAATGTGTGAAGGGGCCCCAGAGAATCTCCATTTTGCTTTCAGTAGGCCTAAATTGATTTGGCTGGCTTTCAAGTTCAGTGTCAGGCCCAGCAATGCTGGCAAACTAAGCAAAACATTAGCACCTTGGAAAGATCTTTGCTGCTAGGAGAGTCTGATGTACCAGAATTTTTAAAACCTATTAAGTAACACTCCAAATAATCTATCATAATTTCTCTTCCCCATATTTCTTCCCTCCCTGGATTGAGAAGTCTGTCTCGTAAGTAGATGGGAGCCACTATGTTGGCATCCTGGAATTTTAAAGGAGATCTAGTGTTGCTTTATACCATACTAAGAGGGCAAGTGGATGGGTGGGCTGCAGAAGAATAGCCAGCTTGTAGAAAACATTTGCCATTTACAATTGGCCACAAGTTCTATGTAGTGATCTTGCTGGAAATTATAACTGGGAAGTGGAAATTCTCACTAAAAAGAAGGCAAATCTGGACTGCCAAAATGCTGTCATTCCATATTGCTGCTAGCAGCTGTGGTCTTCATTTTCTATCTTCCCACTTTCACATTCTATTTAAAATAAATCCTGTGCAGGAAAACTCATACTTTTCAATTGTAATATCAGCATCTATTCAAGGCCTGATTTACTGAAAGTTGAAACATTGAAAACATATCTTTCCATTGTCCTACATCAGGATTCTCCCAATTTGGCAACTTTAAGACTTGTGGACTTTAACTCCCAGAATTGAATATTGGGAGCTGAAGTCCACACGTCTTAAAAGTTGTCAAGTTTGGAGACACCTGTCCTATATCCATGGAGGATGTAAGATAGGGTCGAGTAGTTTCCTAAGGTTGGGGCTGTGACTTGTTTCCTTGACCAGTTTGAGGCTGCAGAGGCATTAGTAGAAGGGGTTGATTGGAGAACAACTGAAAAACATGGGGAGTGGGAAGGGGGCGAAGGATGGGATTGGAAGAAGAAAGATAAAACTCCAATTTCTATTCTGAAATAACCTTCCAGATACTCAAACGCTGCACAAACATTTCTTGGCAGTATGACCAAATGCTGCCTGCCCAGTTCTGGGCCAGTTTGAGAGGCTCTGAGTGGAGTATTAAAGACATAGAAGCTCCTGTGTCTCGGAAGTCCCTTGCTTCGGTTTCTATCTCCAATGTTTACATTTCACCAGAAATTTTGCTTCTGTCTTGATTACATGTTTGAAGGAACATGCAGATTTTGAGAAGGCTATTTGTCAACTTCAAATTTATAGCAAAATTTGGAACTGCTTTTAAGAATCCGAGAAAAGGCAAGGGTCAAAATGAGGGGTTTTTTTAATGGCTCAACCAATGAATTATAGTTTAAATTATATAAATTCACAAGCCCTGTTTGGTCTTTCTAATCCTATTCAGGTATTGCAAATTGATGAAATGAAGGTGAAATTGAGTGCTTTAAAGGCACTGTTTGACCAGGTAATGATATTTGGAATAGAACCATTCAAAGACAGAAAAGTTCAAAGTGGAAATGAAGAAAATGAGAGTGAGAAAACTAAGGAAACGGAAGAAGAAACAGCTACCACTCACAATCTTCTTCAGCTTCTTTCTGGGTTTCTAGATAGTGAGGTATGATTGAAACTAGCAAATATAGATGTAAATTTTAATTTGATGTTTGGAAGAATATAAAGAGAAAATTTGAGCATAATATTTCCCTGACTGGTACTAGCAATATAAACAATGCATGAAAAAAACTAGGAATGCTAACAATATCAGTTATACATCACTCACCTGATGAGAGACATGTTGAAATAGTCATGAGAAAGAGATTTTTTTATTGCTTCAGATTAACAACTTCTAGTGACCATTCAGAGGTATAACTGCATTGAAAAAGTGGCTTATGACTAGTTTTCATACTTAAATTGTAACATCCCCATGATCATATGATCACAATTTGAGCACTTATCAATTGGCATGTATTTATGACAGCTGCAGTGTCCTGGGGGCCAGGTGATTGCCATTTGTGACCTTCTCATCCAGCTTCCAACAAGCATAGTCAACGTGGGAAGCCAGATTTGCCTAATGACCACATGATTCATTTAACAACTGCAGTGATTCACTTAACAATTGTGGCAAAAAGGTTGTAAAATGGAGCAAAACTCACTTAACAATTGCCTTGCTTAGCCATGGAAATTTTGTGCTCAGTTGTGGTTGTAAATTGAGGACTATGTGGAAATGCAATCTTGCAGAATGAAATTTAGGGTAGATGTTACAGCTCCAATTTCCTGTGGAATAATTGCTGGAATACACTTATGTAAATCTCTTCTCCAGTTTTCAGAACTTAGAACTGAGGCTGCCGAGGGACTGGTGAAGCTCATATTTTCTGGCCGGCTAATCAGTGCTAAGCTTCTTTCTCGGCTGGTTTTGTTGTGGTATAATCCAGTGACTGAAGAGGATACACGTCTCCGACATGCCTTAGGAGTTTTTTTCCCTTTATTTGCATATTCAAATAGGTATAGTCTGTATAGATGTGTATGTCTGTGTGTAGTTTCTTTTTCTATACAGGTCATCCTTGACTTACAACAGTTCATTTAGTGATTATTCAGTTATCATGGCACTAAAAAAAGTGACACAACCATTTTTCACACATTGCAGCATCCCCATGGTTGTGATCAAAATTCACACACTTGGTAACTGACTCGTATTTATGACAGTTGTAGTGTCCTGGGGTCATGGTATCACCTTTTATCAACTTCTAACAAGCAAAGTCAATGGGAAAGCCAAATTCAGTGTTACTAACTTAACAACTGCAGTGATTCACTTAACTGTGGCAAGAAAGGTCGTAAAATAGGGCAAAATTCACTTAACTGTCTGGCTTTGCAGCAAAAGTTTTGGGCTCAATTGTGGTTGTAAGATGAGGAATACCTGTAATTTAAATAGCTCAAAGTGGATGAACTTAATTGAAAAAAAAGTATTGTGAGTTTTTTTGTATTTGAATAATAACAACTGATTAAGCATGTGATTTGCTCTATGTTTTCTTAAAAATAATCTTTGTTGAATTTTTTACTGGGTATATATCAATCTTATCATCCAGATACTTCTAGATGTTTTTTTACATGAGCAGCTTGCTGTGATTTAGTTTGTAAGGTTGTTAATAGATATCTGTATACCATATGTTATAAAAAAAGCAGAAAGACCCACTGTAAGATGAGAATATTGGACTATCTTTTTGCTGTTTGCTGTCGTTTGCATCTGATGCCACTTTCTCAAGAGACCTTATTCTTTCATCTGGACATAGAATTGGTTTTTCTTGCATTAGTTGGAAAATTAATGCAGTTGGGTACATTTGATGTTGTGTTAAGGCCTCACATGTTACATTTTAAAAATGCAGAACCAATCAGGAATGTTTTGAAGAAACTTTTCTTCCAACGTTGCAAATATTATTTAATGCTCCAGCTTCATCACCATTGTCAGAGGTTGATGTAGCTAACGTTGCTGAACTTCTGGTGGATCTAACAAGGCCCAGTGGATTGAATCAACGTTTTCAGAACTGCCAGGTAGGGTGAATTGTATGTGAGGAGGCTGTTTTGTTTGATCTGAGAAAACCCTCAAAATCTGGGTTAAAGTCTCCTACTTCTTGTAGTAATGATTTTGTTGAAATTGTGGACAATTTATACTTGGACAATTACCATATTGTAATGGCTTTTTCAGGGTCGGACAGTTCATGATAATTTAGCACTAAAAATATGCAATGAAATTTTGTCGGATCCAAGTGCACCAGATGTCCGGATATACGCAAAAGCTCTCTGTTCCTTAGAATTCAGTAAGGATTTTACAAATGACATCATGGATTTATTTGAGGATATTCTTGTGGTAAGTCATAACTTAATGATATATGGACACATGAACACAGATTTAGTGGGTTTCTTGTAAAATTTCTGGGACATATCTTAGAGTGTGTGAGAAAAAACAATATTTGCCCTCTAAAATTGAAGGTCTCCATTCTCCAAAAACCCGAGTTTGCAAAAAACAAGACTTAAAAATTATCCTCCTCCTTTGGCCACCAGGTTTCCTTATCTTCTAAGTTCTTGGAAAAACATTGTGGTACCACAATCCTATAAAATAATAAATGTGTTTGAAGTTCATTTATCAATATGCTAGATGTCACAATGGAAGTCACCAACCAGAACACCCTGGGAAATTTAAAATGATCTCTCTCTCCCCTTAAAAATATGATTTTAAAAAATTCAAAACAAAAATCCTGTTCTCATTCCATATTTCATCAGCCTAGATTGCCAAAACTGGATGTTGCAGTTAGAGAATCCATAGCCCTCTAGAAAAAATTGGAAGTTCTCCCTCAGAAACTTGAATAAGTGACAAAATGGGAAGTTTCACAAACTGGAAGGAAGTCAGCTTGGTGGTTCATAAAACAAGAGCAGGGAAGAAGCAGCCAGCACGAAATGTACATAGGTTTTTCCTCAGATACAAAAATACAGAATACTTTTATCCAGAGCAAGCTGGGAGATACAGATATAATGCTAGTAGCCACAGAAATAAGAGGAAGACACGTGTAAACTCAAATAATGCATCAATGTGAATAAATGATAAAGTGGGGATGATGGGGGAAGAAAAAGAGTGCAAATTAATTTAGTCATTTTCTATAGGATGCATCCATGGTTCAAAATGAAGAAATGGGCATTCACTTCAATGTCAGCTGTTGGTTTCTTTTGGCCTGATTGTTAAGAGCTGGGTGTTTTACAGCAGGGTCCATTTTGACTCTTTTTGAGCCCCTCCCCAATCCATATGGACACCCCTGTAGTTTGTTAGCCTTTTATGTTCTCAACTTCTCATCTCTACCTCATCCTGCTACCTGTTGGGGAATTTGTCAGAATGAGCAGAGGAGAACCTGAATGAGCCTAAGTGCCAAGCACTCTATTGAAAACTCTTCTCCCGGGCCTACCCTTTGGAGGCAATGGGGAGTGGTTCTTGGCATTAATAGTGTAGAGATCCCTGCCAAACTTTTGGGGGACAAAGTTGAGAAAGAGACAAGCCATAGTTGCTGGTCTTTTGACCATCAGCTCTATGGGCCAAAGGGGTTGCTGTTTTTCAAGAACTGCTTCAACCAATTCCATTCAAATTTGCTTGCAACTCCCCTCCCCCCTGCAGTTGCTACTCTCAGTTTGAGAAGGCCTTGTGAAAGAATCACATAAAAAACTTGAAATTCTTCAATGGGGAATCTTATTTATTTCTTAACAGTCTCTGATTGTATTTCACAGATTCCAAGAATCAGTTTTAAGTGACTTCTGTGCTTTTCAAATATTAATAAAATTATCCCATGTTATTTGCAGTAATACACTATTCGTAGAGAGAGATTAATGGGCATTTCTATTTGTTAATGAATGTCTTAGCCCAACATTCAATTCCAGCACCAATACATGTCTAGAATCAACAAATGCCCATTATGTACACTTCTAAATAAGCTGTTCTTGACTTCTCTATTACAGAAAGTAAAAGATAAAATGTCTTTAAAAATGATTGAAAAAGTGAAGAACAACTTAAGCAAAGGAAGCCCTATTGATGGACATGTTTCAAAAGAAAAGGATATTACAGAAGTAGCAGAAAACAATTTGGACTGCAATAAACCATGTACATCCACTGGCCAGAATGAGGAAGGTAACACATACTGTAATATATTTTTTGAATTCTTTAGAGGATAATCTCTAGATAGGATGGGAAATGGGGTATGCAAGAGAATTGTGTGCTATGGTTGTATTACAGAGGTGGAGGAATTACTCAGTTTTTACATTACCTTATCATGTGAATTCATGGATGACTTTTGTGTTGGTGTTAATATGTTGCCCTAAAAATTAGGACTAAAAGCTCTAGTCCAGATTTGTTTCAAGTCTGTCCCCTCTTTAGTGATTCTCCTGAAGCCTTGCCCTTCAGGTTTGCTGAACACAGCCCTGTTTATGCTCCTTTTAAGAGGTGGGGCATTTTTACTCAATATATGTGTCATTGACTCATAGGTTGCTTGGGAAATTGTTTTAATGGAGGTGGAACAGATTCATTCATTCATTCATATATTTGTATGCCCCTCCATTAATCACTCTGGGTCAACACATGGTGATGAGCTCAGTGGGGTTGTTCTGAAGTTGCTGACTAGGAATATGGCTGCTATTACTTTAATTAACAGAATAACTTGTGCAGACTGCAAATGTTATGTTTTTCTTGATATTATGGTAGAAGAGGTATAACGGAATAACTTCAAATGACTCACTTAGCCTTGACTGGTACCCTTGTCTCAGAAGCTAGTGGAAGGAAGAAACTTGTATTCCCATTCCCAGAATCAGGAGCATTATAATTTGCATGAGATGTTCTGATTAGAATAGCAACATAGGCTTTAACTTTGTCCAAGTTGTTTGATGATACATTGTCCTAAATAGGTGATAAAATAATCACTCCTATTGAAAACACAGAGAACACACCTGTAAAGCCAAGACCTAGAAGAAACAGATCAACAAAAGGTAATAATCATCTGAAGCAAATATACTTTTGCTTTGTAAAGCTTTCTCATAGGTATTTTTCTGGCTAAAGAAAGGGCAAATGTGAGTGTATGCATAAGCTGAACTTAAGAACATGGATACTTTGGGGGCTACTTTTGACTTTACTGATGTGACTTGTATTATGTTGGCTTTCTCTTCAAGAGCAGTGCCTTGCATTTTGTTGAAATATGGGCTCCTTGACCAAGAGTACCAACTTACAACAAATTCCAGTCCCAATTGTGTTCATAAATTGAGGACTACCTGCATTTTCAGGAGATACATCCAATACATACAATAATACTGGACACTTATGTGATTCATTGGAGGTAGAGGGAATTGTAATCAGAAAAGAGCTGGAAGGGATCTTGGAGATCTTCTAATCCAACCCCCCACCCCCAAGCAGGAGGCCTTATATCCAGGGATGTGTTTCAACCACTATAATTACCAGTTTGGTGAGCGTGCGCTTTTCATTTGAAAAACATTGGCTTTTCAGATCTAAAGCTTACCTTCTGCTGGAGTCCAGATGAGTAAATCAACTGAGGCAATGCAATCTGCTGTGATGCGCCAAATAGCTGAGCTGAAACCCCCAGAAATAAAGGATAGAATAGGGCAGGGGCACGTGTACAGGCCCAAATCATCGTCGTAACTACCGGTTCGCCGAATGGTAGAATCCCACCCCTGCCTATATCATTTCAGACAAGTGATTGTCCAGTCTTCTTAAAAACCTCCAGTGATGAAATACCCAAAATGTCTAAAGGCAAGCTGTCCCACTGCTTAATTGTCCTCATGGCCTTTAATCATCTTAGCTGATCTTTGCAGTTTTTCCAGTCTCAACATCTTGTTTGTAATGTGACCATTACAGTACTCCAGTGTGTCTTTACTAAGGCTTTATAAAGCAGTACTAATATTTTACTTGATTTTGATTTTATGCCAATTTATACAACCAAAGATTGTATTGGGTTTTTTTGCTGCTGCTTGCACACTGCTGACTCATGTTCAAGTGATCGTCCACTAGGATTCCAAGGTCCCTCTCACAGTTACTGTTTTTCAGCCAGGTTTCGCCTAATCTGTACTTATACCTTTGGTTTTTCCTGCCCTGGTGTAAAACTTTGCTTTTCTTCACATTAAATTTCATTTTGTTGGGCCCATTGTTCAAGTCTGTCAAGATCTTTTTAGATCCTGAACTTGTCTTCTGGGATGTTGGCTGTTCCTGCCAGCTTTATGTCATCTGCAAATTTGATGAGTTCTCCTTCTATTCCCTCATCTAAGTCATTTATAAAGAATAGTGGGCCTAAGATGGAACCTTGTGGTACCACATTGCTTACTTCCATATAGATGTAGTACCGTTAAAGACTACTTGTTGAGTTTTGAGTTTTGTCAGCCAGTTACAAATCCATATGGGGTGATGCTGTCTATCACACATTTTTCTAGCTTGCCAAGAAGTAGGTTGTAGTCTACTTTGTGAAATGGCTTGCTGAAGTCTAAATATACTATGGCCACAACATTTCGCTGGTCTATTAATTTAGTCACTTTGTCAAAGAATGAAATAAGATTAGTTTGGCATAATAATGCTAGAGTGCATCTTTTTGTGGAACACCTCTGAAGAAATTATAGGTTTGTGGTTTTAAACATTGATATGTACATGTTGTGTATCCCTTTAGGTCTGAGAAAAATAGAAGTGCAAACTGACCATCAAAGTGGATGTTCTAGAACTAAAGGATCTGAAAGTGACAGGTAATTTCCTGGAGTTATCTGATAATTCTTGCTGTTAGGATTAGACACATGCTTTCAATTTTCTTCTTTGTGGTTAAAAAATTATATTGGGTTATTCAGTGTAAATGCCCCCCAAGAGTGGGGGTCAAATGCATTATCAGCCTGAGTCTCTATGAGACCCTAAAAGAGACCTAAGTCTCTTGGAGACCTTGAGGTCTATTGACTCTTACCTGGCACCAATTACTCATGTCCATTAGTAGATCAGATTCTTGTGTACAGGTTGCATGGAATAAACACAGTGCTCACTGTCAACATTGCCAATTGATAGACTACTGTAGTCTCATTTCCATCCTTCTTATAGTGACATGGACTCCCTGGAGGCTGATGTCCAAAGCAGATGGAGGGGGCAGGAATGGGAACTGTGTTGATGGGAAGAATGGGAAGAGTTGGTGGTGGTGGCAACTTCTTATGGAGGGAAAGTAAAAGCAAGTGAGCTCAGGTGAAAAGTAAGATAAATAGTGGAAAGATACAGAGATGAATTCTTTCCACTGTTATCTATTTTGATATTCCCATTTGAGGTGGGGGAAGAGAAAGAACTACCTCTCACAATTTGGTAACTGTCAAGCACATTCTTTACTATTTTAAAGGATTGTCAGAAAATGTCTATTAATGAGACAAAACAGAATTGTTGTTACAAAAATGTATGTATAATTTTGAGTAAATTAGGAAAAGAAATATTTGAATGTTGCTTGAACAGACTGGTTTATTTATCCAGTTACACTTTAAGCTAAGACAAATCCTAAGAATTACATTGAGATAGGTAATTAGCAATATACTTAAACCACCTTTAGGTCTATATGTAGCTTCTCCAGCTACAGCGTTTGCGGAGTAAGCTGTATATCTCTCAAGTGACTTGAGAGCCATTTTTTTTTTTTTTTTGCAGAAAAGATGACACTGCAAATGTAACTAATTAACTTCGTGTATCCTCCTCTTGCAGCTCCTAGATATGGTGTTCTCCTCAGAGTTATAAAGAAGATTGACATTAAATTTACCAGAATAAAGCTACTCTAATTAATTGGAACATGAGCAGTTGGTTGTCAAAATGCAGAGCTAACCACTTTGTAGGTTTCATAATTATGTCATCTTGCTGTAAGAAACCTAAGACAAATCCAATATAACCTGGTCCCTCATTAGAGTTGGATACCAACTTAATCAAAGTAACTGCTTTCAGACCTGGTAGCTTAAGCAATCAATAAATTGCCAAAAGCAAATTGTCTAATGTTATTTACCGGAAAAACAATGAAAAGCATGTCCATCTAGACAGAACTTACTGCTATAAACCAATTAAGGACTTGATTTCCTTTGTGTGTGTACACATACACATACACACCAATGAACTCAAGAGTTTTTCTAACTAACGGATGGAGGGTGATTTCTAATTAAAAAAAAACTGCTGTGTCCTATCTCAAACATCTTTCTTTCTCCGCAGAGAAATTCAGCAACCTGTTTCCATGGCATATTCGAAACCATCCCGCCGAATCAAAACAACAGCTCTTGCAAAAACGAAAATGGATCTCTCCAAGCTTCTAGACAAATAGTTAACCAAATCTGTTTGTCACTAAAATTTGCTTTATGTACTGCATATTAAAGATAAAATCTTTATAATGTGGTATATTTCAAACAAAGATGTCTCTATTTTTTTTAAAATAGTTCCTGTTAAGGATACTTGAGAATTATACTTAATTTCAACCAATTTTTATTGCATATAAAGTTCAAGCTGTTACTCTGAAAGCTGTGTCTTGGATGGTTAAATCAGTTTTGTTTTTCAAAATGTAAATGTATTTTTAAATTTGTCCTTTGTGAAATGTAATAAAATGTTGTAGATTGTCCATAGTAATATGGCAGATAAATTTACTTCAACAAAAAAGTGATTGCTGTACAACTCCAACATCTCAATTAAAAGTTTGGAAGCTTTTAGCTGTTAAGAATTTAAAAATGAAAATCATTCTAATACAGAACTGCATCAATGGAACAGCCACATGTATTATTATGAACTATCAGAAGTACATTGCAAAGTGCATGCTAATTTTTTGAACTATAAAAGTTAAGCATTTTATGTTAGTGTCTTCCCACCAGACTCATAGTAATGTAAGGAGGGTTAAGAAGGATGCAGACTGTCCAAAGCTGAATGTATTTAATCATAAAGAATATTGATTTTTTTGCACTGAGCATATGAATATTCATTATGGCTCTTCATACTTGATAGGCCTTACCTCTTTTAATAGCACCTCAGAACCAAAATCATGTGTCCTAACATGTCTTGCAATGCCAGTTTTACAAACCTGCAGCATCCTTTACTTTTCCATGTATGAAAATATAAAGGGGGTTGAATTAGAAGACCTTCAAGGTCCCATCAACTCTAATATTCTATGTACTAAACTACTTTCATTGTTAGAATATACCTACCTGCTATGAGATGTTCCTGGGTATTTCCTGCATGAGCCACATTCATAGACAAGGTGCACCAGTTGAAATTGTGTTACTCATTGCACTTGATTATAGTCAGTTGTAGCATCCCATGGTCACATGACTGCAATTTCTGAGATTTATCTATAATTTCCAGCAAAAAAACACCACCACCACTCATTGAATATAATGCATTCATTAAAAACCATGCATTTGCTTAATGACTGCAGTGTTCATTGAACAATACCACAAAAATGATAAAATTAGTCATGATCTAATCATGGCCACCTTAATGGCTGCCATAATTTAAGGCTAATTTTGGCCTCAGTTACAATTATAAGTCAAAGACTCCCTGTATTCTGTATCAGCTGACTATAATGAATCAAATACATCCACATCTTTCTTCAGTTGGAAATTACTTCCTAACAAGAAGTGTGAGTTAAGATGAATCCAATTTGTTCAACTGAACTTTTTTCTCCACTGCCATTCTCATGTTTTTCACAGCATTTTGATAAGTGATATATAGGATTAGATGCAGATCCTAGATGGCTTATTTTTAAAGCAAACTGGACAACTGGAATGGTAAACAACAAATTCAAGTAAGAAAAAGCAGGAGATAGGTTGTAACCATTTTAATCTAAGTGTAGTGTAACTTCCCACAAAATGCCACCACCGCTTCCCAATATTTAATAAAATGTTGATAATGTGAAGGCTGGTTAAGTGACTAAAAGGGTCTCCTTTACAATCAGTGGCCTTTCAGCATTTTTAAAAAAAGATAGACATTTCATACAATAAATGAAAATTAAGATTTAGAAAGCATAGCATACATTCTGATCATTATTGTCTGAAAGATTTTACAAACTGCTTTTTTATACAATTCTGCACCAAGGTAAACTTCAGTTTCTTAATAACTTTTACACATCACATTACATAAATATATTAACATCTGTGCGCAAAATTAAACTACAGAATATATAACTAGAGGCAAAAAGATGAGAAAAAATACAACATACTGTTAAAAAGATAGCCTCTGCTTCATACAGGACTTAGAATGAAGATATTTTTCGTATTTACATGCAAAGACTTCAATGAGTGATCAATATTCATGGAACTATAACCAGCATGTTATTTCATGATCAAAATGCTTATTTAGCAGGAAAAAAATCCATATAATGTACAAAACAATAGTGCAAGAAGAGCTTCAAACAACTGTTCTCTTCGTTTTTGAGCTTTTGGTTAAAAACTATACAGCTGACCAAAGATGCTGCTGTGAGACTTAGCTTTTACTCCCCAGGTAGATTTAAGGCACATAATCATTTTCAAAGGTTGTTTGGTTCTTTATGTCAAATACATTTCAGTTTTCACATTTTCATTTTTAGAAACCAATCAGGGCCAGGAATACTATTTTAATAAATGCATTTTGTAAAGACAGATGAATCTTCTGACTGCCACTGTACTGTTAAGAATAAAATGCCATTGGCTTATACAGAGGTTAGCCTTGTTGAAACAGTCCTACTGGAGTAAACCATATCAAGTACATAGATGCCATTTAATTATTTTAGAAATATTTTCCGATTGAAAAAAGTGTGGCCTCTTTCTATACCTATTAAACAGCAGTCACGATTTTGTTTAAATTTTTAAGTTTTAAGCAGAAAAGGCTAAAGCTTGATATATCTAGAGAGAATATTACAGTCAATCCCTGATACAGGAATGATCTTTGATTAGCTAAAAGTTGATTCCTGTATTTTCAATAAACTTAGATGCTTGTTTCTGAAGTAACAATGTCTAAATTTTAGGGTTCTTACACATTCCAATAGCTTGATATTTGCTCAATTTGCAATTCTATTGATTATACCTCAATAACTAGCCTCATATCTTTCCCATGATGTGGCTGAACTTTCGTAGGAGAACAAGAAAGCAATAAGTTGGTTATTGATTTGTTTGGGTGCCTCATCTATAAATAGATCAACTATATATATATTCAAGTGCTAATTCAGGGGTATCAGATAGTATGCCAATAAGACTGTACAATTGAAGCCCATGATACAACCAAAGAAATAGAAAAAGTAATGCATTACATTGACCGCCATGGAATGAATTTCCTTTTTATTAGAAAACATTAGGCAAACCCAGAACTTATTCAATAGTGCAGGGGTTCCCAACCTGTGGGCTATGGCCCACAACTAACTGGCTTATTTGCAACCGGGCTAAGTGAGTGGCGGTCACTTGCATTCAGTCTAATTTGCAAGAGCAGTGGACTGCAGCCCCCACATGTGCGGGAGGCACTGGTGCGCACAGCTCCACTTGCATGAGCAGTGCCCACACCCGCCCGCTGCTCACACAAATGAAGCTCTGCGTGGGCACATATGCAAACTTGCCCTTCTCTCCCGCTCCCCCCCCTCCCCAGGTGAGGCTGACAACCTGAAAAGGTTGCGGAACGCTGCAGTAGAATTCAAATCTTCTACAGATAATTGAACTCAACAACTTTTGCATTTTGGATGATTGCATATAAACCATCAGTTTGGAATTAGAACAAAGAACCTAGGACAACAGAGTTGGAAGAGACCTCACAGGTATTCTAGTCTTTTCTAGCAGGAAACCCCATCCCATTCCAGACAAATAGCTGTCTAGTTTCTTCTTGAAAACCTCCAGTGATGAAGCATCCACAACTTCTAGAAATGAGCCATTCCACTGATTTCACTGTTCCCACTTTTTGGAATTTCAATTTGCTAAAATTTCCATCTGTTGTTTCTTGTCCTGCTTTGGAGAATAATTCAACCCACTTCTAGCCCCACAAATACTGAAAGACAGGTATCATGTCACCCCTAGTCCTTCTCTTTGTTAGACTGATTATACCTAGTTCCCTCAATCGTTTATCATATGGCTTAGCCTCCAGACCCCTTTATTATCCAGGTCTTGCTACTCAGCAGTATGACCGAAGAGATATATAGATTCTATCACAATGATATATTTACTACAGGTGAAACTCAAAAAATTAGAATATCGTGCAAAAGTTCATTTATTTCAGTAATGCAACTTAAAAGGTGAACCTAATATATGAGAGACTCATTACATGCAAAGCAAGATAGTTCAAGCCATGATTTGTCATAATTGTGATGATTATGGCTTACAGCTCACGAAAACCCCAAATCCACAATCTCAGAAAATTAGAATTATTACATGCAATCAATAAAATAAGGATTGTACATAGAACAATATCGAACCTCTGAAAAGTATAAGCATGTACTTGGTTTGGGCTCCTTTTGCAGCAATTACTGCCTCAGTGCGGTGTGGCATGGAAGCTACCAGCCTGTGGCACTGCTGCGGTGTTATGGAAGACCAGGATGCTTCAATAGCGGCCTTCAGCTCTTCTGCATTATTTGGTCTCGTGTCTCTCATCTTTCTCTTGGCAATGTCCCATAGATTCTCCATGGGGTTCAGGTCAGCCGAGTTTGCTGGCCAATCAAGCACAGCAATCCCACGGTCATTGAACCAGGTTTTGGTGCTTTTGGCAGTGTGGGCAGGTGCCAAGTCCTGCTGGAAAATGAAGTCAGCATCCCCATAAAGCTCATCTGCGGAAGGAAGCATGAAGTGCTCCAAAATCTCCTGTTAGGCGGTTGCGTTGACTCTGGACTTAATGAAGCACAGTGGACCAACACCAGCCAATGACATGGCTCCCCAAATCAACACAGACTGTGGAAACTTCACACTGGACTTCAAGCATCTTGCAGTGTGTGCCTCTCCATTCTTCCTCCAGACTCTGGGTCCTTGGTTTCCAAATGAGATGCAAAAGTTGCTCTCATCAGAAAAAGAGGACTTTAGACCACTGAGCAACAGACCAGGTCTGGTTTTCTTTAGCTCAGGTAAGACGCTTCTGACATTTGTTGTTCAGGAGTGGCTTGACAAGAGGAATACATTTGAAGCCCATGTCCAGGATCCGTCTGTGTGTGGCGGTTCTCGATGCACTGACTCCAGCCTCAGTCCACTCTTTGTGAAAGTCCCCAACACTTTTGAATGGCCTTTTCCAGACAATCCTCTCCAGGCTGTGGTCATCCCTGCTGCTTGTGCACCTTTTTCTTCCACATTTTTCCCTTCCACATAACTTTCCATTAATGTGCTTTGATACAGCACTTTGGGAACATCCAATTTCTTTTGCAATTACCTTTTGAGGCTTTCCCTCCTTATGGAGGGTATCAATGATGGTTTTCTGCACAACTGTCAGGTCAGCAGTCTTTCCCATGATTGTGATTCCTACTGAACCAGACTGAGAGACCATTTAAAGGCTCAGGAACCCTTTGCAGGTGTTATGGCTTAATTAGCTGATGAGAGTGGGACACTTTGAGCCAAGAATATTGAACCTTTTCACAATATTCTAATTTTCTGAGATTGTGGATTTGGGGTTTTCATGAGCTGTAAGCTATCATCATCACAATTATGACAAATCACGGCTTGAACTATCTTGCTTTGCATGTAATGAGTCTATCTCATATATTAGGTTCACCTTTTAAGTTGGATTACTGAAATGAACTTTTGCATGATATTCTAATTTTTTGAGTTTCACCTGTGTATCATAAAGGGTTTGAACCCTATCATAATTGGGCTCCATAGGTCTGATGATTCCCAGTAAGGATGAAAATGGCGGCGGTGAAGGTAACTTCTTGGTGGTCAAAGTAACCCAATGAAGCACCCAATGTAACCCATAGGATATGGACTGTGCAAACATGGAGAAATGCCTCATCCTCACCAAGAGATGGGTGTTGGAAACAAAGGTAATCCTCAACTTCAATCACAATTCAGCCCAAAATTTCTATTGCTAAGCAAGACAGTTTTACCCCGTTTTATGACCTTTCTTGCCACAGTTGTTAAATGAATCATTGCAGTTGGCAAGTTAGTAATATGGCTGTTAAGTGAATCACGCTTTCTCATTGACTTTGCTAGCCAGAAGGTCGCAAAAGATGATCATATAACTCTGGGACAGTTATGAATACATGCCAGTTACTAAGCAGGTGAATTTTGATCACATGACCATAGGGATGCTGCAATGGTTCTAAAGTGTGAAAAGCAGATAAGTAATTGTAATTACTTATAATAATTATTATAACTGTAATTCAAACAGTCGCTAAACAAAGAGTTGTAAGTTGAGGACTACCGTATATACTTGCATATAAGCCGATCTCGCATATAAGCCGACCCTTAAAAAACTGCCCCAAAATGAGGAATTTTGCAAAAACTCGCATATAAGCTGACCCCCAAATACCATGGTGTTCAACCCCTGATCTCACCGTCAGAAAGATTCTGGGAGGACAGGGCTTTGGGTGCGACTTCCCTGAACAGCAGAAGTGAAGCCCAGAGGGAAAAGTCGTCAGGGCAAAAGTTGCGGCTCATCGTCCATCCAGGGAGAAAAATGGCCGATTTTCTCACACGTTTTCCTTGAGGCGAGGGCTGCTAAGGGCCAGCTGACAGGGAGTGCGAGAGCCAAGACTCTCATTGCGGGAAGCCGCCACGCTAAGTCGCTGCCCGACTTCGCATGCGTTTCCCTTGAGGCGAGGGCTGCTAAGGGCCAGCTGACAGGGAGTGCGAGAGCCAAGACTCTCATCGCGGGAAGCCACCACGCTAAGTCGCTGCTCCGGCGCAAATCGAGGCACGGCCACCGATAAATCAGATTTATGGGCATATAAGCCGACCCCCAAATTTGGAAAAAAAAAAGCGTTCTAAAGTTGGCTTATATGCGAGTATATACGGTATGTGTAATATGAAACCTCATCCATAACATAATTCTATTCATGTTGCTGCAAATTTCAAATTGACTATATGTACATTCTGATAGAAACAGATAACCCTTGACTTACAACAGTTCATTTAATTACTATTTTAAGTTACAACAGCACTGAAAAAGTGGTACGCCTGTTTTTCATACTTATGTCTGTTGCAGCATTCTCATGTTCGTTTGATCAAGATTCAGACACTTGACAACTGATTCATATGTATGACAATTGCAGTGTCTCAGGGTTGTCTGATCACTTTTTGTGACTTTCTGAAAAGTAAAGTCAATGGCAAAGCCAAATTCACTTTCTATCTTAACTACAGTGTTTCACTTAATGACTGGGGCAAGAAAGGTTGTAAAATGGAGAAAACTCACTTAACACCTGTCGTGCTTAGCAACAGAAATTTTGGACTTAATTGTGGTAATCAGGTGAGGACGATTTGTAATGCCTTGTGCCAAGCAATTCAAAACAAAATGAACAAATACATCCTTAGAATCATTCAGTGTCTTTCAGAGTCTATTTCTGCATTATGCAAACCAAGCCTAATCTCCCCTCTTGCCTGAAAAGATGTACTGCTAAAACAGCCATGTTCTTCAATCTTTGCAACTTGAAGATGTGTGGACTTCAACTCTCAGAATTTCCCAACTAGCATAAATTGCCTTCCTCTTGCCAATTTTGACCTGGCAGGGAAGAGCTGAACTTTTCTGATACACTCAAGTGCAATCCTAACAAAGAATTACTTAGTTTAGAACAGATAATATAAGTTTCCATGCAATGCTTCTTGTCCTGCCTTCAGGTGCTTTGGAGAATAGGTTGGCTCCTCTTCTTTGTGGCAGCCCCTTAGATATTGGAATACTGCTATCACATCAGTCCTTCATGTCATTAAACTAGACATATATCAAAATACCCAATTTGGTCTCAGACAAAACCTCTCTACTACTCACAAAGATAAAGGGAAGGAGAGGGAAAGTCCATTCAGACTTACAAGATTCTTTTACTGCAACCTTCTAACAAAAATAGTTTTAGCATTCATAACTCTGGTTTCCTAATCTGGTTTTCCTTGAAGGGCTGATATCGGCATATTTTTATCTTATGGTACAAATATTTTATATCATTCCTGGAATACATATTGTAAGAAACAAGTGCAATGAGATTGCTTGCCTTGGAGTTATATTTTTGCCAAATGTAAATCTATACAATCCATCCAATCTCCTTACACCGAATCTATGTAAAGTTTTAAAAGTCTGGCATTTAAAATGTTCTTTGAAAATGAATTTATAAACATAATTTTCCTCCTATGGTTACATACTGTAAAATTGGTCATGAACTTGAAACAAGTTACTTTATTCAGTAAAGTTAACACAAAGTAGATTGCATTGCTCCTATGCTAAAGAAAAACTATCCAAGAAATATGTATGTGCATTAGCTTCTCTTGCTTTAGTCTTTCTGATGTGTCTGTGCAGATATCTCAAGATGAGAAGAATAAGACCTCTGTGAAGTACAACACCAATGAAGCTCTGTATAATTGACTGGTCATCTGATGAAAGTCTGGCAGGCCTGTCTCTGGAGAGGACAAATAAGGGGTAGCTTTCATCCTCTACAATGGCGGCACTCCTTTTTCCCTTGTGCCTAAACCCTATTTTCTTTTGAGATTTGTGCAATCCACCAAAGGGTACCACTTAACCAAGAAAAAGTATAAAATATGACTAGGAATTAGATTTAGAGGCAGATTTCTTACTAGAAATATTGATAAAGCTTACAAGTTTCAAGTGGCACATCATCGGCCTCCATACACCTTGGACAAAATAGTTTAAGAAACATCTACTGCCTTCTGATTGTACCTTATACTTTCTAGAACCCTGATGTAACAAGAGAAATCTGGAAATAGAACAGGCTGCCACTAACATACCAAGGCTACCACTAACATATCATAATGTTCATTTGAATTCACTGAATCTCTTGGCTTGAACTTTAGGCTGGAGAAACCTCATCCATAACTGTGATAAATGTTTCTCTCGGATATCTTATATTATAGTTTTCTCTTTTTTTAAAAAAGAAACACTAAAGCCTATCTTGCCCTTGATATCTTATTATTCCTGTAAGCTCATTTCAGATAAAATTCTGGGCCTCAAGAACAAATTGTCAGTTGTGCCATCCACCAGAGGGGTAGTTTTTAGGACACACTGCAAATTAAAAGGCCATTTTAAACACATAATGGAAAAGTAAGCCTATGCCAAGGTTTCTGAATTTGCTCTGATATAGTCTGCTAGGTGGATTCCCTTTCAGTCTTCTTTGTTGAATCTTAAGATGCATATCTTAACATGCATGCAACTTGTCACAAATAAAGAGAAAATAAGTTCCATTGTACTATTATTCACTGGGGGTGGGGATAACATTTGGAAGCCAATATGCAACCATATGATTCGAATGGTTAGCATTCTTGAGATATTTTGATAGGCATGTCCCAAGGAACCAGACTTTAGATCCTTCACATCAACACGGACACCATCCTATATGCAAGCTTGTCACTAAGTAGTGCACCAACAAAAGTAATTCTTTCAATTTCAATTAAATGCAGCCTCTGGAAAAGAGTTTGAGTGTTTAGCTCTTCAAAGCAGTTTTGTTTAGTTAGTATAGCAATGACTTGCTCAGTTTGACAATCATTCACAGTACTGCATGCTTCTCTGGGATGATGATAGATGAATTCATTTTAACAATTCATGGGATTTACTTGAGAGCTTCCATGGAGAGGCAATTGGAATGGGATCATGGAGAATTCAACAGCTCTGCTAGCAAGTCCACCCAGCAAAGGCAGCCCAACAGGTTTAAGAGGACCTAAAAGAAAGGAAGATGCCATGATAACCTAATTTGCAATCTCTACACATTACAAATCTGACAGGAAAAAATTGAGATGATACAAATTGAGAATAATCTATTTACAACTTCTGTTCAATGCTGTTTTTTCTTAAAGAAATGTAGGTTGCAACTTAGCAGAGTCCCAGCCTTTTCAAATCCAGAGATTTTAATTATAAATTTAAATATGTTTTTTATGACATCAATGGCAAAAATGGAAATATGACATCAATGGCAAAACCTGTCTAGATGGCCAAAATTCACTTTTTTCATTGGCAATGTTTATAAAACTGTAAGAAGATGCCAAGAGTAATTGTCACCCATTTATTAACCAAAGTGCATGAATAGGTAGTACAATTCATCTAAAATCACAATCAATTTAAATAAAAAGTCTAAATAGTTTGTTTTGTGTTCTGAGTGAACAATGTTGTATGGGGAGGAATGTAAAAAAAATAAATTGTAGAGGATAATTAATAAAAATGCCTAGAAGCAAGTAAAATTATAATCAGAAGCCAATACAGGTTTGTCAAAAACATATCATGCCAAACAAATCTTATGTCAGCCTTCAAGATCTTCTACTATTGCTTTGCATCTTTCGGCTGTCATAAGAAACGGGGGGAAAGGGGGGGAAGGGGAGGAAGGGAAAGTTTGGGAAATGAGCTGGAGGTGTTACATTCTTCTGTTGTGTAAATGGGGGGGGAAGCATACAATAGAGTTAGGTTTCTATTTCTCGCTTAGCTTTCTTTTCTCTGCGCAACTGCAACCCGTTATCAAAATATGCCAAGGTCAACGGACAGAGGCCTCATCATCACCTGAAGATGCCCACATGATCCTATTCACAACTTCTAATTGGAAGTGTCATCTGAACTATTGGGGGTGAGAACATTTCCATCATTTAGTATATGTGAATTGCGCGCCTAATTTCTCAGATTCAGAATTCTTTGGTTGCTACCACTTCACTTTCAGTAAAAGATATCTTTTCTCTAAACTAAAGAGTCTAAGTATTTCTTTCCTGGATTTTGAATGGAGCTCCGCCTGACATTATTCTGAATGGGGGGCATAGAAGGAGCGTTCACGTCGCGGCCCCTGTCAGGTATCTGTTTACCTGCGAATCCTTCTACTACGCTACACCAACCTACACCAACAGTGTTCTACAGTGGCTGGGAAAAGTGTAGCGACACGAGAGAAGAAGAAGATTATTCTGAATCTCACACCAGCCCACCCGGAGAGAATACCCAATTTTCTTCTGAGGGGGCCTGGACATCATGTCATCTTCAAATAGTGACCAAGAGGATCCGGGAGCCATTGGAGGGCAAGATTCTGTGCTGGTGCAGGAGGCCCAATCGCTAGCAGAGCTTGGTTTGCAAGAAGATCCAGTGGTGAAGCCCAGATGGTTGGTGGGAATTGGTTGGAAAGATCCGGAGGAGGAACCCCCCCCCCCGGGGTCACAACTACCTGCCGGCGTGGAAAAGAGGAGCCTTGGCAAGAGAAGGAAAAGAGGGAACTCTTGCTGGATCAAGCCAGGAGACTCCTTAATGAAGCCTTTGAACAACCTCAAGCTGCACAAAGGTATGAAGGGGGAGGGGAAGTAGCCCCAGCCAGGAGAAGCAGAGCAACTCCCTCTCCCATAAATCAACCCGATCCAGCAGCAGCCCCGGGGCCTTCAGCGGGAGGTGTGATTCCTAGAAGGCGTAGAGCTCCTAGGCTGCCTCGGTTAGAAGTAAAATACGGGGGGGGGGGGAGATCCCAAAACCTTGGGATTTTTCCTAGCTCAATTTGGAGCCATATGGAAGAATATGGGGAGGATTTTCCCTCAGAAGCAGCCAAAGTGAGGTGTGTTACCAGGGCTCTGGAGGGAATAGCGGCAGAGTGGATGGTGACCTTGCATAATGATAATGCTCCTCAGTTGCTGAATTATAACCTATTCATAGCTGCACTGCGGGCTAGATTTGAGGACCCATTGGCAGAGCGCAAGGCCCGAATTAGGATGAAAGCCATAAAACAGGGGTGGAGGTCTGTGGCTGACTACACCCAAGAATTTAGACAGTTAGCTGGCCATTTCCAAGGCTGGCCCCAAGAAGCCCTGATAGAACTGTTTAAAGATGGTTTAAATCAAGATGTATACCAGAGATAGAAGAGACCCAAATGACTTGCAGATGTGGTACTTGCTGGCAGAAGAAGTGGAGATTGATTTAATCCGAAGTAAATGGCGGGGAGGTTATGGGTGCAGCAAGTTTCCCCCCCCCCCACTTCCTCAAGAGGCTCCTAAACCTCAGAAGGGAGGAGTGGCGGCAAGACCCAACCTCTCGGCCTGCTTTCGATGCGAGAAGGAAGGTCACCGGGCTGTGAACTGCAGAGTCAGGTTGGAGCCAAAGGGGGCCCCAAAGGAAGGAAAGAAACCTGAAAAGTCCCCAGCGAAGCCTCGTGAAACAGCACTAAAGTCGAAAGAGACAGCAGAGGTCGCCCCTCCCGCAGGAGAGGAATCAGAAGCCCCAGTGACCCCTGAGGAGGAGGATTCTGACTCGGAAGACGACTTCCTGGTAAGTCCAAGCGTGGGCCCTATGACCATTCCGGTGAAGTTGAGGGTACCCAATTCAGGGGTCGAAGGGAAAATGCTAGTCCTGTTAGATTCTGGGTGCACAAGGTGTATAATCAACATGGAAGTAGTGAAGAAAATGGGCCTAAAGCTAAAACCTTTGAAGGTGCCTGTTAGGGATAACATTGTTTACCCTAACTGGTTTAGGTGAAATAATAACTATGAATCATAGTTAGTGTATGTTAAAGTGTCTGCAGCTTTAACTGTGAAATAGCAATTAAGGGAGTGGTTATGAAAACAATATAAAAGTAGCAAGTCTACAGCTTGCTTGCTCTGGCTTTGATGATCCCTGATTACTGCTTGGAATCAAGACTGCATTGCTCGAACGGGAGAGACAACAAAGGACTGATTTGTAAGTGAATTGACATAGGATATTCTACATGGACTTTGCTAACTGAATATCCCTGAATGGACTTGATACATGACTATTGGACTGTTATTTGACTATGCCATGAACTTATAATGGAATAAACTATATTCTTGATAGCACAAGCGTATCTGTTATTTTTACTGTATGTTAATAAACATACAAGCTTAGCTCACTCATTTATCTGTGTTCCTATCTGACTAACGCTGCACATTCTGTTTAGCTTGTCTACCTAACCCTGGTTGGGGAACCCAGGCTTAACAGTGCCCATTTCCTTTTGCCAACTAGATGGATCAGTGGCTGGAGGTTGCCCCGCCCGTTTTGTCACGGAACCTATAGAAATGGTCATGGGAGAGCATGATGAGACCCTGCGTTTTATTGTGGTCCCTGGGATGGAGCAACCATTAATACTGGGATTGCCCTGGCTCCGGAAATGGAACCCCCAGGTTAACTGGAGAAAGGGGTTGTTGCGCATATGCACAAAGCAGCGACCGAGAGGAGGGGCCAGATCCCAGCCGAAGCCTGAGGACCTAATTGAAATAGCTTCCACAGGTACTGAGCCCGTGAAAGATGAGGAGAAAATTTCCAAAGAGTATTGGGATTTAAAAGAAGTGTTCAGTGAGAAGGCCTCGGATGAGCTTCCGCCTCATCGGCCAACAGACTGTGCTATTGAGATTTTGCCTGGGGTGAAGCTCCCGAAACCAAAGTTGTACTCAATGACCCCACGGGAATTGGAAGAGCTAAGATTGTTTATAGATAAAAATCTGGAACGTGGTTTCATTCAACATGCTAGACCCCGAGTAGCGGCCCCAGTGTTGTTCTGGGAAAAGAAAGATGGTTCCAAATGCTTGGTGGTGGATTACAGAAATTTGAACGCTATTTCTGTGGAAAACGTGTACCCCCTTCCTTTGATGAAGGACATGTTGGCCCATTTAGCGAAGGGAAAGATTTTCACGAAGTTGGATTTGAGAGAAGCATACTACCGAATTCGAATTAAGGAAGGGGATGAGTGGAAGACCACTTTTAACTGCCCGATGGATTGCTTCCAATTCAACGTTCTTCCTTTTGGTTTACAAGGGGCCCCAGCTGTATTCATGCAAATGATCAATCAAGTGTTACATGAACATTTATACAGGGGGGTTCTGGTTTATCTTGATGATATCCTTATCTACATGGAAACTCTGGATGAACATGTGAAGTTAGTGCGGTCGGTTCTACAGAAACTGTGTGCTGCTAAGTTGTATGCTAAATTATCAAAGTGTGAATTCCACCAAGACAAAATTGACTATTTGGGATATCGCATTTCATCTGAAGGCATAGAGATGGATCCAGAGAAGGTGCGTGCCGTTCTGGAATGGGCTCCACCATGCACCAGAAAACAACTTCAAAGCTTTTTGGGAATTGCAAATTTTTACCGGCAATTCATCCCGACGTTTGCTAAGATAGCAATGCCCATCACAAATCTCTTGAAAACAAAAGGAGAGGTGAAGCCAAGGCCAGGAAAGCCGCTGGAGTCGTCCATGGAGTGCCAAGCCGCTTTTGAAAAGCTAAAACGACTGTTTGCTGCAGAACCAGTATTGAAGCACCCGGATATGGACACTCCTTTCGTGATTCAAGCCGATGCAAGTGATGTGGCTATTGGAGCGGTATTACTTCAAATCAACGAGAAAGGGACCTTACAGCCTTGTGCGTATACCTCCCGTAAGCTGTCTGAAACCGAGAGAAGATGGGTCGTCTGGGAGAAAGAAGCTTTTGCAGTTCGTTGGGCCTTGCTGACCTGGAGACATTTCCTGGAAGGAGCAAAACACCCATTTGAGGTATGGACTGATCATAAGAATTTGGAAGCCTTAAAAACGCCCCGGAAATTGTCCCCTAAACAAGTTTGCTGGGCCCAGTACTTCAAGCGATTCAATTTCTCATTGAAGTACATTCCAGGCGGGAAGAACTTCATGGCGGATGCTCTCTCTAGACTACCCCAATATAATAGTATGCGCCAGGAGGTGATACGCCCAATTGTCTCAGCCAAACATCTAGCCGCCCCAGTGATCACCAGAGCCCAAAGGAAGAACCAAGAAGTGGTTTTATCGAAGGACCTAACCGAACAATTAAAAGAAGCTTTAAAACTGGACGAATGGTTCCTGGCTCATTCAAGTGACTATACAATTAGAGATGGTTTGGCTTGGGTGGGGGCCAAGTTGTATGTGCCACAGGTTCTGAGGGGCCAAATACTACAACAGGCTCATGATTCTAAAGCAGCTGGCCATTTCGGATTTGTGAAGACCTTACATCTGGTTAAGCGGCAATTCTGGTGGCCTACTTTAAAGAAGGACATTGAAGCTTATGTAGCTAGCTGTCCAATTTGTGCTTCGGCAAAGAGACCTCCTGGTAAGCCAGTAGGATTGTTACAAAATGTAGCTAGACCAACGACTCCCTGGAAAGAAATCTCTATGGACTTTATAGTAGAATTACCCGAAAGTGGTGGAAACACGGTCATCTGGGTAGTGACTGATTTGTTTTCCAAACAAGTACATTGCATACCTTGTTCCAAGATTCCCTCTGCTAAGACGCTGGCTAAACTGTTTATTTCACATATCTATAGGTTACATGGCGTTCTGGAATGCATAATCTCTGACAGAGGGGTCCAGTTTACCTCAAATTTTTGGAAAGAGTTCCTGAAGTTAATAGGCTCTGCCCAGGGGTTAAGCTCCGCCCACCACCCCCAAACTAATGGGGCCTATGAGAGGACTAACGCAGTGTTAGAGCAATATCTTAGATGTTACATAAATTATCAACAAGATAACTGGTCCGAATTACTACCATTTGCCGAAGTGGCATATGCATACTCTGTACACAGTAGTACTGGATTTACTCCATTTAAAGTGGCTTCGGGACAAGATTTTGTTCCCATACCTGAACTTCCTCATGAAAAACCTAACATCCATTCGTTGGATGAATGGATAACTCAACTCCAACTTAACTGGCCAGTGACACGCAAAGCATTAGATGAGGCCCATCAAGCTCATAAGAAATTTGCAGACAAGAAAAGATCCCCACACAAAGAATATAAAGTGGGCAATAAGGTTTTCCTGTCCACCAGATACCTGCAGACCACTCAAAAGTCAAAGAAGCTTGGTCCTAAGTATGTTGGTCCTTTCACGATTGAACGGATTATAAATCCTGTAACAGTCCAGCTGAACTTACCCAAAACTCTTCGAGGAATTCATCCGGTTTTCCATGTTAGTTTGCTAAAACCTGAACGTACTTCTGATTTAAGACCCATCCAAGCTGACCCTCCGATACCAATACTGATTGAAGGTGAACAACATTTTGAAGTTAAATAAATTCTGGACTCTCGCAAATGGAGAGGTCGACTCCAGTATCTTGTAGCCTGGAAACATTTCCCTTCTTCGCAAGCCGAATGGGTTAACGAAACCGACGTTAAAGTCCCTAAGTTGATCAAAGCATTTCGTTCCAAGTATCCTGATAAGCCTTAGGAGTGTATTGTTTTGTAATTGTTGAATGATTAATAATTGTCTTTATATTTTCTCCTCTCTCTCCTCTAGAACTGATGGTTTTCCTTTTTTCTAGGAGGGCCGAATGTCAGCCTTCAAGATCTTCTACTATTGCTTTGCATCTTTCAGCTGTCATAAGAAATGGGGGGGGGGAGGGGAGGAAGGGAAAGTTTGGGAAATGAGCTGGAGGTGTTACATTCTTCTGTTGTGTAAATGGGGGGGGAAGCATACAATAGAGTTAGGTTTCTATTTCTCGCTTAGCTTTCTTTTCTCTGCGCAACTGCAACCCGTTATCAAAATATGCCAAGGTCAACGGACAGAGGCCTCATCATCACCTGAAGATGTCCACATGATCCTACTCACAACTTCTAATTGGAAGTGTCATCTGAACTATTGGGGGTGAGAACATTTCCATCATTTTGTATATGTGAATTGCGCGCCTAATTTCTCAGATTCAGAATTCTTTGGTTGCTACCACTTCACTTTCAGTAAAAGATATCTTTTCTCTAAACTAAAGAGTCTAAATATTTCTTTCCTGGATTTTGAATGGAGCTCCGCCTGACATTTTATTTCATTCTTTGACTAAGTAACTAAATTAGTGGACCACTGAAATGCATTAGACATTATATACTTGGATTTCAGTAAGGCATTTGACAAAGTAGACCACAAACTATTTGTTGGTAAGTTAAAAAAATGTGGGATAGACAGCAGAATCACCAGATGGATTTGTAACTGATTGACAAACTTCACTCAATGTGTAGTCTTTTATGGAACTAAATGTCCCACATTTCCTAATTGTACCACAACTAACTGTAATGCCCTTCTACATATTGACTTTACAAACAATAACATAGAAAAGGCATTAGAAAACCTAAAACCATCCCTATCTATTGGCCCCGATGGATTATTTGCATACTTCTTAAAAAAGCTCTCCTCTGCCATAGTGAAACCCCTAAGCATTATATGTGAGATATCATTCAGAACCAGCTCCTTACCAAACCTATGGTCCTTAGCTTCGGTCATCCCTATCTTCAAAAAAGGTGACTCCAGCCTGGTTGAAAACTACAGACCAATCTCACTGTGTTGTGTCACATGCAAAGTCATGGAATCAATCATTAAGCAATTCAACACTCTCCACTTAGAGTCAAACAACCTACTCTCCAAAAACAATTTGGTTTCAGGAAAAAATTGTCTTGCAATCTACAACTCCTACACTGCAAAAACATATGGACTATTCTACTTGACCAGGGTAAAGCTATAGACGCTATTTACATAGACTTCTGCAAAGCCTTTGATTCAGTGGTACACAACAAACTACTGTTAAAACTAAACTCTTACAGTACTTCCAGATCCCTCCATAAGTGGATTACTGCATTCCTGTCAAACAGGCAACAAATAGGACAAATTGGGAACGCAATATCAAACCCTGCTCCAGTTAACAGCAGTGACCCCAAGCCAGCATTCTAGGACCCACACTCTTTATACTCTATGTAAATTACCTTTGCAATCACTCAAAATAAATGACCTTTGCAACTGTGTCCTCTTTGCGGATGATGTAAAACTATTCAACACCATTGACAATGCTACTATCCTTCAAAGCAACCTTGATTAAGTGTCTGAATGGTCAAACATCTGGCAACTCCAAATCTCGACCAACAAATGCTCTGTCCTACACATTGGCAAAAAAAATCAATACACCAAACACAAACTTGGCGGATATGACCTCGTTGATGATCCTCACTCTGTCAAAGACCTTGGAATTCTCATATCAAATGATCTAAGCACCAGAGCTCACTGTAACAGCACTGCCAAAAAGGCATTAAGAGTTATAAATCTAATCTTACGAAGCTTCTCCTTCAAAAATATTGAATTGCTAACTAGAGCATACAAAACTTTTGCCAGACCAATACTCAAATACAGCTCATCAGTCTGGAATCTGCACTGTATATCAGACAATACAATTGAGCAAGTCCAGAAATATTTCACGAGAAGAGTACTACACTACTCTGCTCGCAACAGAATACTCTATATTACCAGGCTTGAGATTTTGGGCTTGGACAACCTTGAACTAGGCCATCTACGGTTAGACTTTAGCATAGCAAACAAAATTATCTGCTACAATGTACTACCAGTCAATGACTACTTCAGCTTCAATCACAATACAAGAGCACACAACAGATACAAATTCAATGTAAACCGCCTCAAATTGGATTGCAGAAAGTATGACTTCAGCAACAGAGTGGTCAATGCCTGGAATGTACGACCTGATTCTGTTGTTACATCCTCGAACCCCCACTCCTTTAACCTCGAACTAACCACTATTGACCTCCCCCCATTCCTAAGGTCTGTAAGGGGCGTGCATAAGTGCACCATTGTGCCTACCATCCCTGTCCTATTGTCCCCATTTATTCGTACCTGCTTCCTGTATTCTTACTCATGTTTATACTTATATCTATTATCTTGTCAGCGATTGACAAATCAAATAAATAAATAAAACTACACAGAGGTGGTATTCAAGTAATTTAACAACCAATTCTCCTAGTGACTGGCTGGGTGGGTGTTGCTTGGGGGGGTCATGTGACTGAGTGGGCATGGCCAACTCAATGTCACTCATGACAAGGTGGAGCAGCACCTTGTTGTGAGTGATGAGTTGGCCATGCCCAGTCACATGACTGATGCTGCAGACAGGGTAATTTTCTTCATGCCTCCCCCCCCCCCGTCGGGCTGACAAAAGTCCATCTAAAGATCGTGACTGCCTGCTGAGCCTGCCTGACGAATGCTGGCAAAAGGAGGCGGGGGGGAGAAGGGCCATGGAAATGCCCCATTTTCTTTCTCCATTGGGCTGTCTGCATCACGCTTTTCCAAGGCCACTTGTAAAGGGAAACAGAAAGCCTTCCCTCACAATCACATGTCTGCAACCAGAGCCAGGTTTGGAAAATGCAAGGCTTGGGTAGAGGAGCGGTCCTTCTTAATAAGCTCTGAACTGTTGCTGCTACTCTAAACCCAGATCTGGCTGCAGGCATGTGATTGTGAGGGCAGGCTTTTCCAAAGCTGGTCACAGAGGGAAACAATGAGTGAGCCTTGCCTTCCTGTGGCTCTCTTTAAAATTTTGGAGGGTTGTGCACATGGAGCGCTGGGGGAATCAGTACCTGGGAGTGAGAGGGGAGCACACACTGACTGGGTGGGGAAGGAATACTGGACTTCCAACACGTGTGTGGGGAACCCAGGCTTGCAGAAGTAGCAAAAGTTTGGAGGACTGCTAAGTCTCTTCCTCCATCCCAGCCATGCATACATTTTTCAGTCTGGGTTGCTTGGAGTGAAAGGCATGCAATATGCGGTCACTCCCGTGATTCCCTGAAAGAGCGCTGGAAGAAAATTGGCCGATGGAAGAAAGATTCGCCATCATGCTGATGAGTACATACGGACCAAGTAGGCTTTTTGCTCCCCCCTTCCCCTTCCAATCCAGTGCAGCGCAGATAGACTAATGGAGGCAGAAATGGGGTGTTTCCACCAGCCTTTCTCTTTTTCCCCCTAGTCTCCTTTTGCCAGCATTCAGCAGGCTTGGCAGGCAACAAGTGGGCTTGGCAGGCAGTTGCGATCTTTAGATGGGCTTTTGTCAGCCCAAGAGCAGGGGTGGGGAGTGGAAGGGGCCCAGAATGGTATGTAGGAAATCTGCCTCTGCAGCATCCATTTCTTGCTAGCGGGCAGGCAATGAGGCAGCGGTGGCAGGCAAGCGCGCTGGGCCTCAGGACCCATGGGGAAGGCAGCAGGGAAGACAGGCAAGCGCGCTGGGACTTGGGGATTGCAGGGAAGGTAGGCAAGCTTGCTGGGCAACATGAGAGGCAGCTAGGCTGGGATTCAGGCCTTGATTCGAGCCTTGCTGCTTGCAGTCACTCACTCAGGCAGATCAGGGCAGCTCAGCTGGCATGTGCGGAGAACACTGCATGGGATTCAGCTATTTGGAAGGCAGGCAAACTTGCTGGGCTATGTGGGAGGCAGCTAGGCCGTGATTTGGGCCTACTGCTTGTAGGCTCACTCAGGCTTCAAGGCAGATCAGGACAGTTCAGCTGCGACACATGGAGACTGCCATGTGGGATGCAGTCGAAGAAAGGCAAGCTGGCTGGCCCTCAGAGACTCTGTGGTCGAGGCAAGCCAGGGAGTCAGACAGAGAGTGGCAACAGCTATGCTGGGCAAGCGGACAAGATGAGGAGTGACTGGGCGGGAGTGGGGCAGGGTGAGCAAGTGGTAGAATTTGCTAGTTCTCCAAACAGAGCAAAAGGGTGGGATTCTTCCAGTTTGGACCAGGTTCTATAGTACTGATTGTTATGATTCTGCGAAGTTCAGAGAACAGGGATTTCCCTTGTTTATTCACTGCTTTGCTTAGGAGGCTTCCTTGAGGCCCAGGAAGGCAAAAAAGGAAGGAGGGGTGCAGCACCCCCAGCCCCCTCCATTTTTTGCCTTCTTGGGGCCCAGGGAAGCTTCCTGGGAGCAAAAACAGCCCCCCAGGAGACTTTCCTGAAGCCTAGAAGGCTCCAAAACAGAGTGCAGGGGGGTGCTGCAAGCCCCTATGCTCTGCTTTTTTTCCTTCCTGGGCCCATGGAAGCCTTCTGGGAGCAAAAATGACCCCTAGGAGGCTTCCCTGAGGCCCCCTAAAAATGGGGAAGGGGGTTGCTGCATGCCCCCCCCCATGCTCCATTTTTTTCACTCCTGGGTTCCAGGAGTGAGAGCACAAGTAGTTTTTTTTATCTGAGAGCACAAGTAGTTTTTTTTTATTTGTACTGCCAACGAAAGGACACTGGTAAGAGAACAAAGAATTCTAAAAGTGAACCAACTGGCTAAAGTGTTGGTGTCACAAAAAAACCTTTGGATTCCTGGACCATAGTCTGTATATCTCCACAATGGGCTTTTGGCAAGGATGAGACTGGGAAAAATACTTTTGGAAAATGACTGGCTCAAATTATCAGGAGGGCTTTAAAATAAATTGAAGGGGGAGGGTGACAAATTTTTAGGATCTACTTAACCTAATTCCAAGCAAAAACCCCTAGAAAGCAAGTCAAATAATGAAGTAAGGAGGGATGGGAAGGAAGACAAACTCAAACACCAAATAAGAGACAAAGTAAGCATACGCAGAGTCAGACATAAAGATTCAAGTGCCTACATACAAATGCACAAAGACTGGGGAACAAACGGTGAACTTGAACTATTAACACATGAAGGTAGACATGATATAGTTGGAATAATAGAAACTTGGTGGGATGAAAACCATGACTGGAACATATTGATAGAAGGAAACACCCTAGAGGGGTGATTCCAGATGAATCTTGACATACTTGAACAATGGGCCCTAACAAAATTAAATTCAATGTAAAAAAAAAAGTAAAGTCTTACACTTTAGCAAGAAAAACCAAAAGTACACATATAGACTGGGTGAAACCAGGCTTAATAGCAGTAACTGTAAGAGGGATCTTGGAGTCTTAGTGGACAACCAGTTAAACATCAGCCAGCAGTGTGCAGTAGCAGCCAAAAAAGCCAACACAATCCTAAGTTGCATAAAGAGAGGGATACAATCAAGATCAAGTATTAGAGGAACTAATACTACTCTATAAAGCCTTAATAAGATCACATCTAGAATACTGTATCCAGCTTTGGTCACCATATTATAAAAAAGATGTTGAGACTCTAAAAAAAGTGCAGAAAACAGCAACCAGGATGATTAGGGGACTGGAGACTACAACATATGAAGAACAGTTACAGGAACTGGGCATGGCTAGTCTACTGAAGAGATGGACGAAGGGAAACATGATAGTAATGTTCCAATATTTGAAGGGCCATCACAGAGAAGAGGGGGTCAACCTATTTTCCAAAGCACCTGAAGGCCAGACAAGGAATAATGGATGGAATGATCAAGAGATTCAACCTAGACTTCCGGTTTGGGCTTCTTCGGCAATGAACCAAAATCCACGATCGTGCATGGTTTCAATTCGTGCTTGCCACCAGAGCACCCCAATCTTTTGGATTCAGAGCTGAAGCCACACCGTAGAGATGGTGAAGAGGGAAGAGACCACCAGCTGAGTTAAGGGGAGCCACATTTCTCCTCTTCAGCTGGCCATTACTCCCTTTCCCGAACACGGTTGCAGCAGTGGTCAGAAATGGCTACCTCAAAGAGGAACTCAACCAGAGAAGATTGATCAGGAGGGAAGACAAAGGGGAGAGCTTGACAGACTGGGCTAAGCAGAGTCAACATCTATTCAAGGTACCCTGGAACTAAAAGTATTAAGAGTGTTATTCCTAAAAGATTTTTAAAGCAGCGCAGAAGAGAGGGGAAAAGGAAAAAAAATTTTTTTTTCTCATATTGACAGTTACAATCGGCTTTGAATGTTAAGAAGAAATTTAAGTAAGAAATTTATGTTAATTTACTTTGACACTAACAGGCAATTTTAAGCTGAAATTAAAGTGTCAAAGGGAACATAAAGATTTTCTGGATACTCTAAAACCCTTAAAAGGAAGAAAGTAGAGGAAAAAAAGAAAGGGTAGAACTTGGAAACAACAGAGTGCCACCTGGAAATAAAAGGAATTACCAGTGAAACTTTAAAAAGACTTCCAAAGGATATAATGTAACTAAAACTTTGTTAAAAGATAACAGAGCCCCCGGAAAAGAAAAGTGGAAGAAAGAAGCAAGAAGAAACAGTTTTGGATTACTTTGTGATTTTTGGAATTTTGGGTGTTAGATTTTTAGCTGTTTGAATTAAAATCAATTGAGTGGTTGTTTAAAAGTGTTTAAAATGGCAGTACTCCTTGAGGAATTAAAAATGGAACTTTAAAAAATGAAAGAAGAGTCGCAAGATGGAGGAGGATCCTTTGGTTTCACACTTCAATTCTTAGAAATGGAGATTTTGAACTGTGAAAAACAACAAGAAATGCTTGAAGAAAAGAAGGGTTGGACAAAAAAGAAGCCATCTTTAATGATCAAACAATGCAATGTGGGGTAAAATGGAAAAAGGGGAGAAAAAGAGTTAAAAATTCAATATTTGAAGAGACAACTAAAAAATAGTTTGAAAAGTAAACACAACATTAGGAAGAAGCAGAAGAGAGGATTACAGAAGGGAGAAAAACAAAGAAAGGGGGACAAAAAGGGTGGTGAGAAAAAAGAGGGGAAAGATAAAAAGGAAAAGAAGCTATAAGGGACTGAAACTGGAAATAAAGAAACAGAGGAAACATACAAGGATTAAAGGCCTGGTCCCACTGCACTTAGGAATGGCAAAGAGGATGTAAAACGGACAAAAAAGCTTGCCATCCGTTGGAAAATGCGATGCATCCGTTGTGTACTCACTGCATACGTGTTTCATACGCTCTATCCGTCGAGCATCCATCCACTCCAATTTCATCCGCTCAAAAAGTTTTGAGCTGCACAAAACTTTTTCAACGGATGAACTTTCCGCCGTGTACGATGTACATCCGCAACATATATGGGCAACAAACGTTCTATGTCCGTTATCATCCATTAAACACCCGCTGCATCCTCTCTGCATCCTCTGGCCATCCCCTCAACTCACATCCGCTGCAGGTGAAAACGGAAAGAGGGAGGAAACAAAAGGTACACGGAACGTCTACACAGCGTTAAGTAACACAGAAATAGAAAGGATGTAAGCGTATGCATCTCGTATATAAAGTATTAAAAACGGACAAAACATTTGTATCTGGGATGTATCTCGCATATTTAGGATGTCTGGAGTATGTCTAGAGTATGTAGAAGGACACCTAGCGAACAACCAATATTTTCTATAAAAAGGGGGTGAAAATCACCTGGATCTCAGTATGAGTCCAGCAGCCGTGGTGTATAGACCTCTTCACCCTTGGTCTTGCTCTTCCACATCATCCATTGTTCTCCACCATGGATGATGACACAGTCCGTATGATAGCTGCGCTCATTCATCACCAGAACTAAAACCTGTTCAGACTGTTTCAAGTTTTACACAGAAGGAGAGGAAGGAGACATCCAGGAGCTGTGTGGGTCCGAGGATGAATCGTGAGAAGAATGGAGTTTGGACTGTATGACCAGTTGATGGTGGAGCTGAGGAATGAAGACCCTCGTGCATTCCATCACCTCATGAGGATGCCACCAGCCATATTTGACGAACTTGTACAGCGTCTGAGACCCAAGCCTAGCACCAACTTCCGTCCCAACCTGGACCCTGGCCTGAAGGTGGCACTGACTCTGCGGCACCTGGCCTCTGGAACCACATACAGAAACATGCAGTATGCATGGAGGGTGCCACACAACATCATCAGCAAAGTGGTCAGAGAAGTGGTACAGGCCATCATCGAAGAATATGTGGAGGAGCTCCTCAGGTGCCCCACCACTGAACAGGGCTGGAGAAAACTTGCAGAAGAGTGGTATCAGAGGTGGAACTTTCCCCACACCGTTGGAGCCATAGAAGGGAAGCACGTGGCCTGCAAAGCTCCAGCCAACTCAGGGTCCACTTATTACAACTACAAGGGCTTCTTCAGTATCATCCTCTTTGCCATGGTTGATGCTGACTACAAGTTCATGTACACCGATGCTTCAGGCAATGGGTCAGCTTCAGATGGCCAGGTATACAACGCAAATGACCTCAAAGATGGGCTGGAATGCAACCTCATCATGGGCTTTCCAGGTCCAGACCCCCTACCCAATGACACACAAGATGTGCCCTACTTCATTGCTGGTTCTGCCCTTCTTCACCTTGCCAGGGCTTGAATGAGTAGGCACGGACTTCCTCTTGCCTGAGTGACGAACCATGGTGTTCCTGCAAGGTGTATCTGGCAGCACATCTTTCCCCTGTATGCTGACTGCGTGCGTGCTACATCCTTTTATATCTGCGGAGCGGATGCAATTCATACACCCCACATGTGCAGTTGAACGCTTTCCATCCGATATTCATCCACGCGGCATCCCGTTTGTTTCCTATAGGCATACATGATGCATCCGCTTCATCCGCAATGCATCCGCCCTTTCCGCTACGTGTCCGCTTTGAAATTCTCCCCCGGAACCCCTTCGGAGGTGTCATCCGCTTCCATCCGCTAGGCTTCTGATGAACATCAGTTTAACATCCCCGCTACATACTACCCACGCCCATTCTTTTCTGTTCTGTTTATGCAAATTTTCGCCAATTTTTGGAGCGGATGAAAACGGAAGGTGCCACCCCCAAAATTTTGCTCCGCTGTGTCCTTTATGCATACGTTTTGCTTCCATCGGCCAGTGGGACCGGGCCTTAAAGGTATTACCCTACTTAAAAGCCATAGAGATCATGGTTAAAAATATAAATTAAAAGACAGGATTCTGCAAGAATACAAGAGATAGTGTTGTTATATTTGAAATAGTAATGAGCTAGAAAATATGAAACATACATGATTAAAGTGAAAGACAAAACTGGTATTATGTAATTTGCTTACATAATACCTATGCTTACTAATAATTAAATGTAATAAAGAAAGGGAATAAAAGTAAAAGAAATGAAAATAAGAGGAAGGAATGAAAATACTTAAATTGTTCTTAATAATTTATAAACTACAATTGAAAAGAAATGCAAAAGATTTATAATGAAATTAGTATCAGTTGCCAGGATGAATTTGAATAGAATAACCATTTTATTCATTATTTATATATATATTTTTCTTTTTTTTAGAATTTAGTGTGCATTCTTAAGGGAAAGTACCAAGCGGAATTTGGTTGATAAGAGTTATATGATATAAAATAGATATTTGAAACTGAATGTTATAATTGCATAATGTATAAATTAAATGTTTCATGAGATTTGAAAGGATAATAATTATAAGATTTAAAGGTGACACACTCTATTTGATACTCATAGGGGAAACCTTGTTTTTAATGCCTGGAAGGGGAGGGAATTATCTTTTTTCCTTTCCTTTTGGGATGATGATGGAAAAAGAATATATGAAATTGTAAACAGGACAGACAAAAGTATAATGACTAGAAAGCTATAGAAATTTAGAAAAAGATACATAATTGAATTTGAAAAGAATGAGACAATAATAAAACAAGATTGAGGAAACTAAGGGAAGGGAAAAATTCTTGAGAAATTGATAAAATAGTGACAAGATATGAAACTGAATATATAAGATGAATATGTAACTGAGATTATGTCTGTATGGAGATGTGATAACCTGGAATCATGCTATTCTCAAAAAAGATGTTTTATTTTCATTATATTTTGTGAAAACCAAAATAAAACTTTTATAAAAAAAAGAGAGATTCAACCTAGAAAATAGGAGGAATTTTGTGTGAGAACAATCAACCAATGGAACAGCTTGCGTTCGGAAGTTATGGGAGTTTCATCACTGGAAGCTTTCAAGAAGAGATTGGCCTGCCATTTGTCAGAAATGGTATAGGGTCTTCTGCTTGGGCGGCGGGCTTGAACTAGATGACCTATAAGGTCTCTTGTAACTGCTGTTCTGTTAAAATGAAATTCGATATAGAGAAAAATACTTTGGCAAGAAAAACTAAATATACAAGTGCAGATTAAGTGAAACCTGGCTCAATAGCAGTAACTGTGAAAGATATCTTGGAATCCTAGTGGACAATACCTTAAATATGAGCCAACAACTCATATTTATCTAATCCTAGCTTTCATTAACAGAAAGATAGAATCAAGATCACATGAAATATTAGTACCACTTTATAAAGCCTTAGAATATTGCATCATTTTGGTCACCATATTATAAAAAAAATGTTGAGACTGGAAACAGTGCAGATAAGAGTATTGAAGATACTGAAGTATTAAAGTGGGCCGGAGGCTAAAACATATGAAGACCAGATTCAGGAATTGGCTAGGTCTAGTTCAGTGAAAAGAAGGACTAGGGATGAAATATCAGTGTTCCAATATATGAGGGGCTGCTACAAAGAAGACACGGTCAATGTATTTTCCAAAGTACCAGAAAACAAGACAAGAAGAAATGGATGAAAACTAATCAGGTCAGTTTTCTTTGTTTGAATGAAAAAGATATATTTGAAAAAGTAATTAGGTAGGAAAGAGAATCCATAGGCACCATGCAATTTACACTGCTTACAAAGTGGCATAAGTGGGCACAGTGGGTTTTGTTATATCTTTTGAAAGTGTATCATGAGGAATGATTTCTTTTTTAAAAAAGAAATTACAGAGAAAAAAGTGTTACAATAAGGGGGGCAGACATGCCCTGAGTAGTAAGAAATTATATATGATTAATGATAAAATGAATTGAATGATGGGTCAAATTGACAGATGTCTCTAGTTTTTTTCTAATCAACCTCCTGCTGACTAGCAATTATCAACTCTGAATTGGGGTATATTGATCAGTACCAGATTTCAACTTCGCTTTTTCAGCAGAAAACCTGAAATATTAAATAGATTACACCAATGTCCAGAAAATTAACATCTAGAACCCTCAAATCCTGAAAAGCTTCAGTCCTAAATACAGTTATGTAGAATCCCTTTGAATTCAGTGGTATATATTAATTTTTATTTCCTATTTCTAAACCATTCCATCTCCCTGGATTAAACACTCAAATAATTTCCTTAATATTCATATAGTAAGCACAACTATATCTATATCCACTTTATGTAGACAAAGTATAGATACTTGAAGCTGAGAATGTTTTATTGTCATGGAATGCAGTGTGAGCAGAAGAAAACAAAGAAGGAAAATAAGATGCATCCAACAGGGAAACTTGTTTTTGGTGAAGGGAAGCAACACAAGGAGGAATCAGTGTCTTCAAATCTTTTTAACCAAATCTAATAAAGAACGACATGGATGGGTCTCTTGCTGTAATCTTGGTACAATTGCTGTCAATTGAACCTTGATCTTGACCTAGTTTCTCTCCCCTTCATTAACTACTTCCATACAAAAGGGTATTGACTTGACTAGACTCTACTGAGAAAATGAATATTGCCAATCAAAATAAAGATTTGAGTTCATTTAGTTAATTCCATGTGAATCTGGATTAGAAGTTTTGAAAGCCCAACTAGAGCAAATGGATGCAACCAACTAAAAGAATCAAGATAGTGCATTTGTCTCTATGTTCACTAGGAACAATTATTCAGGCCAGATTCACTGATCTGAATATGGCAGTGCCATTTACAGAAATGAAAATATATTTTAGACTGTCACTGCCATGGCTAAATAATTCTGTGGGTATAAATTGCTAGTGTAGAAATGGGGAAACTCCCCAATGAAATCTTAATGTGACGGTCAGAAGGAGCTCTAACAAGAACTCTGGAATTTATTTGTGCCATTAGATGTTGGCAGGAAATCCAAAGAAATGATTTGTGATTTGTGTTTACTTTTTTCTTATAAATATAGCCTCGCCTTGCAGAAAGAAGAACCAGCAAAGACTGTGTTAAATCAATATGTCTAATTCCTCTTAGCAGACCGCATCATTTCATAGGCCTTATTAACAGCAAATAAAGGACAATTCAAATGTCATTTGATTGTCCTCATTTTATTATAGTGTTCTCCACCTTGGCAATTTTAAGATATACGGACTCCATCATGGTTGACTGAGAAATTCTGGGATTTGAATTCACATATCTTTAATATTACCAAGATAGAGAAACAATGGTGGAGTAGGCTGAGGAAAGCAGACGTTCTTACCTGCCACAGAGATACTTCTGGTGGGGTCCGTGCCTTCCCTACTTCGTCAGAAACTTCCAAAGTTTTGAATTTTTTTTTTTCGTAAAAATTTGGTTTTGTGCATATTTGCAAATACACCTAGGTGTGACTCACATCAGTATCCTCAATGTTTCACACCTCCTACATGTGTGAAATCTGAAAGGAACCACTGAACTATGGAAGAGCAACGTTCTGACCAGTTCTGGAAAACCGGCAGCAAAAATTTTGAGGAGTTCGGAGAACCGTTAGCAGAAATTTTGAGTAGTTTGGAATACTACCTCTGACTGGCCCCACTCACATTTCTTCTCTGCCTCTTGAGTCCCAGCTGATTGGCTGGGTCTTCTTTTGTTGCCCTGCGCAGGAGAGCGGAGCTGGAAAGCAGGTTAGTGAGGTGGGGAGGAAATGAGGATTTTGCAGTATTTCCGCTGCCACGCCTACCAAACCATGCCACACGCACCAAGCCATGCCCACAGAACCAGTAGTAAAAATTTTTGAATACTATCCCCGACCTCAATGACATAGAAGTAACCAGTTCTTTACTGCCAATTCAGTCATTAACAAATAGGATCAATGTGCTGCTTACCTGGAAAATATCAGCTCTCATAGTTAGAGGAAGTGGGTGCTCACACTAAGGAAGCCTGTGAATAAAGCCTACTGTGGAATATTTTTTAAAAAGCTAAAACAACAACTAAAAGGAAACATCACAGTCAAAGAGAGGCAAGGGGCTGCTTGCAATGCACAAAACTTTCCCATTCATCTGAAAGGTCATATTTTATTATTTCCATGGAAGAGAATGTTTGGAGTCAAGCAGCTCAGAAGCTCAAATGAGGGTGTCATCAACTTAGAAAAACAACCAAGAAGTTCCATGTCAGTGCCAGCAAATATGGAGGGTACCAGTGCACTGAAATAGTCTGTGTTTGGAGATGCCTGCAATCAGCAAGCAAGATGCATATGAGTTGTTAAACAGACTGGGAGTTAGGACAAGGTTAGTTCCCATTACTTAAGGAGAAAGATTAAGATGTATTCAATTAGAGGATTGAGTCTGCAGGATCAAGCTCAATACAGCCTATCACAACTCAGAAAATATTCTGAAAAGTGACATTGATGGAAGACAAATGGGCCATATGAAGATGGCTATGTAGCATCTGATCACCTTTGCTGGAATCCTGAGACGTTTAGATTATACTGGACAAATATGGGAGATGGTGCCAGTAGATTCCCACTGGACCTCCCACATGTCGTAAAATAATATTTTTTACAATATACAGTGTTTACAATATACAGTGACTTCAGTTTCACGGCTGAAGGATGAATTATAATACTGAAGCCAACTTTGTACTACCTTATTTGTTAATGGAGTACTGACCTCTCAATTCCTGCCAAATGGATGGGGAAGAAGTGGAGGTAGTGACAGATTTTATTTTCCTGGGCTCCAAGATCACTGCAGATGGGGACTGCAGTCAAGAAATTAAAAGACGCTTGCTCCTGGGGAGAAAAGTTATGGCAAATCTAGACAGCATACTAAAAAGCAAGAGACATCACCCTGCCAACAAGTGTGTATAGTCAAGGCTATGGTTTTCCCAGTTGCAATGTATGGCTGTGAAAGTTGGACCTTAAGGAAGGCTGAGTGTCAAAGAATTGAGGCCTTTGAACTATGGTGCTGGAAAAGACTCCTGCGAGTTCCTTGGGCTGCAAAAACATCAAATTGGTCAGTCCTAGTAGATTTCAACCCTGTTTAGAAGGCCAGATCCTGAAGATGAAACTCAAAATACTTTGGCCACCTAATAATAAGGAATGACTCACTGGAGAATGCTGAGAATGACTGAGGGCAAAAGAAGGGGATGGCAGAGGAGGTGACTGGAGAATGAGGTTACTGAAGCAGTTGGTGTGAGCTTCAATGGACTGGGTGATGATAGAAGATAGGAAGGCAGGGGCGTTTCCATGCTTAAGCTGTGTTAGATATAGTATATTAGGTGCACTGAAATTGAGCCTAAAGTGTGGCATTGCTGGATTTGATTGTAATGGTATGATTCTGCTGTTGATATTCAGTGAGTCTCTGAAGATAAGGGGGTCTTGGTAAAGAGGAAAGCCTTGACTTGGCTGGTCGTTTTATTATAGAGGATGGTGAGGATTTTTCAATGTTAATGTCAAGGGGGTAGATTCATTCAATTGTTGGAAATATTCCTTTTAATCAATTCAGCCAACCAACTCTACTTC